>JAQIUQ010001698.1:0-372500 GCA_030378365.1 Hybognathus amarus | reverse complement strand
AGGCCTGCAGTACGTATGTAAAAGATCATCAAATAAGAAACTTAAAATCACCTGAAGAATGTTAGACATTTTAGAAATATTTAAAAACATTGATATTAGAAAAGTCAGTTTATAGATTTCAGATTTTTTTAAATTTAACTCCTTTAATTGCACAGTCAAATAATTTTTTTCACGGGTCAATCTGATCTTTAATTGCAACTCTACAAGAATATGTATAAGCTTATCCACACATCTATATATATTTATATATATATATATATATATATATATATATATATATATATATATAGCTAATTTTTACATTGTGTAATTAAATAATTTTATATCTGGAATATTTACCTCATGATGTTGTGTTACATGCTGATCAGCATCTGTGACAAGAAGAGAAAGAGACATTTAGCTGTTTTGTTTTTATCATCATATCACATAATCTTATTAAAATAGTTTCACTGCACAGATATTTGCCATTCACACACCCAATATGTGAAAGCATTCACACTGGAATGAAGTATCTTAAACTGAATAGTAGTACTATTACCTTTTTCCTGTGTTTTTCTGATCTTAACAATGAACAGTGTGAGAGGAATGATGATGATGAGAACAAAAATACCACCAAAAATAAAGGTCAGTTGATAAAAGATGTTTCCAGGACAGTGCTTTTCAGAAATTGGACTCTTAAGATCTGTTAAAAATAAATCACATTTTACTCAAACAAAACACAGTCTAGATAAAAGCATAATTGTAGTGGAATTATGAATGGTATGCGTGGTAAAGTAAGGCAGATGATAAACACCTTTATTTGTGACTTTATACGTTTCATTATTCAGTGTCGTAATGGTCCTCTCTATGCAATAAATGAAGAATTGAAAAAAAAAACATGCATGAATCATTTAGAAAATCAACACAACTTTGTATTACAGTCTGGAAATCATAAGGTTGTATGTCTGCACTTTGCAAATTATTTTTATTTTTTATATTATTCTACAACACAGTATATAATGTGGGCAAGCAGTTCCTCTATATGCTGTTGCTAAAGAAAGATTACCTTTAATGTCTATGTTTCTTCCATCACCAAATGTGATCCTCCGACTGGCCCAACCACAGTAGTACAGACCAGAATCAGAAATATCCACATTTAAAATACTTAAGGAGCTGTTTTCCGGTTCAGAGACATCACAAAGCGGTCTTGATTTAAAACCATTTAAATATGTTGGCACTACTTCAATATCGTAAGGTAACATCATGTGTACAATACTAAGAGGTGCAGTATTGTATGTTTGCTTGAACCAGTGCATGTATTCTTCCAATTTGTAAGGTGTGTGACACCAGATAGTGACATTATCTCCTGGATGAGCTGATATATTGGTTGTCTGAGATGCTGTAGCTGTGAGCAAACCTAAAACCCACAAATAACTTTATATTAATACTTACAGTAGAACGCATAGATTGATGACAGACAAAAGGCTGTGTATATCACACCTAATGTTTGCTAATTAATCTAGAATTATTCATTCCTATCTTGCATGAATTATAGTGCAGTAATGCTTACCCACGCCACAGATCCACAGCGCTGAAATGATTATATGAACCATTGCTGTACTGAATCAGACTAGAACCAACAAGGAAATTAAGATGAGGAAATCAAAGTGCTTTATTTATATGAGGGGGTGTGGCTTATGTTAACCCCAAACTTTGACTGACCTGTCAATCAACTGGCAACTTCATAGCTCATGTTGCCAGATCAAAACAAGAAGTTTCATTATTGATCATATATATTGATTTTATATTTTGTTTACTGCTTTAGCTCCCCATAGTTTCCCAAAGTAATTGTGAGAATACATTTTTCCAAATCAACTTTACAAAGAACTAAAAAAAGCATCTCTGACACTTATGCATGAACATGTCTTTAATTGATCATTTCTGAATTATATATACAATTTACATGATACATTTTACCTCACCCACAAATTGTTAAACTTGATATTTAAGTCTCTGAAGGCCCAGGGTGTGATGGAGCAAGTGATACTCAGGAACATGCTTTCTTACCTAACCATTTGACCTCCAATAATTAATACATTCAAAAATAAACTGTGATATTGTTCAGGTGTTGATAATAAACCATAGTTAATTTACAAATTTGAGAAGTTTGAGGTTGTTTTATGTATCAAGTAGTGTCAGTGTACACAAGTTGAGTCCTCAGTGTGTCTTCCTGACATTTTGGATCTCTTGTTTGAGAAATGCACCGCAGCATATTCTGACTGAATCATTGTCCTGCAAAGAAGCAGAAATGTCTTTCAAGATTCTAATCACAAATTCTAAAAAGAAAAATTTTTATTCTGAAGCCTGTTTTCCTTATTTTTTTCCCCTAAATAAATTTTACAGCCAAAAAAAAAAAAAGAGCCAACAGTTTCACATCCAATAGCCAACAGAATTAGAAATAATGTGTGACTCTGGATCACAAAAGTTACACAGGTATATGTGTGCAATAGCAAACAATATATTGTATGGGTCAAAAATATCAATTTTTCTTTTATGATAAAAACCTTTAGGATATTAAGTAAAGATCATGTTCCATGAAGAAATTTTGTACATTTCCTACCATAAATATATAAAACATTTCATTTTTGTGACTGAAACGCATACATAAATGAAAAACTTTAAAGGCGATTTTCTCAATGTTAAAATTTTTTTGAACTTTCAGATCCAGATTTTTAAATAGTTTGTATATCGGGCAATATTGTCATATCTTGACAAACCATACGTCAATGGAAAGCTCATTTATTCAGCTTTCAGGTGATGTATAAATCTCAATTAAAAAAAAATAAAATAAAAAAAATAACCATGAGCCTGGTTTTGTGTTCCTGGGTCACATTTTGTTTAATCAGAATCAAAACTATTTTTTATACCAACAACATAAATATGTTTTTTCTTTAATGCGCAACTAAATGGCAGAACACAGGCAAATGTATTGTCGGCAAAATCATTCTACTCTTAATCATTTCTACCCAACATGGAGAAGCATAGCAGTAATTCATTTCCAATCAATTCTTTAATGTCATCTCTGTTATTTATAAAAGGATTAAAAAAGCAGTGTGATCTGGGAGAAAATTAGTGTCCCACTTAAGTGATTTCAGAAAGAAAAAGAACAAAGACAGAGATTTGCTCGTTCTCATTTCTACTGTGAGATATTTTTAATTAGTTTTATTTAGCCTGTAACAATCAAAGTCGCTGAATTTACCTTGTCATCGTTCTGTTGTGTTCGGCGTTCAGCGGCTGTCACAAAGCACAGAAAAAACAATCAGTTGCTGTTAAGAATATATATATATATTTTTTTTAAAGAATTCATTCCACATTGGTGATCAACATTTATATTTGGGATTTTCATTTGTGATTGATCTGTTTAACCATGTGTAAATATTATACCTTTTTTATGCTTCTGCCTTTTATGTTCCCTGATAATCACCAAAAGGAGAAGAATTATACATGTAAAAAAAATTATGCCACCAAATAGGAAGGTCAGCATGAAATAAATGTCTCTAGAACACTCTTCAGTAGACACGGCGATTTCTCATCATCTGTAAGAAAGTGGACATTTCAATTTAACAATATTTACTACCCCACTAAGTGATTCCACAAATAAATTATTTTTTCCCTCATGAATTAACTAGATATATTAATCACATGCAGTTTCAACTTAATAGGAAGTAAAATGATTAACATACCCTTTTTTGAAGTTCCTTCGCTCTCACTTACCACTGTGGCATTTACAGTGGTATCTGAACTATGGTGTTTTTCAACATGTGCTATTTATGACAAAATTAGAAAAAGAGCTATAAACATCATATAAACATTAGAGTATATTGAGATAGAAAAATATTACCTTTCACTTCAAGTCTGGTTCCATTGCCAAATTTCACAGGATATCCCATAGCTCCACAAAAATAGAAGCCAGAATCAGAAATACTTGCACGCTTAATTGTTAGGGTTGTGCTTTTGCTGAACAGATTCATGCCAATTTGGTCTTTTGTGAAAGTGTTGGAATAATTAGGCTTTACCTTCTGAAGACTCTCGGTGTATAGCATGTACACAATAGTAATCGGTACATTACCGTCTGTTTGTTTGAACCAGTACAGGTTTCCAGTGACATGTATATCATGTGCACACCACATAGTGACACTTTCTCCTGGCTGAGCCTTCATACTTGCTATAGAAAACATTAGTTGGAGAAGACCTGAAAAACGTAAAAAGAAAAGAAGTAAAACCATAGTACACCATAAAAACATAATTTTTACATTAAAATACCCATTTGAATAACTCCCCAAAGATTTGATTACATGTCTCACCCATCATAGAAATGTAGTTTACAGTAGATAATTCTTACCAGTCCCAAAGAGCAATAATGCTGCTGATGAAATACGTAACATTCGTGCACACAGTCAAACCAGAGCTGAAGAGGAAATTAAGTGGGCGATATCAGTGTGTTTTATATATAAGGAGGAGGAGTGGCTTTTACCCCTGAAAAAATTTAGAGCTGTGATACAAGAAATATCTACAGAGAACATAATGAAATAGAAAATATACTGATAAAGACACTATGTTAAGTCTTATTTTATTCAGTGCTCTGAAAATGTTTGAGATTTCCTGAATGGATGAAATCTGCAAATAGTCAATGAATAATATATACTATATAGGACTATTTATGATTTTCAGCCTGTAAATTGATCTTTTCTGCTAATGCATGTATACAAGATGTCTATATTTGGTTAATTATTTGCCTTAAGGAACCCACTGTGTACTTTAGGCCTTGTCCACACTAAGTTTTCATTCTGGAGAGAAAAACGCATCTTTTTTCTCTCCGTTTTGGCCTTCCGTCCACACTGAGACAGCGTTTTTATTTACAAGGGTTTCCGCCTGCACAGGCAGTTGAATTTGAACGTTTTCCGATGTTTCAGTGTGGACGTGAAACTTTTGGAAAATGCTTGAAAACGCTATTGTGGACGGAAAGTGTTTTGAAATGAAAATGCAGTTTTTAAATGTATCCTGCAAGCTTGCTGAACTAAATATGATGTTCCAGTCCATGATGTGCATTGGGCCTTCAGTAGCAGCCAAACGCACCTTTGCAAGTCAAATGAAAGTATTTTTTTCAGTATGCATCACGTTAATTTTCGCAGCATTCTTATTTGCACTTTTGTTTATCAAGCCATTGTATTACAAATGTGGGTTCAAGTTAAAGCATCTAATTAGCCAGTCTGAGTATGCCATCCCTCAAGTCTGCCATCCCTCACTGTAGCCCCCTTGTGGTTTTTAAAATCATAGCCAGCACCCTCCTTTAGTCTACAAAAACACTGCTGGATGGTGGGTGGGTCTATAAGATTGCACACTTGGTTGATGCTAATGCAAAATGTTTCTTATAACATGTACAGAATGCTTTGCATCACTAAAATCACCCAGATGATAGTTGTTAGATTGAAAATGATCATAATTATGTATGATGGAGATGATGTTGAAGTCACCATGAACTCAAAATATTTTTAATTTTTAATTGAATTTTGCAGTAACTGTCATCGACCCGGTACCGGGACGCCTGAACTTTACTTTACTATATTTCTATTAAATCCTAATCTAATTATGACAAATTATATATTGTTGGAAAGGTCTAAGACTTCTAAATAGATATTCTAGCCCTGTTTTGTGTTACAAATTAGGTAGGAAGAGTAATTGATGAATTTATGACAAGAGTGCACCTCAAAAAATCTGCATCATAACAGGAGTTCTGACCTTTGTCACAAAGTCGATGCACCCACTTTTAATCATTGAAACTTTTTTTATTATGCTAAAAGTTCATAATAAAACATATAATCTAGTATTTTTCAATAAAATTTGTAATTTTAAAAATGTATAGTATAATATTATCCTCTAAAAATTATAATATATATACATATATATTATCCTCTAAAATATATTTTATCATCGCCTTTTTTATTATATCACATTTTAGTATCATAAATTAGGTATCATTTGAAATAATAAACTCAGAATTCCTCATGTGAAAACCGTTTTATAATTGAACATTGCGTTGCCATATAAAATATAGCATATTTTATCAGGCTCCTCCCCTTTTGGGCATCATTATATTTTATAATTTATGATCAAAACCTTTTCTAATCTTGACAAAACACATATTGTCAGAAAGGTCTGAGTCTCAAGGTTCCAAATTTATATTTGGACAGAAATGTATCAATTTGTTAAGGCAGAATGTATAAAACTAAATTCAATGGAATTCAATGGCACCCGGTGGCTATTTTTGGTACTACACCTAAACAAAATCTCATGGGAACTTCGATTTTTGTGATATCAACTTCAAATTTGGAACATAACTTGGTTAGATTTATGGCTTTGATTTTATAGTAGTTTTAGAGTAAACATATTTTGTAAATATATATTTTATATAAAATAAAAAAAATAAGCAATAATCTGCTGAGTGTCTTCTTTAAAACAAGACCAAACTTGGGTATATATTCCAAAGAATTCTTGAATTACAACCATTTAAGTGTGAATAGTGCATTTTAACCCCATTCTCAAAAAGGGGGTGACAGGTAAGGGGTTAAATGGTTTATCCAATCACATAATTATTTGTGTTGTCATAATCTTTGATTAAAATAACTTCTCGCTTCGCTTGCAGCAACATCTCTTTTCTGATGATGTAGTTTTTGGTTCAAGGGCGGGACATCTTGTCACTCACATGAGATCAACCAATAGCAAATCACAACCATCCAATCAATTCCCCACAGACAAACTTCCTTACTTTTTTTTCTTATTTGAGAAGCCTTTTCACTGAGATATATGTCTAAATACTATAGGGAAAGAAAAAACTGCAACTTCTGTTTCATGCACGGTTCTCAGACTTTAAAGGTTGCAAAGAAAATAATTTGTCATAATTATGCATATTATCACTAAAGGGTTAATTTTATTCTTAAAAAAAATAATTTTGCACAATTGGGCATTGGTAAAATGTTTGTATTCATGGAATTGTTTTTCATTCGCATTTATTCATTCTTTGCAAAAAAATTATATTTATTAAAAAACTGTACTTTATTTAAAAACTCTTTAAAAAAATTTACAAGATGAGATGAGTACAAAAGAAAACAACAGAAAAAATGTCTCGGTTACGGAGCCTCGTTCCTTGAGTAGGTAACGGAGACGTTCGGTCGAATGACGACGATAGACGAAATCCCATTTGTCGGGACTCGGAGTGACAACGAAAGGGAACTAATTTTGCCATCAGAACAGACATGAAGTTTGTAGTAGTTTAAAACAAGGAATTCAAACTTTTACAGGACATAACTTTCACAGGTATTGCTATAAAACTGTCAAACATCGGACCAGTGAGAATTTTGGCAAGACTGTGTCTGTTCAACGCAGTCTCATCCCAATTCGTCATATAACTGACATTTTGGGACAATTCGTCAATATACGACTTTTCAGGGCCCCTAAACGTCAGTAGATGACGTTATGGGATCCTGAACTCTACCCCAGACCTAAACCTAACCCTAAACCCAACTCGTCATCTAACTGACACTAAAGGTACAGCGTCAGTTGTATGACGACCCGGGATCGTCATCTACCGACGTTTAAGGGAGCCCTAAAACGTCGTATATTGACGAATGGTCAAAAACGTCCCAAAACGTCAGTTATATGACGAATTGGGATGAGAATGTGTTGGTCTGTTTGAGATATTTACCGTAACGTCAGTTCCAACACTATCTCACGCCCAATTCGTACGAATTTGACGAATGATTAAAAAGTGTCTGAATTCGTACTGAATTCGTGCGACCTCACTCGGTAAGAATTTGTAATCGATTTGTCTTAACCCACGTGATGGTTAGGTTTAGGGCGGGGTCAGGGGTAGTTCATTTGTACGAATTCACACAAATTGGCCAATTCGTAAAATATGTCGGTTTAGCAAAAATCGTACTAATTCGTATCAAGCTGAGGTCGTTACCAATTAGACACTTTTAATCATTCGTTGAATTTGTATCGACTTGGTCGTGAGATCGGGTTGACTACACTACACGGGTGTTTATGGCAGAAGCCACACTTGTGGTCTTGTGATGCACGTGCGTGTGAAGCCACAAGACTATCGGACTAGTGAATGCAAGTGATTTTTGTTGTGGTCATTATAGATCTGAGCAGTGTAATTAAGTTCTTCATTGATATTTTAATGTTTTTTCTTAAAAGAAGCTTCGATTAACATCAGACCCACCTGACAATATTGTCAAGAGATGATGTAAATTCACCCATTTATACCCTGTTGGATCGCGGTTTTGATGACAGCACACTTTTGTGATCACATGTTTATTTCTCTTCATTGTATAATCAAGAAACACTTCCATAGAACTTAAGAAGGTCAAGTTACCGCATGACCTGCAGAAAACCACATCTAGCACACTGCCTTTGTCTTTTACATTTTTGAGTAATTTTCCAGAAACATACTTCTTTCAAACTTATTAACTGTAAAAGAGATTAATTTCAAACTTATTTAAATTGCCCATGTAAACAGTCTTTACTGATGTTGGCAACTGGTGTTACTCGTGAGGAATTGTCTCAGAAAGTAAAACATATAATATGAAATCGAGTCGGAAAAGGTCAGTGGGGGGGGGGGGGAAATCTGGTTCAGCACTTTTTTGACAAACACAACACATCCGTTCACATTGTTCATTACTTCTCCGGTGATGTTCATCGAGTCATCACTCACCTGTTTTGCACTCGTTTAGAAACAGGATAAATGCATCCAGATATGATCCACTTTGGAGTTTTCCTTCTCTTTCTAATTGGTGAGTTGAACTCTCTTTAATGTCAAAAATTAAATGGTTTTAGATATTTAAGCTAAACAATGTTTTCTTGTTATTTTTCATGTTTCTTTTAGGTCTTACAGCAACACACCCGAATAACCCATCTGTGTTTGCCAAACTGGGAGAAACAATTCGTTTACCTTGCGTTTACCAGAGCCAAATTGCCATGCACTTCTCATGGTACAAGCATGAACCTGGACAGAATCCCAGGCTCATCTCCACCATTTACAAGTATGATAATAAGGCCAGGTTTTACCATAATTTCGAGAATAATTCACGCTTCTCTGTGCTGAATGAAAAGGGTATGCATCATTTGGTGATAAGAAACACACAGATCTCCGATTCTGCAACATACTATTGTGGAAGCGCTTATTCCAACGTAATGGAATTCGTCGAAGGCGCAGAGTTGATAGTTGGAGGTATTTATAATTTTGATTACCTATAATTTAATTGTTTTTAATATAATGAGTATTTATAATAGTTGAGTATTGAGTAGTTCATGATGTCTTACATAAAACTTGCTCAATATGTTAATATGCATTCTTCATGAATATATAACCTTTTTTCATACAGGGTTAAAAAGGAACACCGTTGTAAAACCAAATGCTTTCATTGAAAATCTTTCCAAATCTGGAGATTCAGTGAATTTAACGTGCACAGTTTTAAATCAGAAATGCGTTGGAAACCACAGCGTGTACTGGCTTATACATGAATCTGAAGAATCTCAACCAAGAGTTATTAGGGCACATGGAACGAGTGTTGATCAGTGTGATTGGATCTCTGAAGTCGGGTTTTCAGCACGTAGATGCGTCTACAGCTTCTCTAAGAAGGAGCTCAGTCAGTCTGATGCTGGGACTTACTACTGCGCTGTTGCTGCATGTGGGGAGATGCTGTTCGGGAACGGAACCAAACTGGACTTTATAGGTATGTTTTTTTAGGAATGAATGGGGAGTGGCACTTTTTCGATGTGTTGGTACTTGACCTCAAATTTGTCTTTTTCAGGTGCCGATTCCACAAAACAGATTATGACTTTTGTTCTCCTTTCCATTGTTAGAACAGCCATTCTTTTAATCACTATTGTCATAGTTACTGTTTGGTACTGCATGAATTCGAAAAGAATGTCGAAAGAGGACTGTTCTCCATCTCCCATGGCTTTCTGAGTATGACGATCCTAACCAGAGGGAAGACCAGTTGTTCAAAAATAATCTGATCTGATTTCAGCTATTGAATTGAATCAAATCTTAAACATGGCTTGGTCAAAAAAAAAAGTCTTGATTTTGATCTTGATCAAATCATCAGTTTGTAGTAAGACTTTTAAGATTTTTGGAGAAAAAAAATGTGATTCAGGAAAAAAAAATTAATAAAGCTTTAAAACTGGTAAAAACATACACCATTTATATCATGTAAATTAATATACACACATTTATATTTTTAATTTTGCTCTTGATTAGTTTAACTGGTGAAGTAATTAGTAGATCTTTATGGTGGCGTATTGCATTTACTTGAAGAAAAAAAATCTACTGTTTTTCTGAATTAACGAGTAAATTTTTCATGAGAAACATTTTTTTGCTCTGTTTTTCTGAATTAACGAGTTAATTTTTCATGAGAAATTTTTTTTGCTCTGTTTTTCTGAATTAACAACTTAATTTTTCATGAGAAAATTTTTTTTGCTCTGTTTTTCTGAATTAACGAGTTAATTTTTCATGAGAAAATTTTTTTTTGCTCTGTTTTTCTGAATTAATGAGTTAATTTTTCATGAGGAAAAAAGTTTTTGCTCTGTTTTTCTGAATTAACGACTTAATTTTTCATGAGAAAAAAGTTTTTGCTCTGTTTTTCTGAATTAACGACTTAATTTTTCATTAGAAAAAAAGTTTTTGCTCTGTTTTTCTGAATTAACGACTTTAATTTTTCATAAAAATTTTTTTCATTCTGAAAAACAGAGCAAAAAAAATTTCCATGAAAAATTAACTCATTAATTCAGAAAAAACAGAGCAAAAACTTTTTTCTCATGAACAATTTACCTAATAATTCAGAAAAAAAGAGCAAAAAAATTTTCTCATGAAAAATTAACTCGTTACTTCAGAAAAAACAGAGCAAAAAAAATTTTCTCATGAAAAATTAACTCATTAATTCAGAAAAAACAGAGCAAAAAAATTTTCTCTTGAAAAACTTACTTCATTAAAAAAATACTTAAACCGAGCAAAAAAAAAATTTCTCATGAAAAATTAACTCGATTAATTCAGAAAAACAGAGTAGATTTTTTTTTCTTCAAGTGAAATGCAATACGCCTCCGTACTATGGAGGCGGTATTGCATTCACTTGAAGAAAAAAAAATCTACTCTGTTTTTTTGAATTAACAAGTTAATTTTTCAAGAGAAAATTTTTTTTGCTCTGTTTTTCTGAATTAACGAGTTAATTTTTTCATGAGAAAATTTTTTTTTGCTCTTTTTCTGAATTAACGAGTTAATTTTTCATGAGATTTTTTTGCTCTGTTTTTCTGAATTAACGCCTTATTTTTTCATTAGAAAAATTTTTCATTCAGAAAAAAAGAGCAAAAAAATTTCCATGAAAAATTAACTCATTAATTCAAAAAAACAGAGCAAAAAAAATTCTCATGAAAAATTAACTCAGTTAATTCAGTAAAACAGATCAAAAAAAATTTTTCTCATGAAAAATTAACTCGTTAATTCAGAAAAACAGCAAAAAAAAATTCTCATGGAAAAACTAACTCGTTAAATCAGAAAAACAGAGTAGATTTTTTTCTTCAAGTGAATGCAATACTACGGTATGGAGGCGTATTGCATTCACTTGAAGAAAAAAAATCTACTCTGTTTTTCTGAATTAACGAGTTAATTTTTCATGAGAAACATTTTTTTTGCTCTGTTTTTCTGAATTAACGAGTTAATTTTTCATGAGAAAAAAAGTTTTTGCTCTGTTTTTCTGAATTAACAACTTAATTTTTCATAAGAAAATTTTTTCATTCTGAAAAAACAGAGCAAAAAAAATTTCATGAAAAATTAACTCATTAATTCAGAAAAACAGAGCAAAAACTTTTTCTCAAAAAAAAAAAAAAGTCTTGATTTTGATCTTGATCAAATCATCAGTTTGTAGTAAGACTTTTAAGATTTTTGGAGAAAAAAAATCTGATTCAGGAAAAAAAAAAATTAATAAAGCTTTAAAACTGGTTAAAACATACACAATTTATATCATGTAAATTAATATACACACATTTATATTTTTAATTTTGCTCTTGATTAGTTTAACTGGTGAAGTAATTAGTAGATCTTTATGGTGGCGTATTGCATCCACTTGAAGAAAAAAAATCTACTCTGTTAACAAGTTAATTTTTCATGAGAAATATTTTTTTGCTCTGTTTTTCTATGATATAAATAAAAATTTCTATGAAAAATTAACTCATTAATTCAGAAAAAACAGAGCAAAAACTTTTTCTCATGAAAAATTAACTCATTAATTCAGAAAAACAGAGCAAAAAAATTTTTTTTTCATGAAAAATTAACTAATTATTTCAAAAAAACAGCAAAAAAAACTTTTCTCATGAAAAATTAACTAATTAATTCAGAAAAACAGAGTACATTTTTTTTCTTCAAGTGAATGCAATACGCCACCTAATCAATCTTATACCTATTAAGTACCAACTCGATCACACCAAATGCGTCTTTATAGCACGCATGTGTATTGTCGTGTAATATATACGCTGAATTGAAGTTTTTACATGCATATGATACGCATTGGTTGGTTAGGTTAAGTTTAGGTGTGGGGTGCGTGTGTATTATACGATTGGCTACAAATAGTGGTGTGGGGTGCGTGACGTGTGTATTATACGCAAATGAACTGCATATCAATTGCACTACAAAAACTGTGTCTCATATGCACGTAAAAACTCATTTTCGGGTATATATTACACGACAATACACATGTGTGTTATAGAGAGCGCATTTACGTGAGAACAGGCTGTAAGTACGGAGGCGTATTGTACGTTGGCGTATTGCATTCACTTGAAGAAAAAAAATCTATTCTGTTTTTCTGAATTAACGACTCAATTATCTCAGAATTACAAGATAATTTTTTCATGGAAAAAAGTTTTTGCTCTGTTTTTCTGAATTAACGACTTAATTTTTCATGAGAAAAAAGTTTTTGCTCTGTTTTTCTGAATTAACGACTTAATTTTTCATAAGAAAAATTTTTCATTCAGAAAAACAGAGCAAAAAAATTTCCATGAAAAATTAACTCATTAATTCAGAAAAACAGAGCAAAACCTTTATTTCTCATGAAAAATTTACCTAATAATTCAGAAAAAAGAGCAAAAAAAATTTTATCATGAAAAATTAACTCGTTAATTCAGAAAAACAGAGCAAAAAAAAATTTTCTCATGAAAAATTAACTCATTAATTCAGAAAAACAGAGCAAAATTTTTTTCTCTTGAAAAACGTACTTTACTTAAAAAAAATTACTTAAAACCGAGCAAAAAAATTTTTTCTCATGAAAAATTAACTCGTTAATTCAGAAAACAGAGTAGATTTTTTTCTTCAAGTGAATGCAATACGCTTTCGATAGCATTGCATTCACTTGAAGAAAAAAAATCTACTCTGTTTTTCTGAATTAACAAGTTAATTTTTCATGAGAAAATTTTTTGCTTGTTTTTCTGAATTAACGAGTTAATTTTTCATGAGAATTTTTTTTTGCTCTGTTTTTCTGAATTAGAGTTAATTTTTCATGAGAAAAAATGTTTTGCTCTGTTTTTCTGAATTAACGAGTTAATTTTTCATGAGAAATATTTTTTTGCTCTGTTTTTCTGAATTAACGAGTTAATTTTTCATGAGAAAATTTTGTTTTGCCCTGTTTTTCTGAATTAACGAGTTAATTTTTTATGAGAAAAAATTACGACTTTAACTTTTGGTGAAAAATTAGTCGTTAAAGAATTAACGACTTAATTTTTCATTAGAAAAAAGTTTTTGCTCTGTTTTTCTGAATTAACGACTTAATTTTTCATGAGAAAAAAGTTTTTGCTCTGTTTTTCTGAATTAACGACTTAATTTGTCATAAGAAAAAATTTTCATTCAGAAAAACAGAGCAAAAAAAAAATTCCATGAAAAATTAACTCATTAATTCAGAAAAACAGAGCAAAAAAATTTCTCATGAAAAATTAACTTGTTATTTCAGAAAAACAGAGCAAAAACTTTTTTCTCATGAAAAATTAACTCATTAATTCAGAAAACAGAGCAAAAACTTTTTTCTCATGAAAAATTAAGTCGTTAATTCAGAAAAACAGAGCAAAAACTTTTTCTCATGAAAAATTAAGTCGTTAATTCAGAAAAAACAGACCAAAAAAATTTTTCTCATGAAAAATTAAGTCGTTAATTCAGAAAAACAGAGCAAAAACTTTTTTCCATGAAAAATTATCTTGTAATTCTGAGATAATTAAGTCGTTAATTCAGAAAAACAGAATAGATTTTTTTCTTCGAGTGAATGCAATACGCCACCACACAATACGCCTCTGTACTTACAGCCTGTTCTCACGTAAATGCGTCTCTATAACACACATGTGTATTGTCGTGTAATATATACGCGAAAATGAGTTTTTACGTGCATATGAGACGCAGTTTTTGTTCGTGCAATTGATACGCAGTTCATTTGCGTATAATACACACGTCACGCACCCACACCACTAATTGTAGCCAATCGTATAATACACACGCACCCACACCTAAACTTAACCTAACCAACCAATGCGTATCATATGCACGTAAAAACTCAATTTAGCGTATATATTACACGACAATACACATGCGTGCTATAAAGACGCATTTGGTGTGATCGGGTTGGTACTTAATAGGTATAAGATCTACGGTGGTCATATTGCATTCACTTGAAGAAAAAAAATGTACTCTGTTTTTCTGAATTAATTAGTTAATTTTTCATGATAAAAATTTTTTTTTGCCGTTTTTCTGAATTAATTAGTTAATTTTTCATGATAAAAAATTTTTTTGCTCTGTTTTTTCTGAATTAATGAGTTAATTTTTCATGAGAAAAAAGTTTTTGCTCTGTTTTTCCAAATTAATGAGTTAATTTTTCATAGAAATTTTTTGCTCTGTTTTTTCTGAATTAATTAGTTAATTTTTCATAGAAATTTAACTCAGTTAATTCAGAAAAACAGAGCAAAAAATTTTTCTCATGAAAAATTAACTTGTTAATTCAGAAAAACAGCAAAAAAAAGTTCTCATGGAAAAACTAACTCGCTTAAACCAGAAAAACAGAGTAGATTTTTTTCTTCAAGTGAATGCAAATGACTCCAATACGGAGGCGATATTGCATTCACTTGAAGAAAAAAAAATCTACTCTGTTTTTCTGAATTAACGAGTTAATTTTTCATGAGAACAATTTTTTTTGCTCTGTTTTTCTGAATTAACGAGTAAATTTTTCATGAGAAAAATTTTTTTGCTCTGTTTTTCTGAATTAATGAGTTAATTTTTCATGAGAAAAAAAGTTTTGCTCTGTTTTTCTGAATTAACGAGTTAATTTTTCATCAGAAATTTTTTTGCTCTGTTTTTCTGAATTAATGAGTTAATTTTTCATGGATTTTTTTTTGCTCTGTTTTTCTGAATTAACGAGTTAAATTCTTCATGAGAAAATTTTTTTTGCTCTGTTTTTCTGAATTAACAAGTTAATTTTTCATGAGAAAATTTTTTTTTGCTCTGTTTTTCTGAATTAATGAGTTAATTTTTCATGAGAAAAAAAGTTTTTGCTCTGTTTTTCTGAATTAACGAGTTAATTTTTCATGAGAAATTTTTTTTTTGCTCTGTTTTTCTGAATTAATAAGTTAATTTTTCATGGAAAAATTTTTTTGCTCTGTTTTTCTGAATGAAAAATTTTTCTTATGAAAAATTAAGTCGTTAATTCAGAAAAACAGAGCAAAAACTTTTTTTCTCATGAAAAATTAAGTCGTTAATTCAGAAAACAGAGCAAAAACTTTTTTTCTAATGAAAAATTAAGTTGTTAATTTTTAAAACAACTTAATTTTTCATCTAAAAAGTAGTTTGCAATTTTTTCTCATGAAAAATTAACTCGTTAATTCAGAAAAACAGAGCAAAAAAATTTTTTCTCATAAAAAATTAACTTGTTAATTCAGAAAAACAGAGCAAAAAAATATTTCTCATGAAAAACTTAACTCGTTAATTCAGAAAAACAGAGCAAAACATTTTTCTCATGAAAAATTAACTCAATTCAGAAAAACAGAGCAAAAAAATTTCCATGAAAAATTAACTCGTTAATTCAGAAAAACCGAGCAAAAAAAATTTTCTCATGAAAAATTAACTTGCTAATTCAGAAAAACAGAGTAGATTTTTTTCTTCAAGTGAATGCAATATGATCGTAGGCGTATTGCATTCACTTGAAGAAAAAAAATCTACTCTGTTTTTCTGAATTAACGAGTTAATTTTTCATGAGAAAAAATTTTTGGCTGTTTTTCTGAATTAACCAAGTTAATTTTTCATGAGAAAAATTTTTTTTGCTCTGTTTTTTCTGAAATAATGAGTTAATTTTTCATGAGAAAAAAGTTTTTGCTCTGTTTTTCTGAATTAATCGAGTTAATTTTTCATGAGAATTTTTTTTTGCTCTGTTTTTCTGAATTAATGAGTTAATTTTTCATGGAATTTTTTTTGCTCTGTTTTTCTGAATGAAAATTTTTCTTATGAAAAAATAAGTTGTTAATTCGAGAAAAACAGAGTAAAAATTTTTTAATGAAAATTAAGTCGTCTAATTCAGAAAAACAGAGTAGAAAACTTTTTCTCATAAAAAATTAAGCTCGTTAATTAAGAAAAACAGAGCAAAAACTTTTTCTCCATGAAAAATTATGACGCCTCCATAGTATTGCATTCTGTTTTTCTGAATTAATGAGTTAATTTTTCATGAGAAAAAAAGTTTTGCTCTGTTTTCCGAATTAACGAGTTAATTTTTCATCAGAAATTTTTTTTGCTCTGTTTTTCTGAATTAATGAGTTAATTTTTCATGGATTTTTTTTGCTCTGTTTTTCTGAATTAAACGAGTAAATTTTTCATGAGAATATTTTTTTTGCTCTGTTTTTCTGAATTAACAAGTTAATTTTTCATGAGAAAAATTTTTTTTGCTCTGTTTTTCTGAATTAATGAGTTAATTTTTCATGAGAAAAAAGTTTTTGCTCTGTTTTTCTGAATTAATGAGTTAATTTTTCATGAGAAATTTTTTTTTGCTCTGTTTTTCTGAATTAATAAGTTAATTTTTCATGGAAAAATTTTTTTTGCTCTGTTTTTCTGAATGAAAAATTTTTCTTATGAAAAATTAAGTCATTAATTCAGAAAAACAGAGCAAAAACTTTTTTTCTCATGAAAAATTAAGTCGTTAATTCAGAAAAACAGAGCAAAAACTTTTTTTCTAATGAAAAATTAAGTTCGTTAATTCTTTAAACGAACTTAATTTTTCATCTAAAAAAGTTAGTCGTTAATTTTTTCTCATGAAAAATTAACTCGTTAATTCAGAAAAACAGAGCAAAAAAAATTTTCTCATAAAAAATTAACTCGTTAATTCAGAAAAACAGAGCAAAAAATATTCTCATGAAAAATTAACTCGTTAATTCAGAAAAAACAGAGCAAAACATTTTTTCTCATTAAAAATTAACTCGTTAATTCAGAAAAACAGAGCAAAAAAATTTCTCATGAAAAATTAACTCGTTAATTCAGAAAAAAATCGAGCAAAAAAAATTTTCTCATGAAAAATTAACTCGTTAATTCAGAAAAACAGAGTAGATTTTTCTTCAAGTGAATGCAATACGTACGGAGGCGTATTGCATTCACTTGAAGAAAAAAAATCTACTCTGTTTTTCTGAATTAACGAGTTAATTTTTCATGAGAAAAAATTTTTTGGCTGTTTTTCTGAATTAACGAGTTAATTTTTCATGAATAAAATTTTTTTTGCTCTGTTTTTTCTGAAATAATGAGTTAATTTTTCATGAGAAAAAAAGTTTTTGCTCTGTTTTTCTGAATTAATGAGTTAATTTTTCATGAGAATTTTTTTTTGCTCTGTTTTTCTGAATTAATGAGTTAATTTTTCATGGAATTTTTTTTGCTCTGTTTCTCTGAATGAAAATTTTTTCTAATGAAAAAATAAGTTGTTAATTCGAGAAAACAGAGTAAAAAAATTTTCTCATGAAAATTAAGTCTTGAATTCAGAAAAACAGAGTAAAAACTTTTTTCTCATAAAAATTAAGTCTGTTAATTAAGAAAAACAGAGCAAAAACTTTTTTTCTCATGAAAAATTATGATGCCTCCATAGTATTGCATTCTGTTTTTCTGAATTAACGAGTTAATTTTTCATGAGAAATATTTTTTGTTTGGTTTTTCTGAATTAACAAGTTCATTTTTCATGAGAATTTTTTTTGCTGTTTTTCTGAATTAACGAGTTAATTTTTCATGAGAAAATTTTTTTTATGCTCTGTTTTTCTGAATTGAGTTAATTTTTCATGAGAAAAAATATTTTTGCTCTGTTTTTCTGAATTAACGAGTTAATTTTTCATGAGAAATATTTTTTGCTCTGTTTTTCTGAATTAACGAGTTAATTTTTCATGAGAAAAAAAATTTTGCTCTGTTTTTCTGAATTAATGAGTTAATTTTTCATGAGAAAAAAAAATTTTGCTCTGTTTTTCTGAATTAATCGAGTTAATTTTTCATGAGAAATTTTTTTTGCTCTGTTTTTTGGAATTAATGAGTTAATTTTTCATGGAATTTTTTTTTGCTCTGTTTTTCTGAATTAACAAGTTAATTTTTCATGAGAAAATTTTTTTTTGCTCTGTTTTTCTGAATTAATGAGTTAATTTTTCATGAGAAAAAAAGTTTTTGCTCTGTTTTTCTGAATTAACTTGAGTTAATTTTTCATGAGAATTTTTTTTTGCTCTGTTTTTCTGAATTAATAAGTTAATTTTTAATGGAAAATTTTTTTTGCTCTGTTTTTCTGAATGAAAAATTTTTCTTATGAAAAATTAAGTCCTTAATTCAGAAAAACAGAGCAAAAACTTTTTTCTCATGAAAAATTAAGTCGTTAATTCAGAAAAACAGAGCAAAAACTTTTTTTTAATGAAAAATTAACTCGTTAATACAGAAAAACAGAGCAAAAAAATATTTCTCATGAAAAATTAACTCGTTAATTCAGAAAAACAGAGCAAAACATTTTTTTGTCATGAAAAATTAACTCAATTCAGAAAAACAGAGCAAAAAAGATTTCTCATGAAAAATTAACTTGTTAATTCAGAAAAACCGAGCAAAAAAAAATTTCTCATGAAAAATTAACTCGTTAATTCAGAAAACAGAGCAAAAAAATTTCTCATGAAAAATTAACCTTAATTCAGAAAACAGAGTAGATTTTTCTTTATTCAAGTGAATGCAATACGCCTCCGTACCGTAGTATTGCATTCACTTGAAGAAAAAAAATCTACTCTGTTTTTCTGATTTAACGAGTTAGTTTTTCATGAGAATTTTTTTTGCTGTTTTTCTGAATTAACGAGTTAATTTTTCATGAGAAAAAAAGTTTTTGCTCTGTTTTTCTGAATTAACGAGTTAATTTTTCATGAGAAATTTTTTTGCTCTGTTTTTCTGAATGAAAAATTCTGAAAAATTTTCTCATGAAAATTAAAGCTCGTTAATTCAGAAAAACAAGATAAAAACTTTTTTCTCATAAAAAATTAAGTCGTTAATTAAGAAAAACAGAGCAAAAACTTTTTTTCTCATGAAAAATTATGACTGTCTCGGAGTATTGCATTCACTTGAAGAAAAAAATGCAATACTACTGGTATTGGAGGCGTATTGCATTCACTTGAATAAAAAAAAAATCTACTCTGTTTTTCTGAATTAACGAGTTAATTTTTCATGAGAAAAAAAATTATTTGCTCTGTTTTTCTGAATTAATGAGTTAATTTTTCATGAGAAAAAAAGTTTTGCTCTGTTTTTCTGAATTAGCAACTTAATTTTTCATGAGAAATTTTTTGGCTCTGTTTTTCTGAATTAATGAGTTAATTTTTCATGGATATTTTTTTGCTCTTTTTTTCTGAATGAAAAATTTTTCTTATGAAAAAATAAGGTGTTAATTCAGAAAAACAGAGCAAAAAAATTTCCATGAAAAATTAACTCATTAATTCAGAAAAATAGAGCAAAAAAAATTTCTCATGAAAAATTAACTCATTAATTCAGAAAAACAGAGCAAATAATTTTTTTTCTCATGAAAAATTAACTCGTTAATTCAGAAAAACAGAGTAGATTTTTTTTTATTCAAGTGAATGCAATACGCCTCCGTACCGTAGTATTGCATTCACTTAGAAGAAAAAAAATCTACTCTGTTTTTCTGATTTAACAAGTTAGTTTTTCATGAGAAATTTTTTTTTGCTGTTTTTTCTGAATTAATCAGTTAATTTTTCATGAGAATTTTTTGGCTCTGTTTTTCTGAATTAATGAGTTAATTTTTCATGGATTTTTTATTGCTCTTTTTTTCTGAATGAAAAATTTTTCTTATGAAAAAATAAGGTGTTAATTCAGAAAAACAGAGCAAAAAAAATTTCCATGAAAAATTAACTCATTAATTCAGAAAAAACAGAGCAAAAAAAAATTTCTCATGAAAAATTAACTCATTAATTCAGAAAAACAGAGCAAATAAATTTTTTCTCATGAAAAATTAACTCGTTAATTCAGAAAAACAGAGCAAAAAAATATTTTTCATGAAAAATTAACTTGATTAATTCAGAAAAACAGAGCAAAACATTTTTTCTCATGAAAAATTAACTCAATTTAGAAAAAACAGAGCAAAAAAATTTCTCATGAAAAATTAACTCGTTAATTCAGAAAAAACAAGCAAAAAAATTTCTCATGAAAAATTAACTCGTTAATTCAGAAAAACAGAGTAGATTTTTTCTTCAAGTGAATGCAATACTACCGAAGGCGTATTGCATTCACTTGAAGAAAAAAATCTACTCTGTTTTTCTGAATTAACGAGTTAATTTTTCATGAGAAAATTTTTTTTGGCTGTTTTTCTGTATTAACGAGTTAATTTTTCATGAGAAAATTTTTTTTTGCTCTGTTTTTTCTGAATTAATGAGTTAATTTTTCATGAGAAAAAAGTTTTTGCTCTGTTTTTCTGAATTAACGAGTTACATTTTTCATGAGAAATTTTTTTGCTCTGTTTTTCTGAATTAATGAGTTAATTTTTCATGAAATTTTTTTGCTCTGTTTTTCTGAATGAAAAATTTTTCTTATGAAAAAATAAGTTGTTAATTCAGAAAAACAGAGTAAAAAAATTTTCTCATGAAAATTAAGTCGTTAATTCAGAAAAACAGAGTAAAAACTTTTTTCTCATAAAAAATTAAGTCGTTAATTAAGAAAAACAGAGCAAAAACTTTTTTCTCATGAAAAATTATGACGTCATCTCAGTATTGCATATCAACTTGTAAAGAAAAATCTACTCTGTTTTCTGAAATTAACGAGTTAATTTTTCATGAAAATTTTTTTAGTTTGATTTTTCTGAATTAACAAGTTAATTTTTCATGAGAAAATTTTTTTGCTGTTTTTCTGAATTAACGAGTTAATTTTTCATGAGAAATTTTTTTGCTCTGTTTTTCTGAATTGAGTTAATTTTTCATGAGAAAAATTTTTGCTCTGTTTTTCTGAATTAACGAGTTAAATTTTTCATGAGAAATATTTTTTTGCTCTGTTTTTCTGAATTAACGAGTTAATTTTTCATTAGAAAATTTTTTTTGCTCTGTTTTTCTGAATTAACGAGTTAATTTTTCATGAGAAAAAATTAACAACTAACTTTTTCTGGTGAAAAATTAAGTTGTTTAA
Organism: Hybognathus amarus; assembly: GCA_030378365.1. Lineage (NCBI taxonomy): Eukaryota > Metazoa > Chordata > Actinopteri > Cypriniformes > Leuciscidae > Hybognathus > Hybognathus amarus. Next base: position 350,776 of record JAQIUQ010001698.1, on the reverse strand, counting down.
AGAATTAACGACTTAATTTTTCATTAGAAAAAAGTTTTTGCTCTGTTTTTCTGAATTAACAACTTAATTTTTCATGAGAAAAAAGTTTTTGCTCTGTTTTTTCTGAATTAACGACTTAATTTTTCATAAGAAAAATTTTTCATTCAGAAAAACAGAGCAAAAAAAGTTTCCATGAAAAATTAACTCATTAATTCAGAAAAACAGAGCAAAAACTTTTTTCTCATGAAAAATTAACTCGTTAATTCAGAAAAACAGAGCAAAAACTTTTTTTCTCATGAAAAATTAACTCATTAATTCAGAAAAACAGAGCAAAAAATTTTTTCTCATGAAAAATTAACTCGTTAATTCAGAAAAACAGAAAACTCGTTAATAATTCAGAAAAACAGAGCAAAAAAATTTCTCATGAAAAATTAACTCGTTAATTCAGAAAAACAGAGCAAAAAAAATTCTCATGAAAAATTAACTCGTTAATTCAGAAAAACAAAGCAAAAGCTTTTTTTCTCATGAAAAATTAACTCATTAATTCAGAAAAACAGAGCAAAATAAATTTTTTCTCATGAAAAATTAACTCGTTAATTCAGAAAAACAGAGCAAAAAAAATTTTCTCATGAAAAATTAACTCATTAATTCAGAAAAACAGAGCAAAAAAAAATTTCTCATGAAAAATTAACTCATTAATTCAGAAGAACAGAGCAAAAAAAAATTTTCTCATGAAAAATTAACTCGTTAATTCTAGAAAAACAGAGCAAAAAAATGTTCTCATGAAAAATTAACTCGTTAATTCAGAAAAACAGAGTAGATTTTTTTCTTCAAGTGAATGCAAATACGACCATCATCAAAAAGAGACCAAGCACTTGCTGTGGTATTCCGTCCTACAATATAGTTATCCATTTTACACGCTTACGAAAAGCGTTAACGTTTTTCATTGTGTCACCGTCCTAGGTTTCAGAATTACTACGGTGACGTATTGCATTCACTTGAAAAAAAATCAACTCTGTTTTTCTGAATTAACGAGTTAATTTTTCATAGAAAAATTTTTTTGCTCTGTTTTTCTGAATTAACGACATAATTTTTCATGAGAAAAAAAGTTTTGCTCTGTTTTTCTGAATTAACGACTTAATTTTTCATAAGAAAAATTTTTCATTCAGAAAAACAGAGCAAAAAAAAATTCCATGAAAAATTAATTTAATTAATTCAGAAAAACAGAGCCGAAAAAATATTCTCATGAAAAATTAACTCGTTAATTCAGAAAAAAAGAAAAAAAGTTTTTGCTCTGTTTTTCTGAATTAACGACTTAATTTTTCATGAGAAAAAGTTTTTGCTCTGTTTTTCTGAATTAACGAGTGAATTTTTTAATGAGAAAATTTTTTTGCTCTGTTTTTCTGAATTAATGAGTTAATTTTTCATGAGAAAAAGTTTTTGCTCTGTTTTTCTGAATTAAATCAACTTATTTTTTCATAAGAAAAAAATTTCATTCAGAAAAACAGAGCAAAAAATATTTCCATGAAAAATTTACTAATTAATTCAGAAAAACAGAGCAAAAAAAATTCCATGAAAAATTAACTAATTAATTCAGAAAAACAGAGCAAAAAAAATTCTCATGAAAAATTAACTCGTTAATTCAGAAAAACAGAGCAAAAAAAATTTCTCATGAAAAATTAACTCGTTAATTCAGAAAAACAGAGCAAAAAAAATTTCTCATGAAAAATGATCTCGTTAATTCAGAAAAACAGAGTAGATTTTTTTTCTTCAAGTGAATGCAATATTCCACCGTAAAAAGAGACCAAGCACTTGCTGTGGTATTCCGTCCTACAATATAGTTATCCATTTTACACGCTGTAGAAAAGTGTAACGTTTTATTTTGTGTCACTGTCCTAGGTCGAGTTACTACTGGTGGCGTATTGCATTCACTTGAAGAAAAAATCGACTCTGTTTTTCTGAATTAACGAGTTAATTTTTCATGAGAAATTTTCATTTTGTCTCTGTTTTTCTGAATTAACGACTTAATTTTTTATAAGAAAAAATTTTCATTCAGAAAAACAGAGCAAAAAAATATTTCCATGAAAAATTTACTGAATTAATTCAGAAAACAGAGCAAAAAAAAAATCCATGAAAAATTAACGAATTAATTCAGAAAAACAGAGCAAAAAAAATTTCTCATGAAAAATTAACTCGTTAATTCAGAAAAACAGAGCAAAAAACTTTTTTCTCATGAAAAATTAACTCATTAATTCAGAAAAACAGAGCAAAAACAAAATTTCTCATGAAAAATTAACTCGTTAATTCAGAAAAACAGAGCAAAAAAATTTCTCATGAAAAATTAACTCGTTAATTCAGAAAAACAGAGTAGGTTTTTTTTCTTCAAGTGAATGCAATACGCCACCGTAAAAAAGAGACCAAGCACTTGCTGTGGTATTCCGTCCTACAATATAGTTATCCATTTTACACGCTGTAGAAAAGCGTAACGTTTTATTTTGTGTCACCGTCCTAGGTCGAATTACTACAGTGGCGTATTGCATTCACTTGAAGAAAAAAAAATCAACTCTGTTTTTCTGAATTAACGAGTTAATTTTTCATGAGAAATTTTTTGCTCTGTTTTTCTGAATTAACGAGTTAATTTTTCATGAGAAATTTATTTTGCTCTGTTTTTCTGAATTAATCGACTTAATTTTTCATGAGAAAATTCTTTGCTCTGTTTTTCTGAATTAATGACTTAATTTTTCATAAGAAAAATTTTTCATTCAGAAAAACAGAGCAAAAAAAATTTCCATGAAAAATTAACTCGTTAATTCAGAAAAACAGAGCAAAAACATTTTTTCTCAAGAAAAATTAACTCATTAATTCAGAAAAACAGAGCAAAAAAAAAATTCTCATGAAAAATTAACTCATTAATTCAGAAAAACAGAGCAAAAACTTTTTTTCTCATGAAAAATTAACTCATTAATTCAGAAAAACAGAGCAAAAAAAAATTCTCATGAAAAATTAACTCATTAATTCAGAAAAACAGAGCAAAAACTTTTTTCTCAAGAAAAATTAACTCATTAATTCAGAAAAACAGAGCAAAAAAAAATTCTCATGTAAAAATTAACTCGTTAATTCGAGAAAACAGAGCAAAAAAATTTTCTCATGAAAAATTAACTCATTAATTCAGAAAAACAGAGCAAAAAAAAATTCCTCATGAAAAATTAACTCGTTAATTCAGAAAAACAGAGCAAAAAAATTTTTCTCATGAAAAATTAACTCGTTAATTCAGAAAACAGAGCAAAAAAAATTTTCTCTTGTAAAATTAACTCGTTAATTCAGAAAAACAGAGTCGATTTTTTTTCTTCAAGTGAATGCAATACGCCACCGTAAAAAGAGACCAAGCACTTGCTGTGGTATTCCGTCCTACAATATAGTTATCCATTTTACACGCTTGAGAAAGCTGTAACGTTTTATTTTTGTGTCACCGTCCTAGGTCGAGTTACTACGGTGGCGTATTGCATTCACTTGAAGAAAAAAATCGACTCTGTTTTTCTGAATTACACAAGTTAATTTTTCATGAGAATTTTTATTTTGCTCTGTTTTTCTGAATTAATCGACTTAATTTTTCATAAGAAAAAATTTTCATTCAGAAAAACAGAGCAAAAAATATTTCCATGAAAAATTATCTAATTAATTCAGAAAAACAGAGCAAAAAAAATTCCATGAAAAATTAACGAATTAATTCAGAAAAACAGAGCAAAAAAAAATTCTCATGAAAAATTAACTCGTTAATTCAGAAAAACAGAGCAAAAAAAATTTTCTCATGAAAAATGAACTCGTTAATTCAGAAAAACAGAGCAAAAAAATGTTCTCATGAAAAATTAACTCGTTAATTCAGAAAAACAGAGCAAAAACAAATTTTCTCACTGAAAAATTAACTCGTTAATTCAGAAAAACAGAGCAAAAACAAAATTTCTCATGAAAAATTAACTCGTTAATTCAGAAAAACAGAGTCGATTTTTTTTCTTCAAGTGAATGCAATACGCCACCGTAAAAAGAGACCAAGCACTTGCTGTGGTATTCCGTCCTACAATATAGTTATCCATTTTACACGCTTAGAAAAGCTGTAACGTTTTATTTTTGTGTCACCGTCCTAGGTTCGAGTTACTACGGTGGCGTATTGCATTCACTTGAAGAAAAAAAATCAACTCTGTTTTTCTGAATTAACGAGTTAATTTTTCATGAGAAATTTATTTTGCTCTGTTTTTCTGAATTAACGACTTAATTTTTCATAAGAAAAAATTTCTATTCAGAAAAACAGAGCAAAAAATATTTCCATGAAAAATTTACTAATTAATTCAGAAAAACAGAGCAAAAAAAATTCCATGAAAAATTAACAAATTAATTCAGAAAAACAGAGCAAAAAAAATTTCTCATGAAAAATTAAGTCGTTAATTCAGAAAAACAGAGCAAAAAACATTTTTTCTCATGAAAAATTAACTCATTAATTCAGAAAAACAGAGCAAAAAAAATTTCTCATGAAAAATTAACTCATTAATTCAGAAAAACAGAGCAAAAAAAAATTCCTCATGAAAAATTAACTCGTTAATTCAGAAAAACAGAGCAAAAAAAATGTTTCTCATGAAAAATTAACTCGTTAATTCAGAAAAACAGAGCAAAAAAATTTTTCTCATGAAAAATTAACTCGTTAATTCAGAAAAACAGAGCAAAAAAAAATTCCTCATGAAAAATTAACTCGTTAATTCAGAAAAACAGAGCAAAAAAAATTTTCTCATGAAAAATTAACTCATTAATTCAGAAAAACAGAGCAAAAAAAAATTTCCTCATGAAAAATTAACTCGTTAATTCAGAAAAACAGAGCAAAAAAATGTTTCTCATGAAAAATTAACTCGTTAATTCAGAAAAACAGAGCAAAAAAAAATTTTCTCATGAAAAATTAACTCATTAATTCAGAAAAACAGAGTAGATTTTTTTTCTTCAAGTGAAATGCAATACGCCACCGCAAAAAGAGACCAAGCACTTGCTGTGGTATTCCGTCCTACAATATAGTTATCCATTTTACACGCTGAGAAAAGTGTAACGTTTTATTTTGTGTCACCGTCCTAGGTCGAGTTACTGCGGTGCGTATTGCATTCACTTGAAGAAAAAAATCGACTCTGTTTTTCTGAATTAACGAGTTAATTTTTCATGAGAAATTTTTATTTTGCTCTGTTTTTCTGAATTAACGACTTATTTTTTCATAAGAAAAAATTTTCATTCAGAAAAACAGAGCAAAAAAATATTTCCATGAAAAATTTACTAATTAATTCAGAAAAACAGAGCAAAAAAAAATTCTCATGAAAAATTAACTTAATTAATTCAGAAAAACAGAGCAAAAAAAAATTCTCATGAAAAATTAACTCGTTAATTCAGAAAAAACAGAGCAAAAAAAAATTTCTCATGAAAAATTAACTCGTTAATTCAGAAAAACAGAGCAAAAAAAATTTTCTCATGAAAAATTAACTCGTTAATTCAGAAAAACAGAGCAAAAAAAAATTCTCATGAAAAATTAACTCGTTAATTTAAAAAAACAGAGTAGATTTTTTTTCTTCAAGTGAATGCAATACTCCACCGTAAAAAGAGACCAAGCACTTGCTGTGGTATTCCGTCCTACAATATAGTTATCCATTTTACACGCTTGAAAAAGCGTAACGTTTTATTTTGTGTCACCGTCCTAGGTCGAGTTACTACGGTGGCGTATTGCATTCACTTGAAGAAAAAAAATCAACTCTGTTTTTCTGAATTAACGAGTTAATTTTTCATGAGAAATTTTATTTTGCTCTGTTTTTCTGAATTAACGACTTAATTTTTCATAAGAAAAATTTTCATTCAGAAAAACAGAGCAAAAAATATTTCCATGAAAAATTTACTAATTAATTTAGAAAAACAGAGCAAAAAAAAATCCATGAAAAATTAATCGAATTAATTCAGAAAAACAGAGCAAAAAAAATTTCTCATGAAAAATTAACTCGTTAATTCAGAAAAACAGAGCAAAAACTTTTTTTCTCATGAAAAATTAACTCATTAATTCAGAAAAACAGAGCAAAAAAAATTCTCATGAAAAATTAACTCGTTAATTCAGAAAAACAGAGCAAAAAAAATTTTCTCATGAAAAATTAACTCGTTAATTCAGAAAAACAGAGCAAAAAAAATTTTCTCATGAAAAATTAACTCGTTAATTCAGAAAAACAGAGCAAAAAAATTTTTCTCATGAAAAATTAACTCGTTAATTCAGAAAAACAGAGCAAAAAAAAATTTCTCATGAAAAATTAACTCGTTAATTCAGAAAAACAGAGTAGATTTTTTTTCTTCAAGTGAATGCAATACGCCACCGTAAAAAGAGACCAAGCACTTGCTGTGGTATTCCGTCCTACAATATAGTTATCCATTTTACACGCTTAGAAAAGCGTAACGTTTTATTTTGTGTCACCGTCCTAAGGTCGAGTTACTACGGTGGCGTATTGCATTCACTTGAAGAAAAAAAATCAACTCTGTTTTTCTGAATTAACGAGTTAATTTTTCATGAGAATTTTTTTGCTCTGTTTTTCTGAATTAACGACTTAATTTTTCATGAGAAAAGTTTTTTGCTCTGTTTTTCTGAATTAACGACTTAATTTTTCATGAGAAAAAAGTTTTTGCTCTGTTTTTCTGAATTAATGACTTAATTTTTCATAAGAAAAATTTTTCATTCAGAAAAACAGAGCAAAAAAAATTTCCATGAAAAATTAACTCGTTAATTCAGAAAAACAGAGCAAAAACTTTTTTTCTCATGAAAAATTAACTCATTAATTCAGAAAAACAGAGCAAAAAAAAATTCTCATGAAAAATTAACTCGTTAATTCAGAAAAACAGAGCAAAAAATTTTTTTCTCATGAAAAATTAACTCATTAATTCAGAAAAACAGAGCAAAAAAAAATTTTCTCATGAAAAATTAACTCGTTAATTCAGAAAAACAGAGCAAAAAAATTTTTCTCATGAAAAATTAACTCATTAATTCAGAAAAACAGAGCAAAAAAAAATTCCTCATGAAAAATTAACTCGTTAATTCAGAAAAACAGAGCAAAAAATAATTTTCTCATGAAAAATTAACTCAGTTAATTCAGAAAAACAGAGCAAAAAAAATTTTCTCATGTAAAAATTAACTCGTTAATTCAGAAAAACAGAGTATATTTTTTTCTTCAAGTGAATGCAATACGCCACCGTAAAAAGAGACCAAGCACTTGCTGTGGTATTCCGTCCTACAATATAGTTATCCATTTTACACGCTTAGAAAAGCGTTAACGTTTTATTTTGTGTCACCGTCCTAGGTTCGAGTTACTGCAGTGCATATTGCATTCACTTGAAGAAAAAAATCGACTCTGTTTTCTGAATTAACGAGTTAATTTTTCATGAGAATTTTATTTGCTCTGTTTTTCTGAATTAACGACTTAATATTTCATAAGAAAAATTTTCATTCAGAAAAACAGAGCAAAAAATATTTCCATGAAAAATTATCTAATTAATTCAGAAAAACAGAGCAAAAAAAATTCCATGAAAAATTAACAAATTAATTCAGAAAAACAGAGCAAAAAAAAATTCTCATGAAAAATTAACTCGTTAATTCAGAAAAACAGAGTAAAAAAATTTCTCATGAAAAATGAAACTCATTAATTCAGAAAAACAGAGCAAAAAAATTTTCTCATGAAAAATTAACTCGTTAATTCAGAAAAACAGAGCAAAAACAAAATTTCTCATGAAAAATTAACTCGTTAATTCAGAAAAACAGAGCAAAAACAAATTTTCTCATGAAAAATTAACTCGTTAATTCAGAAAAACAGAGCAAAAACTTTTTTTCTCATGAAAAATTAACTCATTAATTCAGAAAAACAGAGCAAAAAAAAATTCTCATGAAAAATTAACTCATTAATTCAGAAAAACAGAGCAAAAAAAATTTCTCATGAAAAATTAACTCGTTAATTCAGAAAAACAGAGTAGGTTTTTTTTTCAAGTGAATGCAATACGCCACCGTAAAAAGAACCAAGCACTTGCTGTGGTATTCCGTCCTACAATATAGTTATCCATTTACACGCTTAGAAAAAGCTGTAACGGTGGCGTATTGCATTCACTTTGAAGAAAAAATCTACTCTGTTTTCTGAATTACGCAGTTAATTTTTCATGGAATTTTTTTGCTCTGTTTTCTGAATTAACGACTTAATTTTTCATAGAAAATTTTCATTCAGAAAAACAGAGCAAAAAAAATTTCCATGAAAAATTAACTCATTAATTCAGAAAAACAGAGCAAAAAAATTTAACCTCGTTAATTCAGAAAAACAGAGCAAAAACTTTTTTTCTCATGAAAAATTAACTCATTAATTCAGAAAAACAGAGCAAAAAAATTTTCTCAGTGAAAAATTAACTCGTTAATTCAGAAAAACAGAGCAAAAACTTTTTTCTCATGAAAAATTAACTCATTAATTCAGAAAAACAGAGCAAAAAAATTTTCTCATGAAAAATTAACTCGTTAATTCAGAAAAACAGAGCAAAAAAAAATTTTCTCATGAAAAATTAACTCGTTAATTCAGAAAAACAGAGTAGATTTTTTTCTTCAAGTGAATGCAATACGCCACCGTAAGTTACACTGCTTGAGTAACTGTATTTAAATAGGGAAAATGTGGAGGTTTTTGGTCGCTTCTCTGCTTGAATAGTCTCTGTTATTTTACTTTTAAACTTCTAAAACTTCAAAATTGCTGTTTGCATGAGACTCTTATAAAACAAAAATCAGAGCTCAGAGATTTAGCATACAGAAAAAATGGCTTTACTTTTTTAATGTCATTACGCAACCCTTGTGCGTTAACTGAGCAAACAGAAAGTTTAGGAAACATTAGAACACTATGACACAAGAACTGTTACAAGTGAGTCAATCCATGACATCCTGTACAAATACGCAGATGAACCTCAAAGTGACTTTTTCTAATAGTCTGTTAATCTTTCAGTAAGCATTTTGAAGATTGAGAACTGTTACTTAAGACAGAAACATGACAATAGAGGCAGAACAGTAATTATTAGGACTGGGTATTGACACAAATTTCACAATTCGATTCGAATTTCGATTCAATATTGATTATTTTGGATATCAGTTACAATAAATGGCAAATTTTTTCAAGGAAACCAAATCTCTTAATTAATGCTGTAAACTATGGGTTCTAGTTGTAGCCTAGGCTTCATTAGCCTAATATGAAGGTAATAATTAACTGTTTTGTAGCTATACAAACACTTAAATTACACTTTTATTTATTTTTATAATAAGAAGATTATATGAAATATAAACATTTAAATGGTGGCTGTCATAAAACTTGCCAGATTTATTCAAATATGCATTAAATATTGAAGAACATTAAGATTATAATGCATATGTAATATGTTAGCAAAATGCTCCTCTCTAGAGTTATTTTTTCTAGCTGAATAACTAGTTTATTTGGGTTTTCTGAGGTAAATGTGAAGATACATGACATTGATTTACAAGCTGTTTAACTGACGTCTTATCTCGGTTAAAATGCCGATTGAGCGAGTCAATGTGACATGATATGGATTTCGATAAATTGTACTCTATCTTTTAAGACACTTTCAGATGCTCATTCATGTTTATTTCGCACTGTAACTGGTATTATTAAGCCGGAAGAGAGATCAGCGCTGCCAGAACGTTATTTATGTTTTTGAATTTCTAAAGAAAATGGACTTAATTCGAAAATTGAGTCGTTGTTTCATATCAATAGTAACAAAGGACAAAGATTATTGTGATTTTTTTGGAATGCGCGCAGCTGCGATACAATGTTCCATTCATTCAAATGAAACAGGATGACTAATCGATTCTTGAGATTTAAGAATCGATATCGGTTCGTAAAAATTAGAAACGATTAATTTTGAGAAAACAATATTTATTACCCAGCCCTAGTAATTACCAAACCAAAGTTATGCTACTTGCAAAATCATCAAATTCAAAGGTAACACTTTATTTTGATAGTCCACTTTAGACATTCAACTAACTATAAGTAACGTTGCTGCTTCATGTCAACTAACTATCATTAGAGTATTAGTTAACTGTCAGCTTCAAGGTGGAATACCTAAGATTTTTGCATTAAAATATCCCAAAATCACAAGGCAAGTGTTCTATATTTAGTTAAGATGATAACTTACAATATTCCAAATGTTTCAAACAATGTTTAAAGTCAGCGAGAAAATTGAAGATTTTAACCAAGGAAACGGGGCGTGTGAGCAGGGGTGAGCTGGGAGTCGCCAGTCAATTCGCGTCATATCCGCGTTACCTCGGTTTCCGCTCGTACTACGTGTAGTCCTGGACAAATGCGGAAGTTGTAGTTGTGCGTTAGCGTCTATTAAGCAACAAACGTCAGCTTGTTTCGCGCATTTGTTATGGAATGGTGCACAATTATTCTTTTCAATTATTCTCGAATGTGAACTGTTGGCTGTAAAGGGGGTCGCACACTGGACGAGAAGAGCCGCGCCACGTCTACGACAAAGTCCAGTATCGCACACCGGACGCGCACTTTCTCATCAGTATATGGACAGCAATATTGTTATGTTTAATGACATGAAAGGAAGATAATGTCTGTTCTATGTTATGATTGTACTGTACAATTAAATACAATCGTTGCTGAGTCTGCAGTCTGAAAACTTTACCTCAGAGCATCCGTTAACTGAATGAATTGAGAATATCACCTGAAAAATCTAATAACATCAGCAATTGTCATTCAAGCAGCTGATTTCTGTAAATGAATGCAAAACTAAATGCATATTGCAGCATAGGGCGAAGTCCATTAGCAACGATTTGACTTAAGTTCAAACCCTCTCCACCATAGCTTCGTCCAGTGACTCGTACAGTAACATCTGTGATAACATTTATAGAAATTCGAACTTTACCTCATCCATGTCAACTAATTTTCGATTCCCGTCTGACTGATTTATCCACGGTGGAGTTGAAAACAACAGTTCCCATCATTCCGCGTTCCTCCACGTCGTCATCAAGCAAAGCCGTTGTTGTTGTTTTAAATGTAGCGCCCTCTAGTGACATGCAATCTTAGGTATTGCAGCTTTAATATCTGCTAATACTTTATTTTGTTGGTCCCCAAACAGACATTCAACTGACTGTAAGTAACTTAGCAACTACAAGTCAACTTGTTCTCCTAACCTGAACCCTAACACCTAACCCTACTATTACAGCCTACTAATACTAATATTATAACCCCTCTACTACAGCCTACTAATACTCTAATGACACTTAGGCCTCGTCCACACGAAGCCAGAGCTTCCCCTATCCAATATTTTTTTCCTCGTTCTAAAAAAAAAGTCCGTAAACACGGGAAACAATGTAGTAGACATCCCAGACCAGTATGCGGCGCTGCAATTCTACCATAGATATCCACTAAAAATGCGAGAGAGACTTAGAGCATGCGCATAAAACCTTGCGCGCTGTAGGCAGTAAAATAAAAGGCTATGAAATATTATGCACAGTTGCTTATTTTCTTTTTTACCAAGAACTTTATTGAACAACCATAAATTGCCTGGTACAAAATATGGAGTCAAGATATTCGATTAGTTAGCGGACTCAGAAAGCTTGCCACAAAGACCGGCAAAAGTAACGAATGTGTCAAATATAGACATTTTAATTCGTTATTAATAAACTAATGTTTTCTGTGTCATTCTTGACTGAAAAGAGGAAGTTGATGATGCTGCTGACTCGCCACTTCACAGTATTGTGAACGCGCCTATGGAGTAACGTAGGCTAATAGGCTAATGCACTTCATATGGATTAGGCTATAAGAGAGAGTAGCCTATCTGTTTCTATTTGTTTTTAATTGTTGTTTGTCGATGTTGTTTAAACGTAGCCATTTCAAGATTTCTATAGCCTATGTTTCTGAGTTTTCGGTTCATTTATGAGACGAGCTCCAGTTCACTAACAATGCAAGTTATTTCGCGCTGGGGCGTCCACGTCCTGATTATGGCTATTGTCTGCTATATTTGCTTCTTATTTATTAAATCCAGGTAACTGGTTGATGAAACATTTATTAAAATAAAGATAAAATTGTTAAAAAAACTAAATTCACTTCAAAGAAGGGCTTTATACAAAACAAAACTTAATGTGGTCAAAATTAGGTCTCCCGATATAGCCTATTGCGCATATGCACGCGGTTCACTTTTCATAATCAACAGATTCAATAAAAGAATAACATATTTAAACATATTAAACGAAATACATTCGTTAATGGATATAACACGTAGCCTACGCCTAACCTACAGATGTGGAAAATTAGGGTGCGTTTTTTGAATAGCCAAAATAATCAAATAATTTCCATTGATCGTCGAATATTATTTTTGCTTTAAATCCCATCCCTATAAAATACGACATGTCTTTACCAGACAACAGACAAGCAGCATACGAAAGAAAGTATAGGCCTAAAAAACATTCAAAGTAAATAATAAATAAAGGAATACAAGAGGCTCAGAAGTTTCTGCCGCATTATATTAGGCTATATTAATATTATACAAGCAGTTCGGCAGTTGTTGTTGTCTGACAAGTCGACAGCACGTGGGTGATGACAGCATCGTTTCACAAAATATACGGATTGGCCGTACACATCGAAAACGCAAGGGTGTCGTTTTCAGATATATCCACCTTGGGACCCGGTTTCAAAAAATAGCGCCAGTCTCATCCCAATTCGTCCATATAACTGACGTTTTGGGACATCCTTTGACCATTCGTCAATATACGACTTTTTAGGGGCCCCCTTAAACGTCGGTAATATGACGTTATGGGATCCTGAACTCTACCCCAGACCTAAACCTAACCCTTAACCCAACCTCGTCACCTAACTGACGTTAAAGGTAAAGCGTCAGTCTGTATGACGACCCGGGATCATCATCTACCGTCGTTTAAGGGGGCCTGAAAAAGTCTTATACCGACGAATGGTCAAAAGACGTCCCAAAACGTCAGTTATATGACGAATTTGGATGAGACTGTGTTAGACGAAACGGTTTGTTAAGTTTGTTACGCTGCACTTGATCCTCGCTGGACAAGTCTTCTGCGAAACGCAAGATAAGGAGAAGTTCTTTGCGACTTTATAGAGAGCATCCCGAAAAATTTATTACAAAACATACAGCATTAAACGAGATGCACTTTAAATTGTGCCATTTTCATCCTTCATCTTTGAGTCTTTCATGCTGAAAACTACAACTACTCATACAGTATATACAGGGCCGGCGCGTCCGTATAGGCGATATAGGCAGTTGCCTAGAGCGGCACTTTTGTAAGGGCGGCAAAATGTGAGCCAACCGGGAATGAACAATTCACAAAATAGGTTATTTATATGATTTACTGAGCTGCCGCCGCCCCGCAGCGCCGGTGAGTGCGAGTCCCTGATCTCACGAGTCATGACTGGGTGAGGGGAAGTTCGGATCATTTTACTGACTCTCTTGAGTCATTCGAGTCATTTCGTAAGTGGCTTGGCTTTAAATGTTATTCTTTTAACAGACAAATTCCCCGATCACATCTACCTACGCAATGTTGATTATATTCTGAATTAAGAAATCATAATGCAGTAAACATAAATAATTACTTTATCTTCCGAGTCTTACTTTCATTTGGGTGATCGGTTCATTGTGTCACATAATGAACAGATCGTCCGTTAATCACCGATCAGGGACAGGATGTCGTCGTTGAAACGATATCGCTTCAGGAGAACGCAGTTTCTCAAAGTTGAAATTAATAAAAAAAACTACCTTCGCAGTACAATGAAACAAGGCTGGCAACAATCTTCATAGAGCGTGAACTGGCTCAGAGAATCAATAAAGAGGATGCAGTGAAGAGCTTTGCTGCGATGAAGGCCCGCCGTGCACGCTTCTGAAACGTAAGTTAAGCTTTATTTGCTCGATGCTGAACCTGCTGATGATATAATGTGCTTGCGGACATTTCATTTGTGTGTTTTTTTACGCACAGAAAGTGGTGTAAAGAAATTTGCAAACAACAGTAATTTGAGGAGGTGAAATGTGATTATTTGGAAAAGTCCTGTCATGACTGCTGAAAGAAAAATGCCAGCAGTCATTTGCCTAAATTTCCTCCTGCATAAACTTTATTATTGTTGACATTTTGGGCACACGCGTGTTGCGCACAATTTGCGTTATGTAGGCCTATGGCTTATTGGTCTTTATGTGTTGTTGCTGGTTTTGCGTTATATATGGCATATTGGTCTTTGTGTGTTGTTGCTGGTATACGTTGCAAATAGAGGGGCGGCACAATTTTTTTCGCCTGAGAGCGGCAGAAGTGCACGCGCCGGTCCTGAGTATATATAAACTTTTTAGTTTTAGTTTTGATAATTTCATTCTACTAATTTTACATACTTTATTTCAAACATTAATTCTGTTTCCAACTCAATTTCAACAATTGAACTGAAAGTCCTTCTAAATTTAGCTCTACATTTGGAGGACAGAACACTGATGTATAACCCATTGTTTTTTCATAGAATGATTCTCTTATTTTCTAATGTTGTGTTTTCAGGCATGTGGAGTGACAATCGAGGAGGGCCCAGTTGACAGGACCGGCGCTGTGGGTCCCATCCGTTCCGTCTATTTCCGTGACCCTGACAACAACTTAATTGAAGTGTCCAATTACCAACAATAGACTGGAGGCGCTGTATCAATTGCCTGGAGAAGAATATAAATCACTCTGTAATGAAATCATAAAAAACCCCTCCCATCAAGGTTTTAAAAGGAAGGAATCTAATTGCTTTGATTTTGGCTGAGCTAATATTTCCTTCTTTTTAAAACTTCCTTCTTCCTTTTGTGGTAGCCTCGTTATCAAACCATTTTGGGCCAATCACAAATCCCCACGTACTGAGACACTATACATGATTTTCAATTCTAATTATGATGTGGGGTAAATTCATTTATAGCCATTTAGTTCTGTAAGATTCTGACTATATTCACTTATAATTTTCCTCTGTTGTTTGGATAATGTTCAATATAATTCGTTTAAATGATAATACTTTTAATATTAATAATATTCATTTAAAATGGTAATATGTCATGATATTATTGGTCCATTGCTATACATAAGTGATGATGATTTTTATTATTCCTAATACTTTTAATAATAAAGGCAATACAACAAATAACAACCATGATGTCCATGTTGTATGTCATAAAGAACTGAGAGATACGTATGAAGATGCATTACTAAGTGTATTATTGCAACATTTGTCATTTGCTTTTACAAGCTTATTGAGCATTTGACGTCAGTCAGACTTAGCAAATAAAAACTGAAGTATGAAATGAGACCATTGGAAATTCTCTGTAAATGACACCTGAAGGAATTCTAGTGGAGATAAGAGTTTCATTCTTCCATAACCCGGATAAGTTAAGATAACTCAAAAAATTTGAGGAAACTTATTACCACAAAATTTAAAATTAATTGTTTTAAGTCAGTTACACTTAAATCTATAGAGCAGATTCACTCAAAATTATTTAATTTAATAAACTTTTTCATTTTTAATTTGTATTAATTAGAAATTAATACCAAATTTGTTTTGCATTTTAAAATAAATGTAATACTTAATTTTCAAGAAATATGACCTCAATTAACATTTGCAAATATTATTCCTTAAACATTAGAAAGGAAGACAATTTCAAACTCCATACATTAAAGTACATTTTATTTAGCGAAAGGAATTCAAACCATTGACATGTGTCACTGCCATTACCTTTTGAGAATGTAACAAAAGTGTCACAATATCTAGACATTTTAGAAAAGTGTATTACAACATTTCAGAAGTTTTACACCATTCATGCCAGCATTATAACAGACCTCTGTATAAATGAGAATGTAACTGTATTAGTCACAACAAATGAAAAGGACTGATAAGGTGTAAAACTAGTGCATCCAGAGATGCAGGAAAAACTCTTTAACAAGTAGACATTTTTTTTAAACAGCGATCTGGGCCATCTTTTAGTAATGCAATCCCAGTAAATAAGAAGTGAACACAAATTGTGTTCTTGAAAATTTCGAAAATATTACAATAGACTGTAATAATATTAGTCACAAGTGAAATCAAATACAATAAACAGTCTCTTGTGCATCCATAAAATCTCTTAATCAGTAAAAAATAAAAATCTGGGTGCTAGTGGCTTTTGAGTCATCCAAGCCCAGTAAGACTTATTGGATAAAGTTAAAGGAGTAGTTCACTTAAAAAAACAAACAAAAAAATGTTTTCTGATAATTTACTCACTCCCATGTCATCCAAGATGCCCATGTCTTCCTTTCTTCCGTTTGAAAAGAAATGAAGGTTTTCGATGAAAACATTCCAGGATTTTCTCCATATAATGGACTTCAATGGGGTCCAAAACGGTTCAAGATCCAAATGAGAGTTTCAGTGCAGCCGTCAAAGGACTTTAAACGACACCAGACGATGAATAAGGGTCTTATCTAGTGAAACGATTCTAGTTATAAATAAATAAAGAACTTTAAGTTTTATAAGCACAAATGCTCACATTGCTCTGTTCTGTGATGCATGTTCATGTGACATCAGGTCACAATGAACGCAAACGAGCATCACAGAAAAGAGCAAGGCAACTATTTGAACTAATAAAACTTAAACTTTATTTTATTGTTTTTAAACGACCAATCGTTTCACTGCACAAGACCCCTATTTGTTGTCTGGTGTCATTTAAAGCCCTTTAAAGCTGCACTGAAACTTCTACCCATTTGGACCCCATTGAAGCGCATTATATGGAAAAAAATCCTGGAATGTTTTCATGTAAAACCTTAAAGAGGTTAGTTCACCCAAAAATGAAAATGATGTCATTAATGACTCACCCTCATGTCGTTTCAAGCCCGTAAGACCTTCGCTCATCTTCGGAACACAGTTTAAGATATTTTAGATTCAGTTCCAAGAGCTTTCTGTTCCTCCATTGAAAATGTATGTACCTTATACTGTCCATGTCCATAAAGGCAATACAGACATCATCAAAGTAGTCCATGTGACACCAGTGGGTTAGTTCCAAATTTTTTGAAGCATCGAAAATACTTTTCTGGTCCAAACATAGCAAAAACAACGACTTTATTCAGCATTGTATTGTTTTCGGTTCAGTTGTTGATATGCGTTCAGTGACGTGGGTTACGCTCACGTGAGACGTGACGTGAGACGCGGCTGACGCGTGTTTGGTGCGTCCGTCCGTGTATTCAGGTTCAAATAAATATGGGCAAAAAATGCAAGTCTTCCTCGGTGTGGAAATCCTTAGACATGTTTGCGAAGATTGTTTTGTATAGCGTGCGTCTCCCTCAGACTGTGAATGAAGCTCGGACGCCCCAGACGCGCGTCAGCCCGTCTCATGTCGCGTCTCACGTCAGCGTAACCCACGCTCACTGAACGCGCATCAACAACTGAACCGGAAGACAATACAATGCTGAATAAAGTCGTTGTTTTTGCTATGTTTGGACCAAAAAGTATTTTCGATGCTTCAAAAAATTCGAACTGAACCCACTGGTGTCACATGGACTACTTTGATGATGTCTGTATTGCCTTTATGGACATGGACAGTATAAGGTACATACATTTTCAATGGAGGAACAGAAAGCTTGCCGACTAAATCTAAAATATCTTAAACTGTGTTCCGAAGATGAACGGAGGTCTTACGGGCTTGGAACGACATGAGGGTGAGTCATTAATGACATAATTTTCATTTTTGGGTGAACTAACCCTTTAATTTCTTTTCTACGGAAGAAAGAAAGACATGGACATCTTGGATGACATGGGGTGAGTAAATTATCCGCAAAAGTTTTTATTAAAAGTGAACTACTCCTTTAAATGTGTGTGTCAGCTCTTTGGGATATTTGAGATGTAATGCATATATCAAACATCAAAAGAAAAGCATCAGCCAACCTGGAAATGTCCCTTAAAACAATGTCACCTTCCAGCACAACAGCAATCCCAGCAGGGTCAAACTGAACAGTGGAAGTCGAGTCTCCATTCACCATGCTGACAAGAGCTACAGCTGAATCTGCAATGTCTGGCTCATCCACCTCTTCAGTCTGAAAAGCATGAGAACTTCATGAGCATAATCAGATAAATAACATTAAAATTCAAACGAGATGTATAAAAACCTACATTCCACATTTTGAAAAACAGGGTCATCTTTGTGCAAGTAGACAGGTAGGGCTTGAAGTGCAGCTGTGCGTCTATTGTCAATATCGTAGAGATCCTGGAAAAAGACAGAACTGTCTTAGTGGTGAAAGAGAAAAGAAAAAAAATAGATAAAAGTACAGATGAAAGAGGGGAAGAAATTTGAAGCAAAAAAGGTCAAAGCTAGTTTTAAACTATTAACAGATAAAATACTTGTGCACATTAACCAATTAACTTGTACTATAAATGTAATTAACAACATTTACCACAAAATCAACAGCACTAAAGATGCTTCTCAGTGCTTCAGCAGCTTAACAGCAATTAGTTGAGGAGTCTGGTTGTCCACTTCTGCATAGAACTTGTTTTCAAGCTGATTTTAATAATTCTGTGGAATTCTGCAGCAATCTGAAAGCAAGCATTCAATCAAATAACAAAAAAAAAAAGTTAACCCTTAATCACTGTTTGGGTAAAAATGACCCCACTGGACTTTTCCTTGATTTTTTAAAAATGTTCCCTTCATCTTTAGGGACATGAAACTCTACATTCCTACATAATCCATCTAAACATGCACAAAAAAACTGGGCTTGATTTGGTTGTTCTGAAGGTGTGTAAGACAAAATTTATGACAAAATAAAGACACATTGAAAATGATTGGGAAAATGAAAAAACGTGCTTTTTTTCATTCTGATTGTCAAAAAAATAAAGGTAAATCCATTATAAATCTGAAATGTTCCACATATAAACCAAGGTCTGGTCCTAGAGCATAAATAGAAAGTAGAACAAACTTTCTATCTCATACACACACACAACACACACGTCATGACTGCAACAGAGAGCATTTTTACAGAAATTGGCAAATAAAACAAACAAAACTGGCATAAATCTAAGAAAAATTACATTTAAATCAAGGTCTGGTCCTAGAGCATGAACACAAAGTGGAATGAGATTTCTATCTCACACACACACACAAACACACACATGTATGCATCCTGTTCATTACAGTTTATTAGTGCGGTTGTTTTGTATTATATTGGTTTATTTACTTGGTTTATTAAATTTATTTTGTTCTAAAATCTCTTGTTCTATAAAAAATAATAATTGTTCATAAATAATTTTCTAAAATGAAGTGTGTGAATACAGCGCTGACTTGTAATATTTATGCAAATTTATGTATAATAATTTGCATAAACAAATAATTCAAAATATATCAGACAACAACAACAAACTCTAATTTTGACAAAAATATTTTGTGCAATTCACAAAATATATATATATCATATATATCAAGTTGTGAGGAGAATTTGAAGCATCAAGAAAAATGAAGTGAAAATGAATGAGTCTCTATGGGCCCCTATTGGATAGATGTGGTCATTGCACTTTAATTCCTTGACTATAAGAAAAACTGTTTTTCGACTAACCACCAAATGGTAGTATTCTATCCCTAACACATAGAGCAATGTCCAAAAACTGTTTAGATTTAATTATCATCATAATTTAACTGTTTTCTTCTTTAAAAAAATCATTTTTCATGTGCCAATTTATGGCCTAGTTATGTAATTGTGCAGTAAATAGGTAGAAAACTTTAAAAAATCCAAAAAAAAACACAGCATAAATGATTAGTTGAGAAGTGAATTTAAAAAATGACCATATAAAAATTGTATATTTCCTTATGCAATCACTCTTTAAAAGTCTGGGTCAAAATGACCCCAAACACCTTAAGTGTTATCCTTTTCTAACAGAGATTAAGGGTTTTAAACAACAACAAAACAAAAGAAACAGACACACATAAACACACAAAAAAATGAAAACTAACAGACAGCAACTGAGAAAATTACCTGAGATTCCAAACGAAGTCCTTCACTGGTTGTGATGGGTTATCTTCAACGATCTGTTTGCGATGGAGCGCAAATGGACTTTGCATGAGTTTTTGGGCATCAGCCCAAGACTTCTTTCTGTCTTGGAGCAACAAAGATTGAAAATAGTTGAAGTGTCTAAGCTTTCAGCAGCTCTCTCTCTTTTTGTAAAACTTTGTAAGTAGTTTACCTCAGCTGGACGAGCTCTTTTGATGTTGTTGTGGAGACTCTCTGGATTATTTTGGCTTCTCTTCCACAAGTTAACAGCCACCTTTTCACAGCCAGATCTGCTGAGTTTCATGCGATAGTTGCCCATCTTAATCACAGAACCGCAATTTCCAATCCATCACTTAAATCCAAATCATTAAAATGACAAGGGATGAGAAAACCCTGAGTTATGCCAACCTCTAAAATCAGTTTTAAAATGCTGCATACTTTTAGTAGGTATGTGACAAACTGACTTATATACGCGCGAGCGCTTGTTCCCGCGGCTGTGTTCCCAGCAGGTATTCAGCGCAATGCGCGTTGGTGACTAAAGACATCTGTCGTATCTTTGCTTTGTGAATACCTCTAAAGCCCATATACTAGTAACGTAAATTACATAATCACGTTGATTCTGACGTTCAAATTTCCAGGATGGCTGTAGTAAGAAGAAAGTTATAAGCAAAGCAACATTTCTCTCGTGTTTGGCATCAAAATCCGCTATGAAGGGGAGTATTTTTTTGTTTCAAACCCAATACTTTTGAAAGATTATACATTTAACTTGAATTAGGTGAAGTTTGGGATTGATTGTAACATTCGCATGTGTTTTTTTACGATCCGCAAGTGACGTTGTTGTCAGCCATCAGAATCAGCCATTCGATAATATTGGCTTCCAAAACTTCTCCCAGTTTTTAAAATAATCGTCAACTATTTTAGTAATCGTTTTGTTGACAGAATTGTCTGATTTTTAGCCTGAATTAAAATAAAAGTTTGTATTTTTTTATGAAAACACTGTCTTTTTAGATCTAGTGATGTAAATTAATCTCTATCTAACATATGTAAGTAGATTAAAATGAATAAATAATATTTCACTATTTAAATTGCTTGCCAGCATTAAGTCAAGAAATGCCCTACAAAAGAAACAATGAAATGCATGTGCTCGATGCCAACTGACTAAAAATGTGAATAAAGATTTTATTTGAGAGGATTTTGATTTCATATGGAAAGATATGTGTAGATTGATGCTCTCGGTTTCATCAGAGGAAGGGGTTAATAGAAATAATAAATGTGTATCTATTCCTTTTAAAAAGAGGTCATCTTAATCTTGTTGGGCTTTTAATTACCTACACTGTGGTGTTTGAATTATACAAATAGACCAAGAAATGTGGAAGTTATGATATTTTGAAGTGTTTGTTCAAGCAGAAGAGGTCACAGTTTTTCATTGTTTTATTGTTTTAATTAGGTACAAAAATGACCCCTAATTTCGGAATTTAAAAATTCCATAACTTTCTTAAATATTATCCGATTTTAATCATTTAAAAACCATTTTAAGGTATTTTTATTATCTATCATATGGTAATGATTATATATGAATTTTCTCATATTTTTTTTTTTTGTCACATACCTACTTTTAGTATTTTCACCTCTAAATTCCAAATTGTAATAGAACTTCAACTCACATATGCTCTGGTCTCAGAAGTTTGAACCTAAATAGAAAATAAAAACACAAATTAATAGTGAGGCAGAGACATGTCAAAATCATACAACAATTTCAGAATTTGGAAAATTTGGCTTTGATTACAGCCAATTTAGTTCTAAGTAGCGTTATTAGTTATAAAAAAAAACAAGTGAGATTAAATTAAAGTAGTTTTAATCTTAATCTTGTTTCAATTTAGGTTCTGTAACCGTAAAGCTTCAATACAAGCAACTGCGATAACCAACAGTGCCACAAATTAATTATTATCCGTGCGATGCGATCGCGTACATCAAGTCATTCCCGTTTAAATTGAACCGTTAGCTAAATCAATCCATAACATAACATCGCAACATGTAGGCCTAAAGTGTGCCTGATCATTTAGTAACGTTAGGTCTATCAGCAAGACACAAGTAAATAGTTTCAGTTGATGACTTTTCTGTCACATTCTGGTGCAGATTACTTGAATAACTTTTTTAAAAAGTAAAGAAGTACTTACCAGATTATAGCCAGGAAACAAACCGCAGCAAACACAGAAACGACGACGATGAACGGAAATATTTCCACAGAACCGCGTTGAGGCAACGACTCCTGCATGACATGGCGGGCTTCCAAGTTCAAGAGTTCAAATTCGAGCGCTCGATTTCAAACGGGAATTATTTTTACTCCGTTGTTATTTTTGTACAGTCATTTGAGTAAAACATGAAATAAACGGACATGATATGTTGACTCCTTGTAGTGTGTTGTATCTTAGATAGTTAAACCTGGTATGTTATGGTTTAAAAAAATTGCGCCTACTGAGACTCTTCTTTTTCGTTGGCAGACTGGCACTCTATAAAGCTCATTACTGCCACCAAGAGGCAGTTTTACTCCGTTGTTATTTTTGCAGTTATTTGAGTAAAACATGAAATAAACTGAACATGATAGTCATGTTGACTTGTCTGTTTTGAAGAGTTTTACAGTAGGTTTTAAAAATAGCAAATAAAGTGCATTGAGAATGCTTAAAACATTTTTAAGATGTAGGGGAGTGCGGGGCACAAAGTAACACTTTTTGACTTTGTCAATTTGTGTAAATCTACTTAGGGTTTAGAGTTTTTTCTTTCCCCACATTAATTTCCCACATGTCAAGTACAATTATGTGGTTTTGTTTTATTGATACAGTGCATACTTTTTTCTTGATTTACCCTGAAAGAATGGAAGTGAAATGTGACAACATGCCCCATAGGTGGGGTACATTGTAACATGTGAGGGGCACATTGTAACATCACCATATAACAGCTTAAAATGCTATCTGATCTAATAAAAAAATATACAAGTCAAACCAAAATATTTTCTTATTAAAATACAATTATTAACTTTTTCATATAAAATAATGGCATTTTTTAATAATTAAAAATAAACTAATTTTTGAATTTGACAAAAAACACATCAGAAAACACAGCTATACAGCATAGTTCAAAACACAATAATACTTAATAATTTCTGAACATTGACTCTCAGTCTTTATTTACATGTTTCTCATGTTTTCCCAATAGAATTCATAAAAGTATAGAATATAATAGCATATTTCTAATAGGGGCACATTGTAACACAGTGTTACAACATGCCCCAACTGCACAACTGGGGTTTAAACCCTGCTAGTGTCTTCTGCTAGTTAGCAAAGCATTAAAGAACTATATCAACTGTTTAACAACAGATTGGAGATTAAAATAATATCAGATTTGTCTAATTTTTAATAAACACAAAAAATAGAGATGAAAAATTAACTTAATTAAGAAATGTAATTTTGCTATGGTTAAATAAATGTTCAGTGATAGCCTATCTTACAAAGATTTTGGAATTTTGGCGCATAATTTTTTCTCTATAAAGTGTTGAAATGGCAACTAGTAAATATACCAAGTTTTGCTCATGCCAGCGTGTGTGGAAGTATTTAAAACAAGTGTGTTACAACTAGCCTCGCGTTACGTTGTGCCCCGCGCTCCCTATGCATTTCAATTAATCAGTAAAATTCCATCAAATTTACTTGAACAATCCTTAATAAATAATATTAAAACATGTAAGGATCATTAAACTCAATTTGATGGAATTTTACTATTGAAATTTGTATATCTTTTAAAAAGCCTTTAAAATGTTTTCCAGTGTAGAGACTCTTCTTTTGTTGAATTGGCAGATTGGAACGAAATAAAGCTCATTACCACCACCAAAAGGCAAAAGTAAGGCTATGGTATTTAAGATGACATCAAATTTTACTTATTTTATTTGAGTTCCTGGAACTTAAAACAGCCAAATCGTTGAACAAACTTAAAAGTTTTAAGTTGAATGAACTGTTTCACTGTTTTGAGTATAGTTCACTTAACTTTAATAAGTAGTTTATACTGTTCGGGAATACAGTGAGCACAGAAATACACACACACACACACACACACACACACACACACACACACACACGCGTGTGGACGTAGCCACGCATCAAATTTTCACTGTTAAAATAAAAAATATGAAGCCTCATCACAGTTACAAGAACAACACTGTTTCAATAATACAACGCTCCAGTCTGAACACGTGAAAACAACACACAAATAAATGAATGTTGTCTCATGAGGCTATTTATCACACTATAACACTTTATTTTACAGTGTCCTTGTTACACGTTACATGTACTGACTGTATTAATGACAGAAAAATATGCAGAATAACTGCACAAAACAGACTTTAATTAACCTGTCAAGCCCAAACTGAAAAATACAATGGTTATTTCTCTTCTCATTCTTCATGTGTGATAAAATCATGCTGGCATGATTTCCTTTTGTCACTTGATGTGTCACTGATCAGTATTGTTTACTCAAATCTCTTATGTAATATAGAAATCTTGACAAGACACTATTTCCTTGTTCCATTATATAAACAGTTTCAACAGAAACGTTTTAGTTTTTTTGCTTTTATGTTTTTCTCATCCTCATACCGTAGATGACTGGTTTTGTGCCATCACAAACGACGTGGGTTTGACGACAGCTTCCTTTGACTTCAAAATCCATTAAATAAAGATTTGAACCAGGTGTCTGGAGCGCCACAGTTTATCTTAACTTAAGATAAGTTTAACTTAAGATAAGTACAGAGATTGTCCGTCTCTGTGCCTTGATTTATCTCCCTTCCTATTACAACAAGATGTTTCTGCGGGAATTTTCAGATTTTTTATCCTCTACTGTATTTTTGACAAACTATTAATTTTAGGCGATTTTAACATACATGTCTGTTGTCCCTCTCATCCTTAGGTTAAGGAATTTCTTCAAATCATTGACTCGTTTAATCTCACTCATAAACAAGGCCATACTTCTTGATTTGGTGATTTCAAAAGGTCTTTCTGTCAGTAATATAGAGATTGATGCTATTAACACGCATAATCGCTTTTCAGCATGTTTATGAACTCCATTGACTTAAAGGAGAACTCAAACTGAAGTGCAAAATGAACCTTTGGTCTAATAAATCATCGTTACCTAGTCAACCGTTCTCTGAGATTTGTTTTCATGATAATCGAACGTAAAGAGTTTTATCTCTAAAAACTGTTTAGCGTATAATGCTAGTACTGGGGGCATTTACTAAGTAAAAAAAATCGCTAGTTTATCCCACTAACAAGGCTCAAAATAGCCGCACACTAACACAGTAACATAATGAGGGTCCATACATGCAAAACGAAGCATTGAGTACTTTGTAAGTGTACAGACCGTTTAATAAGAAGATATTTTATAGACACAGTTCACTTTGTGCAGTACAGGCGGCGTCATATTTGGAAAACAGTCTCGACAAGTCGAACCACGAAGGACGTGCTGAGTGATCTGAACTGTATGAAGTTCAGCGAACTCCTGAACTGTATGAACAGCGTTAGAACAGATGAAACTTCATTAACTGCATCTGTAATATGCTGCCAAACTTCCTTTTTTTATGACCTGATAGGCCACTATGTATGCTTGAAAATAAAATGAGGCTTCAATTTAAAAAATTAAACTTCAATTTCAAAGAAATATTTCTTTGTCATTCGCATTCATGTTATTATATGCCTATATATAGATGTCAGGCAGTACATAATGGGCGGGATTTATGGTAATTGAGAATAAACGTACACGCGCATCCCATTTATGACTGATTGGAATTCATTAACACACACACACATCTCACTATCACATTTGACGTTTACGAAGAGTTTTCGGGAAGGTCTCTTTACGCACAAATCACTCATATTTACTCGTATATTTATGAATGTTTCATGAATGAGACCCAATGATTCTAAAACCGGGGAACTCTTGTGCTCATACTAAGAATCTGCAGGTGATTTTTGATAACGGCCTTAAATTTGACAAATTAACTCAGTGGTGAAGAGTAGCTTTTATCATTTGAGATCTATTGCGAAATTAAAAAGCATTTTTAACAGTAAGCGATTTGGAGATAGTGATCCATGCCTTTATTACATCTAGTCAGAATTTATCTTTTAGGGTCTATACATGTTATAATATTTTAAAATGTGTTCTAATTAAATGTGCTTCTATTTGCAATGCTGACCTTCATCTTTGAAAAGACACACAGAGGAAAATTCCAGGGAAGCACTTTATTTCACTGCCTTGTTCTTCGTGTAATTACTGTAATGTACAACAACTTGGTAATAACTAGGAACACTAACCCAGAACCTAACCCTAAAGATATGTCCACATAGATGCCTTGTTACTCAGCTTTCTTGAGTACACCGTAGATAATGTGCCACCAAAGCAAAGTCCATTTTACTTAGTTTACTTTGATTTTTAAAGGTCAGTGGTTTGAATGGTCTTGTTTTAAAGGGATACTTCACTTCTGGAAAGATGAATGTGTATATGGGTCATTTATGGAGAAGAAATTTGGAGCTTTCTAGATCGAGAAAAGCCAGAAAACTTAATTTTGTCTTATGTGGAGGAAAGACAACAACTCCCAGAATGCACTTGCTTCGCTGCCCTAGGAGGCCACGCCTACCAGTAACAGCGCAGTAGTTAAACAACAAGTCTAGGCTACTCAGTGAGTCTCGAAAATGAGTTTCGAGATCACCCAAAATGTCCGGGATTTGGCTTTTGCTTTCTACAGTCTCCATTCATCATGTTTACTGTGGCGAGCGGGGACGAGTGAGGGCCGCGGAGAACGGCGCGAGTCATGTTTACTGTGGCGAGCGGGACGAGTGAGGGCCGCGAGAGCGACGCGAGTCATGTTTACTGTGGCGAGCGGGACGAGTGAGGGCCGCGAGAGACGGCGCGAGTCATGTTTACTGTGGCGAGCGGGACGAGTGAGGGCCGCGAGAACGGCGCGAGTCATGTTTACTGTGGCGAGCGGGACGAGTGAGGGCGCGAGGGAACGGCGCAAGTCATGTCTAGACCGGTCTTAAAGACATACATCACTAGAACCTACTACTGACTGTAGTCTTTAGCCTCTGGATAACAAAACATAACCGATGTTTTATATAAATCATATAAAAATTATATAAATCTCTCGTCTCAGGGGGATATGAGGGTGGAAATCGTGGTAATTCGAAAATACTACAGGTTTTCTACTAATACAAAGCTTAATGCTAAATCCTGAAGAATCCCTTTAAGTGAGGTCAGATAATTCCTTTGGCAACACTTTGTCATGGTGTTTTAAAGACCATTATTAATGGTGTCATTAATGAGTGCTGTCCATATGAACTCCCCAGCCTTTTTACATCCTCAATGGTTGAATCTGAAATTCCACACGATAATTCATCTGATTGCTCATTATATTTGCTTATTCCCTGCCCTATTTCATCTCGTTTTATTATCTAACTCACTGACAGCTTAGTGACCCCATCAGCCCTTTAAGAGTCTTATAATGTGAGGTTTGATAGTAGTGGTATATGCGCTTTTTGTTTAATTATAAATACGGATGTCCACCTGCCCGACTCACAGTAGCACCAAACAGCGGTCAGAGATTTCCTCACTGATAAAACAAAGACAGTAAAGCCCTTGCGATCTAAACTGTCTTAGTGCTGCCAATAACTGACAAAAGATTAGAAAACTTCTGAGTTCCTGTAAAGCTCAGGTTTTAAAAGTTAAAACTGCCTCTTCCTTCTTCTTAATAACAATGAATGTGTTAAAGATATCTGAGCCTCTAATCAGAGTTTCTTTTATTCATGCATTACTGTTTCATTCACAATCTTTTTAGTGTTTGTTTTTAATGACCTTAAAGGAGTCACGAAGGCCCCTGCCGATGCTTTGTCGAAACTGTAAAGCTTCAGTTTGTTGGACTCCCTTCCCACAAATGAAAGAGCTTCCTTCTCGGATTGTGTTTGTTCAATCTTAACGATTCAATTTCTCAAGTCATTTTCAAATGGTTTGTCAAAGTTTATTTATTTAGTGATTACTCTTAAAGTACTCTCTGTTGATACTGGATTGACGTTTTGTTTAAAGATCTTGTGTGAGTGTTAAAAATAATCCAGTAAAATGTAAATCATTAAAAAGTCTTTTGACAACATACGGAAATCACCTACTTTATATGTAGGTGTCTGTATATGACCAAAACACAGTTTTTCCCCCAAATCTTTTGTTTTGTCTACGAATGTAAAAAAAAGACTCTTGATACAAAGATATGATGTGACTCATGACACTATGAAACCAAAATTCTTTTAAATTTTTTGGTTTCATTCCAAGGAAGTTTAAAAATAGAATTCTTTCAATTCATAGTTAACAGTTTGCATACATCAGTAGACTGCTGTAGGTGTCGCATATCTCCTAACCGGAAGTCCCTCTCCCACATCAATTGCCATTGACGACACTCTTCACAATAGATGATGCATGAACACAGACGCTGAAAACAATTCAATGTCATTTGGTGGGAATATTGTGGTGTAAGATGAGAACAGTGATCTCCTATTTCGAATGAAAGCACACAAAAAGAAAAATTATTGCCGTCATCTCTCGAGACAGGAAAGCCGAGACTGGTGAGCGTCCCTAGGCAGGACACTATTGCGTGTTCAACACTCTACAATGGTGGAAACACACTACACTTTACACTCAACCATCACCAGGAACAATGGTGGGAATTCCAAAAGATTCCATATGATGTCTTCACAACATGACATGTCATTGAGAACGAGAAGTTTTTTCTATGTTCTGTGGTACAGTGATACACTGATTGGCAGGAAAGGCTCGTTTCCACCTTATTCCTGACGACCTTACTCCTTTTTTAATTACGGGTGGCACTTCCGGTTTGGGGAACTTCCATTCAAAATGTCTGAAACGAATCATTTCAAATCATAAGGTTGCCCTACAATGCTGATCCGTCAGTTTGACTGTCAATTTTCCTTCATGATATATTTTCAGATGGCATGAGAATTATACTTATACTATAATTATACTATAGAACGTTATACTTGGTATTTTAACGTGACATGTTATAACAAGAATATCTACAGCAAGAGCTCTTTTCAGTCACTGCTTTCTTTCACTCATGATGATTATTATTTTTTCCTTTGCAATCCGCTGTAAAAGTATGAAAAAAGACAACATACGGCACATTTGTGGCCTGTTCTCCCGGATTTCATTTAGGATATCCCTAATAATTCACTGGAATGCACGAAGAATCTCTCGTTATTCTCCTCAAATCCTAACGTCTGTTTCCAGGTTTGTTTTCACGGGTAAATGCAATTTATAATGTCAAAATGACGGAAATCACTTTGATAAAGTGTCACGTGATGCTGAAGTTAATAAACATTTTTGACTAAGGCTTGTTATACAATACAGACATGTATTTGCCTACTACAGTGATATTCAACCAAAGACTTGCACTTTTGGGGCTATTTTTGGTCTGTTGAAAGCACCTTGATTATTTTACACTTTTCATTTTAATGTTCAATGGTTGAAGTGTGAGTCAATGAATGTCATCTAGTGACACTTTTTTAGCGTATTGCATTCATAGACCAAGCCTTTCACTGATTAACGGAAGTTACACCCATAATTTGCACAAAGCGCCATAGGGTGTGGAATAAGGCATATATCCTGAACCTGGAAAGTAGTCATTTAGTGCACACTTGTAAAAGTTTCAAAAGAACAGGAACAAAATCCCTGGAGCAACCTATCATTAAGGGGCCTTTTCAAAGGCTCATGACTCCTTTCAAGGAATTAACCACAACATTTACTGTAACTTCAAACTCACCTGGTGAATAAAGCAGGAATTGGGAAAATATCGACCCCCAAATATAATACCCGTTGGTCTTTGACTCTTCAGATGTGGGATGGAGAATGAGACACTAATATTTGATTGGAGTTCACATTTTTACTCTACACTGTAAAAATGAATACGCTTTATCTATTCAATAAAATTGTGACAACAGATTACAAGCAATATCATTAATGATGAATTGCTGAATGAAGAACTCTTTATTTTATATTGCCAATATTGAAGACACCTGATGTTAACAGGCAGAATCACTGAAGTAGAAAAAATGATTTAAGTCATCATTATGGTGATCAATGTTTTTTTAGTTGTGCTCTTGACCCTTAAATCATTCACTAAGTTTTGTTTGGCTGATATACATGAGTTGTAACAGTCAGATGAACAAATAGAAAAGGTTATCTGATGGTGTTGGTTGTGTTTTAACATATTTTTTTTCTCTATCATTTGACTGGTTAACTTTTACTCATTATTGGTTGACTTTTAAGGAATTAATTTGATTAATTATAACTCAATTCTAAATTGTTAAATTTAATTAATAGTATTGCTTGAAATCGGTTTATTGCTTAGATATAGTGTATTCATTTTACAGTGTACCTATTCAGAAATGTATAACCCCTTTTCCAGAAAAGTTGGGGACAATGTATAAAATGCAATAGAAACACAATCTGTGATTTGTTATTTCTCTTGATCCTTTTTCTTAACTGACAAAAGTTCAAATAAAATATTTCCGAAGTTTTCACTGATCAGCATTATTGTATTTTGTAAACATCTTAAACATTCTTTTATTTTAATGGCTGCAATACAATCCAAAAAAGTTGGGACAAAGGCACAATAAAAGTGAATAAATTATATAATATCCAAGTTAAACTGTTTTTTAAACAGTCCACAATGAGCAAGTGAATTGGAAAAAGATGAGGGAATCGTGTTTGGGTGTAAAAGAGATTCTCTGTCTTTGCGAGTAAAGATGTGTCATGGCTCGCCAATCTCTGCTAAATTTCATGGGAGAATTGTCAAACAATTAAAAAATCGAATTTCTCAATGCAAGATTGCAAAGAATTTACGTCTTTCGCCATCTAACACTCATAATATGAGAAACCATCAAGCTACTGTGTTAAATAAAGCCACATGTACTCGGTAGTACTTTAGAAAACAGTTTTCACTTTACATAGTCTGACGCCTCATCAAGAAATGCAACTGGAATCTCTGTTATGCAAGGAGAAAGCGTGTTCAAAACAGACAGTTCTCTAGGACCAGCTCCCCAGACAGCAACATAGTGTCGGTTCCAGATCGGCCCACATCTGGTACGCGTGGATTCCACACCTATAGTACCAGATGTGGGCCGGATCTGGGCCAACACTATATTGCTGTCTGGGTCATCTCAGATGGTCCAGCCTGTTCTCATGTAAAAACGTCTCTATAACACGCATGTATATTGTCGTGTAATATATACGCGAAAATGAGTTTTTACGTGCATAAGACGCAGTTTTTCTCGTGCAATTGATACGCAGTTCATTTGCGTATAATAAACACGCACCCCACACCACTAATGCTAGCAAGCGTCTAATACACACGCAGCCCACCCCACACCTAAACTTAACCTTACCAACCAATGCATATCATATGCGCGTAAAACTCACTTTAGCGTATATATTACACGACAATACACATGCGTGGTATAAAGACGCATTTGGTGTGATCGGGTTGTGTGGTCAGATGAGTCCATATTTCAGCTTGTTTTTGGCAAAAATAGACATCGATTTCTTAGTCCCAAAGAAAAAAGAAACCATCTAGACTTTCATCAGCAACAGGAGCAAAGACAAACAATTATCATGGTATGTAGGTGCATCCATGCAAACAGGGTGAAAACTGAGTGGTTTCTTAAGCCCTAGTTCACACTACATGATTTTAAGCCTGATTTGCAAATCGTTGAGCTCGCCAACAGGGCCGGGTGTTATCGCGTGCAAATGAACGCTAGATATCCAGAGCTGTCGCACGACTCAACCTAACGTGATGTCATGAGCTATAGCCAATCAGAGCAAGTCTTGGGTTGAGGTCACCGGGTAAATCCTATTTTTCTTTTTTTGCATTTTTTTCTAAGAGCAAATCATCGCGCAAACAGTTTTTTCTTTTTCAATGGGTATTGGCGCACGTTTCGCTTCATTTCCGGTATGTTTTATCACGTGATTTTTCGTGACAATTGACGAACGTGGTTTGTAGACAAGATGGATCGTTGGGTGACAGAGTTGTCGTCAACTCGTGTAGTGCGTTACCTTTCTGTTGTGGATTAATCACATTGTGTGGTGTGAACAGCTCAACAACTTGAACACTTCTGATTTTGCAAAGAGCAAGTCATGTAGTGTGAACCGCACCAGTACGTTTTAAAATCAGGCTTTAGACACTCTTCACTATAAAATGGATATGCCTGACTGCCTGCCTACAGTCCATATCTGTCTCAAATGTTTGGCCCATTATGAAAAGGAGAAGAGCAGATGTCTTTTATCTTATTTTTTATCATCTTTTCTAAGTCTTCATACTTGCAAAACTGCAACAATTAGTATATAATTCCCAAATAATTAAAAAGTGTGATGTGACAGTGGTAACCCAGACAGCAACATAGTGTCGTAGTGTCATTGAGGTATCACATTCGCAGCCCCACTACATATATAATAAACATACAGTAAATGTAGACTCCCAGACTATTTCAACTTTATGTGAGTTTAAATGTCAAAATGCACGGTGGACAAAACATCACTAATAGTAATACATTTCGAAATTTATTGAGTTTCAATGTAGACAAGATCTTACAAAAAGCCATCAAGAAGATTCTATTAAACGATATTTAAAAAGAGCTTTTAAAATTATATTTACAAACATATATTCAACTTTTGACATTTTGTGAAATAATCTAAATAAATATTATAAAAACATGAAAACAGACATCCACAGCAGGACAATAAGACAGTGTGGACTGTAAGTCTACAGTACGTATATTAAGAAAGAGTATAACATGTTTGAATAGTATTTCTATTCAATAAATACAAGTCGCTGTGAATTTGCACAAATATTCTATATTCAGATTACTGCAGTTGAGCTAGCAGTGGTTTACAGTCAACAAGAGTCTCCAGGCCTTCGACCGCTTCGATCAGCCTCTCCACCCTCTCACTGGACAGAACTGTGCCTGCATTGTTACAGAACTTATTCTGCAGGCTTTCTTGGCTTAGTGGGTTCCTCCAATGGCCGTAGAAGGTGTCACATCGCCCTTCTAGGACGTCTCCACTCACCAAGGTAACCTCCACCTCACCGTACATTATGTTGAAATTGGCCGGGTTGTCGTGGGGGTGCTCCAACGGACGCGGGAGAGGAGCGCGTGAAGTTCGGGCCGCCGGATGGCTTCTGGGTGGAAGGACTGCACCGTGACTTCTCCATCCAACAGGGCAGTGCAGGCGTTAAACTGGAAGGAGTGTCGCGCCTGGTGCTCTGACTCCGGGAATGGACGGTTGATGTACTTGGAGAGCGGCACCCTAAGCAGGATATCCTGCACCAGGTTTGGAGAAACGCTGCCTCCTCTCAGGCCAACCAGGGTCTTGTGCACAGCAGAGGCAGCGTCAGCGATCCAGTGCATCCCGAGGTGTGCGGGAAAGCGCTTGAAAGCGATGTCTTGCTTCTCTAAGAGGAAGCTGTGCTCATCACTCTCGGGGGACGGGATGGGGTGCGGGGCGTAGTCTTCGTAGAAAGCGCTGAAGCCAGCTATGCCAGGCACTGCGTCCAGGACCAGAGGACTCGCTTCCAACCCACGAGATGCCAGCAGGGCTGCTTCGAGCCCGAGGCGCGAGGCGTTTCCGATGTGAAGAGGTTTGGATTGTGTGGCGGCGTTAGCCATTGGTGCGCCTGCCAAAGATGCAGCGATGCCCAGGGCATTACTGCACTGATTGCGGTCCAGAGAGAGGAGGCGAGCACAGGCAGCAGCACTACCCAGAGTTCCCACCACACTGGGAGGATGAAACCTAGCGGAGAAGACAAAGACAGAGCGCAGTCGTTATTTTACATGCTTGGCTGAGCATTTTTTCACAGATCGCCATGAGTTGAAAAATGTTCAACTTTGGATAAAAACTGAGCGCTCATCACTGTCACTTTTTACCCAGCCGTCCAATCACAGTGGAGGAGGGGCGGGACTAAACCACACTGACCAACTGCCACAACATTATTTCTGTACAACGACATTGATTGTACAGGATGGATGAAAAATATTTTTTAGTATGAAACAAATTATCTGCGAAATCAGTTACAAGTAAACTGCGGATATTCTGTATCATAGCAACGAAACATCTCAACGAAAAAACGCTCTCAAGCGCCCAAAGCACGGCGTCTTCAGCAGAGCGTCTGGCGGTTTCAGCTGGCTAAAAACGCTTTGGTGGACACACGGCCTTAGGCTAGTAAGTAACCAGACCTACCAAAACGTACCAAGCGTTTCTGTTCTCTATCATTCCTGAAATCTTAAATGCACCCGCCACCGTCTTGCGTCTATCAGAGCAGAAACAAATGTTTTTCCGTTCGCGTTCATATGTAAATTGCGTGAGCTTATTTTGTCCATTAGATCGAAAGATCTGAAAAAGCCCATACATTTACCCACCCATCTTAAAACCAGTTGTACACAGGGCCTAAGAGGTCACTCTGTGATGTATTCATCTTTCGAGTTGACACGCCTTCTTGCTGATACGAATTCCCAAGACAGAGTTCACCGTACTTGAACTTTCAACGCGTTCTCATCCTAGTGACACTTTTGAAATTTCGTCTAAATCCAATGCAGATGGCACCCTTAAGCGGCAATATAACACGCACAGAGCTTTGTTCGGTTATGGGTAGGTTTAGGTCTGGGGTAGGGTCAGGGTTACACCACTAGGAGGCGCCTTCTGGCCCATATATATCTGCGTCTCATACTGACGCTGTGTGTTGCCATGTGTGTTGGATGTAGACGAAATGTCAAAAGCGTCAGCATCGGACGCCTTAGGATGAGAACGGGCTGGAACTTTGTAACACAAAATAATTTGGTAAATCCAATCCCAAGCCCATCCTGGCCTCTAATATGACTCTGGTCCTTCTTCAAAACGAGTTTATAAAATATTTACACTCTTTTCTATTGTTTGCTATGGTAAAATCCCTTAAATGTCTGAAATAGTAATAGCAAACCTTTGCTGGCTCTAATAAAATTCTCTTGTGCTCAATAAATCTCAATGTTTTTTTGTTTACAGTTTATAATGTAGCTACCAGACATTATTCTTAGAACACAGCTGGATTCTGTTTTCAGACTACTCAGGAAATAACAAATTATAAGTGTTTAACTATATTCTCGGAGCAAAAACAGAACTGCTCTGCATAAACACATGTCTGAAGGAGCTTTGACAAACTTTCACATGGAATCTGCTGTGTTCTTACCCACCTAGCTCTGTGTTTCTCTATAACCTCAGAAAATATCCATGCTGTTAAACTGCCATATTCAGGCTGTGCTGTACTTGAGAAATATAGTTGTCGCTCTCAGACACTTTAGTTGAGAATGAGACAAAGACATTGACTCTGACCTCTTAGGGATGTTGTGAGCGTCATTGGAGAATCTCATCAGTCGACCCTGTATTTCGATGCCCACATTGAAGGCGGTTAGAAAGCTCGAGTCCACTTGTTTTGCTGTTCTTTTGCAACATGTCACTTATAGCCAGGAGGGCAGGCAGAACCGCTCCAGAGGGGTGGGTTGCAGGGTGCCAAGTGTCGTCAAAGTCCATCGAGTGAGCCTGTGAAAAACCAACATGTCAATCAATGTCTAGAGTATGTCTTTATTGTGGCTGTCCTAGGATGATGGTTTGTGTTTCTAAAAATCACTACACATAGTTTTAGAAGACCATGTCATCGCCTTCAGATTGCTTCACTAGTGTAGCCAAAATACTACAGGGAAAAGGAAAAAGCTGTGCATGACTACTGATAGTATGAGCAAGACACAATAACCTGGTCTGTCTAGTTTCTATCTGAAACACCTCCTGAGGGGTTAAACACAGTTTATTTAGAGGGTTTACACACCAGAACAGTAGCATGGATGTTTCTGTAGACCATAAAAGTTTCACAGTGCTGAGGTTTCATGACTTATTAGAGTTTCCACATTTGTAATGGTGCTGAATGTTACAAAAACAAGTTTATATTTTAATTCTTAATTGACTGTCTAGCTGGATACTAATTTCAAGTTCTGTAGAACATGACTTTCTGAAGAAACACTGAGAATGTGTCTAGGATGTTGAATCACATGTCCAGTGTAAGATAAACTAACAACTGCAATGACATCACAATACATTTCATTATTCTGTACTTACTGCAACTCCATTGACAAATGCTGAAAGCGTTGGAGAAAGCTTCACACCTTGGCGCCCATAGACGAAGCTGACGTCATCAGAAGCATACATGTGCTTGGGGAAGAGAATAAATGAATGGTCATTAGATCCAACTCGTTCACACATCAACAAACACATTAGAAGTGTCTGACTGTACACCATTGCTAAACCATTGGTCCAGGGAAGAATTCATCACTCAATTCTACTAAATGCTGATCTCTTGATGATTGAAAAGCATGTTGTGTTCTCTAAAGATTTACGATTGGCATTGTGCCCTACCTGGCAGTGCTGAAGGGCCAGTTCAAACACCTCAGTGTTGCTTCCCAAAAGCCCAACGCCGATGCTGTCCAGAATCATTTCGTCTGCTGCGCTGCACCACGGTTGGTGACAGATGCCTTGGTTGTACGCTCTGAATAAACCTGCCAAAGCTGCTGGCTCACTGTTTCCTCAGGGCAGGACGCTCTGCCACTAAAACACACACAAGAGAAACACTGAAACAATTTTCTTTGCTGGATAGGCCCCATCCTGAGAAACAATGACAATTCTAGATTAGCCGATTGGTCAGTCTGTGTAAATGATTATCAAAAGTCTAGGCTTTCACTTTTCTTTTCTGTCATGAGATAACAAATAAAGCAATGACAAGTAGAGCTTGCTCACCATCTAGTGCAGACTTATGGAGTCCTCGAGCAGCAGAAAAAGCAGACAGGCATCTGGTAGATCTCTGTGTACAAACAATTAGATTTGAGTGTCTCAGCTCTATAGTATGTACATATAGTTAGTGTATAGTGTATGTTCTGTTCTTTTTAAGTGTACCTTAAAAGCACAGTTAAAAGCCAAGTCAAATACATTACAAAAATAATATTTTCTGAAAGAGTTTTATTGTTGGTTTAACTTAAAAAAGTAAGTAACCTGGTTGCCTTAAAATTTTAAGTTGATTGAATCAAGTTGAATTAAGTTGATTTAATCATCAGAAACTCAAAATAATAAGGTATCTGAACTAGATAAATGATTTAAGTTGATTTGACTAAAGAACAAAATGTTGTGATACCAAATCTTGAAAAACGTTTCTTTATACTTCGAGCAATCACACATACATTTAGAAATGACACATCTATGATACAAAAATGTTCTATACCCTGTGCAACTGAAAGCATGTTGTCAACGTTTGTTCAGAATCTGGATATGAAGAGGCTTGATATCTCTGTTGATTCGAAGCTGAAGAAACGCTGTCTTATTATCTCAGTGTAGGTCGATGATGATGATGTGCTGGAGTTCAGGTGTTTTATACAGCACTGGACCACAAAAGAGGATGACACACCCACTGAAGAACTAGGGTTGGAATTCCCAAGTTTAGTTTATTTTTAGGTTCACAGGTGGGATTTTGCAGAAGGAAACAAACTGTCTTGTGAAAGGGTCAATTATGTCATCATTTGTGAGACCAAGGGTTGGTTGATTTCACTGTAACTCCTCCCAGCTCACATGAGGATGTTACTATAAACTTAAAGCATTCTTCACAAGCATCTCAATACTTCATTACAGATCAAGCATTCTAATTAGGTAAGTGTCTTTAAACCTTTTATTTTTTATTTTAATGTCGTTTTGTCTATTTATAATATGGTATCTCACAAAGTGTATGCGCGTATAGGCATGTTCCATAAACATAATGATTTTTATACTGTATAAACTGTTTAATCTATCCCATAAACCTACCCAATAACAGAAAACTTTCAGCATTTTTACATTTTCAAAA
Source organism: Hybognathus amarus (assembly GCA_030378365.1). Taxonomy (NCBI): domain Eukaryota; kingdom Metazoa; phylum Chordata; class Actinopteri; order Cypriniformes; family Leuciscidae; genus Hybognathus; species Hybognathus amarus. The sequence goes on along the minus strand of JAQIUQ010001698.1, from coordinate 312,737 downwards.
AAACATGTATTATGATTTATAAAGTTTTCCTCATGGGAAAAAATGAGGTATAAAACTTCTGGTGTTACTATCTTTGTGGGAACATTTAATATTGAAAATATACATTGCTCACAGTGATGATTACGTTACTTTGTTAAAAACATGTGGAAAAGTTGACATAAAAGTGTGTTCAAACTTACTGTGAGTGTATCCTCAAGCATTGTCCACCGACAGCTATCTGTGTGTGATGACGCCTGTCTGCTGGCTGTTTGAGATGAAACCTACACCTAGACTGTAATAGTATACGTGTTCAGCCAACAATCACATCTGTGTCAGAGAGACAGTTTGAGTTTTAAAGCCAGAAATCTAAAGCATTCACTTGTGCCTCCTGCTCAGGTGTTTCCTGGGTAGACAAATATGTTGCTTACCTACGGAGAGGAGGGAGAATATGAAACTTAAACACACCCAAAAATAGGCTGTTTAGTGCACAAGTATTTTGCCACATCTTAATGAGTCTTTGACAGGTTTCATTTTATGAAGGTTTTTAATAATCACAGACTAAAATGTATTTGTAGACATGTTTGTAGATGTATATATGTCCCACCACTAAAAGGACAGGATACAGAAAGTTTTTACAACTTTAGCATGCTGTTTAAATGGCTTATATTAATCAGTAACTTTTCTTAACACGGATATGTTCATAATGTCAGTTAAATTGGGCTGATAAAATCAGGAAAAAATATAAACCACACTGTGAATGAATACTCATTGTATTTTTTTTATCATAACCTAATTATCCAACTTAATTCTATTAGCAAAAAGCTACACTTAAGGGGAAGGTCATGGCATCGGCGAGTGACTTTCCGGCAAGTTTTTATGGTGAGCCAGGAGTGCTTGGGCTCCTTGCCAATGGCATCAGTGCTTTCCTGGTCCTACTGCAGAACTTCCATGGGGCCAGGACTGGCATTCAAGCAGAGGGAGTGGAGAACATATTAGCAGGTCATTGTTTTTTCAATTTAACAAAAACTTGTATGTATATGCTAATAGCAGTAAATAACTGAAACCTATTTGCACTTTTGCTGGTTTAGGATTACTTCCTTGAACATCACACATTCCTTTCTTTGCATCTTATGTAAATGTATACAGGTGTTCATCTCATTCCTGATTGGTGGAGTGTGTCAGCTTGTGGCAGGATTGCTGTCTTTCCGCAAATATGACCATCTGAGTGGAACGTCATTTGTGGGATACGCAGCTCTATGGGGGAGCTATGGGGCCACAAGAATTTTGCTAGGTGCCAACCAACAAAGTCCAAACCCATTTAACGAATCAACAATGATAAACAGCACATTTCAAAATCTGCTCACAAACACTAGTGTCAATAAAACCGACCTTCCAATGTACATCAAGGAGTCTGCCATAGCTGGGCTGGTCCCTTACATCGTGCTTTCCTTTCTTCTGGCCTTCTGTTCAGCAACAGTAAACTACATCATGCCCTTTGTGTTTGGGGGCCATCACCCTCACACTGATATTTGAGGCTGTGGGTCTGGTAGCAAGCTGGGCTTTAGTGGTCTCTGGGGTTCTGGAGCTCCTAATCCTGCTCTTTGCCATATATGGCTCGTCAGCACTGCTAATCAAGGGATTGGCCCAACGCTACGTGCTGAAGGGTTTTGGAAACCCTCTCTTTAATGTGCTGCTCCTGGGAACCACCAGTGCAAGCAGCTCCCAAAGCTTGGGCCAAGAGAAGAAGAAGAACACAAAATATGCCGAACCTATGGCCTTGGGATTCTTCTGCGACACAGTCTCACCATTCATATTCGCATTCTACGCCTTTGGCTACTTCCCGTCAATCCCAGTAGCTGCCATCTGGATAACCATCAATTCTGCCGCTCAGCTTCTATCAAGCTATTATGCATATCTGCGTCAAGACTGCTACCATGCCACCAAGTTTGGCCTGCACTGCGTGTTTTGGTTGGTGAAGACCTGGGAAGAGTATGTGGTGTCGGTAACCATTGGCCGGACTGAAGCTGGTGAAGTAAGGCATGCCATGGTCGGCAACTGGTTCTTCCTATCTGCTGCTTTGGTTTTCTGCGTTGCAAGTCTTAAACAAAGACACTCTCGAGCTAGCTCACAATTCATTTTTTGTCCTGGTGACCATATCAACCATCTCCCAGATTCCCATTGACAGGTACTACATCTCTTTTTGGAGTGACCTGCGCCCTCTTCACTCTCTTATCTTTCTATGGCACTTTTGCACGCCTTATCAACACTATTGCGGAGAAGTCCTTGATTCCAGTTGGACCCCAACCTGTCTCCACTGAATCCCTGCAGAAATATCTCAGTTACCTAAAGAGATCTAAACTGGATGAGCCTAAGGATAAAGGTGCACAGCTCCCCGATGCTTTATTCTACCTCTGCAATGGAGTGGCCGCACTCTCAGCCATTCACAGCAGTCAGTCCGGCCTGGCCTTTTTGGACCTAACTGTTCCCTGGGTACTCATCCCAGGAGCTATTATCCAGGCCTATGTCAGTCGACTACAAGTACAAGGTGGCCAGAGATTCGGCTCTGTCATTCCCTCGTTCTATGTGGCTATTTGGGCAACTTGGAGCTGGTTTAGGTTTGCAGGTATGATAATGTAAGATTAAAAAAAATATTTGGATAAATATTTGGGTAGAATTCTAAGATTTATATTTTTATCTGCAGGACATCGCTTGCAAATATCCACGGAGTCAGCAAACGGATTTGCAGCTGGGGCAATAGCATTCCTGGTCATTAATGCTTTCTTGATTCTAGTTGGTAGGTTTGTTTACTAATACATAACATACATCCTCACTTCTGACTTTTGCCTTTTGAAAGATTGTGAATTGGACCTTCTTTTTTACAGCAACCTATGGCAATCTAGTTCTCTTGGCATTGACCACTGTCATGGAGGTCATCATAGTTTGTTTTCTTCTCTCTACATTTAGAAGACTGCCCTATCAGTTAGAAGGTACAGAAATACATTTTGTTAAAGGAGAACTGACGCAAAATGAACCTTTGGTCTAATTACACATTGGTACCAAGTCGACCGTTCTCTGAGATTTGTTTTCATGATAATCGAATGTAAAGAGTTTTATCTCTAAAAACCATTTAGCGTATGCGCTAGTATATGGGGGCATTTAATAAGTAAAAAGAAATCGCTAGTTAATACCACTAACAAGAGTCAAAATAGCCCCACACTTACAAAGTTCTCAATACTTCATTTTGCTTGTAGGGACCCTCATTATGTTACTGTGTTAGTGTGCTATTAACTAGCGATTTCTTTTTACTTATTAAATGCCCCATTACTAGCATTACTCTTTACATTCGATTATCATGAAAACAAATCTAGGGAACGGTCGACTAGGTACCAATGTGTAATTAGACCAAAGGTTCATTTTGCGCCAAGTTCTCCTTTAAGAATGGGATTGTAAAGAAATGAAATAATGTGTAAAAGTGACCTCATATTTTCTTGAAACTCTTTCTTTAGTTGCTATGCTAGCAATTTTCGCCATCATATGTTTGTATGGGATGCTAGCATCCCTTGTGAATGCTATCTTCTCCAAGACCCTGATACCAGTTGGACCGTCCCTTATCAAGGTATTATATTTTATGAATGATGACAAAGTGTTGTGAAGTTTAATTACGTTATACATTCATGCTTAGACAAAACATTCCTACTGATTAACATAATTTTTTTCCGAAGGACAAGAAAAAGAAGGAATCTGAGAACCACATCTCCATGTTTCACTGCTAAGTCTTGGGAAACCAGCGGACTCCTCAAGATTGCAAAATTGTTGGAAAGCAATGGAGTGTGTGGTATCCCTACAGATACAGTCTATGCATTGGCTGCTTCATGCAAGAACCCCAGTGCAATTGAGAAGATCTACACCATCAAAGTAAACGCCAACGCTTTAAAACATAATATTACTTTTACGAATGATCAGCTGACCCACTGACCCATAAACCTTTCTCTCCGGTCAGGATCGGCCTGCAGGAAAACCAATTTGCATCTGTATTTCAAATGTGGAGCAACTTGTGGCAGCCAAACCTCCCTTCAGTCCGTTGCTGTGGGAGTTCATGAGAAACGTCTACCCGGGAGGAATAAGTTGCATTGTCCCGAAAGGCGAATGGCTCCTCAAACTCGGTTAGGTTAACATTTTTTAAATTCCACCTAACCTAACCCTAACTCTAATCTTGGGATAATCAACAAACCAAATTAAAACTCTTACTGAGAGAACGATTATCTATTATCTCCAATCATTTTCAATGGTCCTATTGTCTACAGGTGTGGGTCCTGCATATGACCGTGTGGGGACCAAAGAAAGTATTATGATTCAGAGTACCTGACCACACTGCTACTGCTCACCTGTGTGAATTCACCGGTCCATTGGCCATTACATCAGCCAATCCCAGTGGAGAAGCTGACAGTACACACCATGATATGGTCATCAAGTAAGTTTAAAAAAGCCCCAACAATAGTTAGAGGCTACTGTGAAGGAATACAAACTCCACAAATCAAATGCATTATACATGGAATTGTATTCAATTCAACAAGGGAATATAATAGGGTTTTAAGGTTTGGAATTTTACATAAATCAGGTTGCCTGGGAAAACTCAGACAACTTCCGGCAAATTTAGATTTGCTCTGAAAGTTAGTCTGGCAAAGAGCTCATTCAAGCCCATTCCCAATCCGTCGAAATTGCGGCACCAATCAGAAACGTTGGGGTGGGCTATTTTGTAGCCTACATTACAAAGATGGATGACGCCGTCAAACAGCACTCGTTCGAATCAGCTACCGCATCTGTTTTAAACCATTTGAATGCTTCCTTTTTGTTAAAACCGAGCAAAGAACAAGACTTGGGGATGTTCTGCCGACTCTGCATACGTCATCTCCTTCATCGCTCTGATTGGTTTTAGGTCTACCCTCTGGAAATGATTTGTCTATGACGCTTTGCCAGACCATGACTCAGTCACGACTGAGAATGTTCTGGTTTTAACCAGGCTATAAATCAGGCTGTTACCTTGAAATAACAAACCACAATATTCCAATGTTAGGCACACTTAATGTAATAGGTGGTTTGCAGTCACGTGATTGTGTTTACGCGTGACTGCAGGTGGAGGGCAAGGAGTGAAGAGCGCAATGGACGAGATGGAGGAAAATCCGTACTGTACTACTTTTAGACGCTATTACAAGAGAAATATATAAACAGAAAATCGAAACATATGTTGGACCTTATCCTTAAGTTATGAAGAGGACCGATTTTCAACTGAATTAAGAGATTTGCCTGCCATCGAGGCTGTAGATATCAGCAACTTAACTTGTCTTACAGACAATCTTTGACTTTACAAAGTTCGGAAACTGGTACGTTACACAAACAGCCACATAAGTGTATTTAAACACCGGAATAATGTAATTATAAGCCACATAACTCACATTTTACGAAGTGATCACTGCACACGGGCATTTTCCCATTCGGCTCCTCCCGACTGCAGAGCGTAAGTTAGGTTTACAAGGCATTTTTTACTGGTGTTTTTCTGTCAATTTCTTGTATTTCCCCCCGTATGAACAACAACTTTTGGCACACGATAAAAACTCTTCGTGGTTTGATCGATTTGAGCAACCATAAACGACGCAAAACATGGGCATTTGAGTGTGTTATAGTGCTTCCTAATATAGAAATTCACTTCCTGCCCTCCATCTGATCTTCGCGCCATGGCAACGCAGTTGGCGTGAACGTACACAGTGAAAACAAGCTATTAGCAGTGTGTTCTACAAACAATTGTATTAAAGCATACCTCTTCAGAAGCCAACTTTATTATTAGGAAGGATGTATTCACTGCTGACATTTTATATTAAAACAATAATTGCAATAGGAACACATGTTAGATTTGGCAGTGTCCCTTGATTGCTGGTCTCAATGGTTAATTGGAGCATTGTTTTCTTTTGTCCTAAAACAGCCGTCTTGGCCACAAGATTGAAGGAGTCCTATGTGATGGAGAATCTAACGAGGTGGTGGCGTCAACTGTAGTGAACTGCCTCAACATTGATGAAGGTAAACTGATATCCCAAAGAGCTTATATCATATCATAATAATATATGTGTTCCATTATTAATAATAACATGCATTTTGTTCATTTCCAGGAACTATCAGCATTCTCCGAGAAGGTTGTGTACCTGCTTTGAAAGTGAGGCAGATTTTTGAACGAGTAAAAAGCAACATGCTATAGTTTTTCTATAAGCTTCAAACTCTAATTATTGTCTTTATCATGAAGGATGTTTCATTTTGCACATGAAGAGAAAACTTTGACATAACTTCACATGTAAACAAGTCAATTTTGATCTCACTTGCTCAAATGCATTCAGTTATTCTGAGCAAGTATTACCATGAAAACAGTGCGTGAGTAATGTTGAAGCTCATATTAAGTGAGCGTTATAGCTACATAAATCTGTTACTGTAGTGCTGTGTGAATTTACTGTATGTTTGCCAATGTTTTTGAAGGTTGAAATGTGTTCTTTTTAATTTATTGCTATTTATATATTCTTTCAATGGATCGTTCATTTGTTGATTGAGAGTAAACATCAAAGAGCAATTCAACCAAGAGCGAGTGAAAATGCCTTTAAATATTATCTTTGTAAAGTATGCTTGTGTATATTGCGAAATGAGAAATTTTATGCATGAGATTCCAAAGTGCTTAATTACTGTTTAATAAAATATTGGGATATGAAGATTTTTGTCTTGGTCTTATAAATTGACTTCACAATGGCAAGTTTTCATGCTGTTTGCAGTAGAACCAAACAAGGCCAGTGAAGACAATAAAAATAGAACACACAAACTACATGGAACAACAAAACATAAGGAAAATAACACTTAGAATACTGTACCGTATAATAAAATGTTAACATTACATTTAGCTAACAACTACTATTAGCTAACAAAAAACTGATCAAGGAATTAGTAAGTAATAGTGCTTAGATTAATAGATAATCAATAACAACTATTTTTTTCACACCTACAAGGGGACTACTATGAACTACTATATACAGGTTCATAATTAATGTGAATAATGCATAATGTAAAATAAATTCTAAAGTGAAGGTAATGGCAGCCCACTAATAACACCACGGTTGCTGTGCTGAACACTCTCAAAGATGGAGTACAAATCCAAGAGTGTTTATTTTAACCAGTTGGGAATCAGTCACTGTGAAATCTACAAATGAGAGCTTCAGGTTATTTTTATGGTAGCTATGCCATTAAGGGTTTATTTCCGAAATGTGATTGTTGTTGGTACATTTTTATTTAAAAATTAAATATAAAAATATGCAATATGAAAATTATTTTTAAACAAAGAATATTCTTTAAAAGAAAAGACTTCAAAAAGCCTACATCTTCAAAAAGCCTACATCTTGGTTGTTATATTCCGAAAAATTACAGTAACATACTAGAAAACTATGAAACTTGAGAAACTCATAATGTGCCAGTGACTGAAGTATTACTAAATCCTTCAGAAGGAAATACTAATTATCTGGATCAGTATTCTAAAGTAAATAACATGACACATCCCTGGTAATGATAGATGCATGTCATTGTAAGTCATTGTAAGGTTTTGGATAATAACTCCTTCTGATATTATTTGGCAACACTAGAGTCACTACTAGCAGAGACTATATACATAGAGGCATGCCACTTCCTCAAACCTCAATACAACTATATATGGAAAACCCTTAATGCCAAAGATGGCGGTTATATGCACATGCCCCGCCCCTCCTGCTGGAAAGCCAATCGTCTGCTTTTAACAGTCAAGCCGAGAAACATTTCAGCCTATCGTTTGGTTCCACTGATGCATGCGCACAGTAGATGTCTGCGACAGCGGAGACGAGAACCCTTGCACATGCGTAGTAAAAGTATAACCAGTGGGGAAAAGGCCATTTTAACCCCTTACCTGTCACCCCCCTTTTTGATAATTTACATTAAAATGCACTATACAAACTTAAATGGTTGTAATTCAAGAATGCTTTGGAATATATACACAAGTTTGGTCTTGTTTTAAAGAAAACAATCAGCAGATTATAAGTGAAAGCACTTAAAAAATTAAAGTATGAAAAATTTATGGAAGTTATAATTTACAGTAAACCAAATATTATTTATTAATATATATTTTTTAATATAAAATAAATATTTTACAAAATATTTTTTACAATAAAATTACTATAAAATGAAAGCCTATATATCTAAACAAGTTGTGTTCCAAATTTAAAGTTGATATCACAAATTTTGAAGTTCCCATGAGATTTTGTTTAGGCGTTATACCAAAAATAGCCACCGGGTGCCATTGAATTTCATTGAATTTAATTGTATGCATTCTGCCATAACAAATTAATAAATTTCTATCCAAATATCACTTCTGTCACTAAATATGGAACCTTGAGACTCAGACCTTTCTGACAATATGTGTTTTGTCAAGATTAGAAAAGGTTTTGATAATAAATTATGAAAGATGATGCCCAAAAGGGGAGGGGCCTAATACAAAAATACCGTTTCTATGGTAATGCAACTTCCAATTTCAAAACGGTTTTTACAGGATGAATTCTGAGTTCGTATGCTTTCAAATGATACCTAATTTATGATAACTACTAAAATATGTGATATAATAAAAAGGCGATAAAAAATAATATTATATTTTAGAGGATAATATATACATATTATAATTTTTAGAGAATAATATTATACTATATTTTTTTTATTGAAAAATATTAGATTATTTGTTTTATTATTAACTTTTAGCATAAAAACAGAATTTGCAATGATTAAAAGTCGATCAATTGGCTTTTTGTGACAAAGGTCAGAATTGTGACAAAGGTTTGTTAAGAGGCATATTTTTTAGAGGTGCACTCTTGTCAAAAATGTATCGGTTACTCTTCCTTCATAATTTCTAGCAAAAAACAGCAGTCAAATATCTATTTAGGAGTCTTAGACCTTTCCAACGATATATAGTTTGTCATAATTATATTAGGATTTAATAGTAATAAATCGAAGTAAATTAGGCGTCCCATATACGGGACGGTGACAGTTATTTTGGGCAAAGTCATCAAACTTTTTGGTTACACTTTATTTCGATAGTCACTTTAGACGTTCTACTAATTATACAGTAACTTTTCAACTACATGTCAACTAACTCTGATTAGAGTATTAGTATTTTATAGTAGACTGTCAGTAGACTGTTAGGTTATGGTTAGGTTTTAGGCTTTGAGTTAGGAGAATAAATTTACTTGTAGTTACCAAGTTACTTACAGTCAGTTGAATTGCTCTGTTGGGGGACCAACAATATAAAGTGTTAGCAGATATTAAGCTGACAGTCTACTAATACTCTAATGACAGTTAGTTGACATGTAGTTGAAAAGTTACTTATAGTTAGGAGAATGTCTAAAGTGGACTATCGAAATAAAGTACCAACTTTTTCAGAAATTTGTATAATATTTTACTGCTGTTTCTATACATGCAGTTTTTCTGTCCCAGTGACCAGTGAAAGTGCAGTTCTGACTCTCTGCCCATTCATTTAGATAGGAGCCTGGTCTTATTATTCCAAAATAGCTTTCGGAGGTGTTGCCAAGATGGCGGCCGAGTGGCAGGACTTGCCTAAAAGGACTTTGCTAGTGGGTTCCCATGATATTCACTTTAGAATATTGATCCAAATAATGAGTAATTCCTTTAGAATGATCTAGAAACAATTGAGTCATAACTATCCAAATTGTTACAAAAAACGAGTTCAGTTAATAGGGAGTTTTCATGCTTTTCATTCAAGAATACTGAGCCAAACAATTAGTAATTTCTTCTGAAGCATTTGGCAATATTCGAGTGGTAATTATAAGGTAATTATGCATGGTAATTATAAGTGGATTACCATGATCTTCACTTGAATTAAACATGTTGAACCTGTATAGTAGTTATTAGTAGTTCTCTAGGAGGTATGACAAACGAAACAAACTTACCAACGAAACTACCAACTTACCAACTTACCAAACTTACCAACAAATGCAGAAATGTTAGTTCAGTACATTCATGACCTTGAGGCTAATATAATGTCTTTATGGTACCCTTGAATAATAAAAAAAAAACTACAGCTGGTCTAAAAGCTAAAGTTATTACCAGGAAGTATGACAATATTAGACTAGAATGTTAATAGTGCATTACTGATTTGTTCCTGTGTAGTTATTCATTAACAGTATTCTAAAGTAATATATTTAGAAAACGATATACAAAAGTTTAAAGATTATATACAGTATGTGCAAATATGTATAATTCAAATAATGTAGATATAAAAAGTCTGGACACCCCTGTTTTTTGTGATGTAAAATGAAATAAGGATGAATCATATCAGAAATTTTGCACATTTATGTAAAAATGGCAACCTATGCAATGGCATTGAAAACCAAAGTGACACATTTCAGAAAGAAAATATAAAATTAAAACACTTGGAATAACTAACTACATAAGTATGCAGCTTTGACCAAATATTTATTTAAAGCACTCTTTGATTTTATTACAGCACTCAGTCTGTTTGACTAGAAGTCTGCTTGGCTTGACTTGATCTTGACTTGTTTTCCCAACTTTGCTGAAGCAGGATCTCTTCATTCAGCTTTCTAGATTCACGGGTCCTCATTTATAAAATGTGCGGTACAGTATGTCCCATTTTTGATCTTACGATCATCTCTCAGATGTGAGTATATGCCATTTAGAGAACAAAATTTTTAATTGTTTTTAGAAACATGAAAGTTGGTGTGGATATTAGTGTACCAACATGTTTTTGCACCCATCATACCTGGACAAAAGCTTCAATTTTGGTCTCATGAGACCATAACACATATTTTTCACATGGTTTCAGAGACTTGATATATGATTTTGAAAAGATTAGCCAGGCTTGGGTGTTTATTTAATCAGAAAAGTCTTGCATCTGATGTCCAGACCGTTGAAGAATACAGGATATAGTTGTTGTTACCAGGCAAAAAGAACATGTTGCAATTGATCAGTACATTTTCCTCATCCCCATATGTCCAGCCACTCTATCATGTGCTAATCTGACCACAGACTGCCTGAATTTAAGAGGAACTGCCACCTGAACATAAACCTTAGTAATGGGTTCAGAGTCGTCTAAGCATCGTCTAAGCATCATCCTATCTTTTAGGAAGTAGCAAGAGGGTCACTGATTCTCAATATCCTCCTCAGTACAAACCATTAAGAACAAAGGTTTAGCTTTACATCAGCTAACTGTTCTTGAATCAGGTCCTCTCTAGAAACATGAAAAATAGAGGATAAAAAAAATCCTCTGATACTGCCTTCTCCTCAAGGCAGACTCCTCAGGAAAAAGAACACAGATGAATCTGAAATGATCTGCCAAGGTCATACGAAAGTGTTTCTTCTTCATTTGTCCCGCCATGAACCTGATTTGATGGAACAGAAGTTACATCCTTCTACATCATCCTCAGAATTAATGAGTAACTGTTTCTTCATGGTTACCATGCTGTCAGGATGTAAATAACTTCACCTTCACTCTGTCGGTTAGCTTTTAAGTTGTCTTCCTCTGGCTTAGGGTGACAGCACAGGAATGAAACATGTTGGGAAATTTCTGAGCCAACTCATCAGGAACATCTTCAGACATACAGTAGTTGAGAGACTCAGCAGTAGATGGTACAGATTTTGATGTTCCCCAGACATTTCCCTGAGCAAGATCATTCCCCAAGATAAAAGAAACCTCTGGCACAGGAAGGGGAGACCGTACTTCAACAATCACATCTCCATTTAAAAGATCAGAGGCAAGATGTACCTTGTGTAAGGCAACTTTTAAGATGGTCCACTTCTACCCTCCTAATTAATACATCCCTCCCAGTCGCAGTCTGACCTGAGAGTGGGAGAACTCCTCTAGCCAAAACGACTGAAGCTCCAGTGTCTTTTCAGGATATTCAAAAAACTTTTCCCTCTTGTCCTGGCAAAGACACAATGCCGATTGGTAATAAATGGAGCATACTCTGCATAATTATCTCAACATCTACTCTACCTGTTGTGAGATCCGTTCCTAACCTCAGAATTATTTGTTGAACAATCCAATCCAACTGGCTTAGCAGACTTCTTTAAAGCGTTACATTAAGAGAATTTATGTCCCTTTTTATCTGCTCATTAGTAGACACCGACCCTGAAACACAGTTCTTTAAATTTTCCACAAGAATTAACTCCCTGTTTCTAGGTTTCTACTTTCTCTGGGACAACACCACCTTGTACTGTAAATGCAATCTCTTTTTCCCAAGCGAATTCAACATATGTTTGTTTTCCTCTTTTTGTAACCACGAAATCGTTCGCGATCGCCTCTGGTACTAACTCATATGCTCTCATAATGGCTATTTTTACTTGTTTAAAATCTACACTCTCTCTTCAGAAAGAGAAAGAAAACACCTCCTGAGCCTTCCCAGTCAGAACACACTGCAGAAGTAGAGTCCAGACTTCTTCTGGCCAATTTAGGGCAGATGCAACCCTTTCAAAATCAGCAAAATACTTCTTCAGGTCACGTTCACAAAATGGAGGAACCATCTTAATTGAGTCATAGGCTGGAGCCATCCCAGTGAACATTCCACATGTTGTACTGCCCGGTCATCCGCCAGTCCATATGTCTATTCTCCACATGTTACCTCCCTTTGGGCAGGATGTGGCTTCCGCAGTGTCCCTTTCCTTCCATTGATAGCGTTACGCTTTCCCAATGGTCCTGTGGAACAGCATTGATTTCCCTGGCCTAAGCCCTGCCATCTTTGCCTCAAGTTGTGGGGGGGTCAAGAGGCTTTTGTCTAGGCACTGGAAGGTGGCAGCACTAGTGCTGTTTTCATTGGGATCACAATCAGTCGACACATTGACCACTTTGAACTTGAGTGACTGAAAAGAGATGTCTTGCTTGGTTATACATGTAACCCTCGTTTCCTGAGGAGTCCCGTCGCCACTATTGCTGGACCACCGCTGACTCTGAGTTATGCTCTGATCCTCAGCGGAAAAGCAACTAGTGCATGCATCTACTTCCATATTTATACCCGCTGCCGCAGGGGCGGAGTGTGTGATGCAATCATGCACGCCAATTCCATTGGCTCGTTTCAATAGTCCTCGAAGATGACTGGCTCCCTGGCGGGATCCCGATCAGTCGTCACGTCTCCATTCCCTCTTTCAGGGAACGAGGGTTACATGCGTAACCAAGACTTTCTTCTCTGTTGTTTGTTATGGGCCTGTGATTTTTTTGCAGCTTGTGATTTGAGCAATCAGAACTACCTTTTAGCATTATGTGCACAATCACAAGCTGATATCATCATTTGTTGCTTGTTTCCCTTATGCCTGTTTCAGATTACGCAATTTTTTTGTCTGTTACAATAGTCACTGTGTCAGATTACGCGATTTTGACTCCTAAAATCTTGTCATTGAGAAGGTGAAACTAGTAGTGAGTGACTTCCGGAAATGAACGTAAATAATGGATGAAGCAGTGACAAGTGTTGACAAGTGGCCATGGCTCTTACAGTAGTATCCAACCAAAATATTTTTCTCACTAAATCATTACAAAACTCACAGTAATAAAACAGAACAACTCTGCTATTGTGTTGTGTCTGTTTTCATGCATGTGAAATATGCCCCATATACATAATTCATCCTCCCTGTTTAAAAAAAACAACAAAGATGACATTGACGTTTTCCATTTAGCTGATTTTTCCATTTCCTTTAATATTACTGACAACGAAGGCACATTGCAAAACTCTCATTCATCGAACAAGACAATACCTCCTATCATTTGAAAGAATGTGAAGTGTCTGGTATTTCCCAGAGAGGAGTGTGTGAGTGTTTTACAGTATATATTCAAAGATAAGATAACCATGACATTTCCATGATACTAAGATACAATGTCCAAAACCTGTCTTTACGAAACTTCGAATATGGATATTTTGACCTCCTCCCAGGAACTATTCTTCATTCAATAATTATAATCATAATTGATTTCTAATAATTGCATTAGAGATTTTTACTGAAATTCATGTATTGTCAGAATTTCCCTACCATGGGGTTTCCAACCTAAAATTATTTTATTAATTGTCCTCAATCCATTCAGACTGAATAAAAGCAAAGTTTCAATTTACATGCCGCTTTTGAGTTCTCCTGTTAAAACACAGTCTCATCCCAAGACGTCAACTAACTGATGCTTTTGACCATACGTCAACATTCGAATGTTTTAGGGCACCCTTTAACGTTCGGTTAGATGACGCTATCTAATCCTAACCCTACCCCAGACCTAAACATATCCATGTCATCTAACTGACGGTTAAAGGTAAGCAGTCAGTTGGATGACGCCACAGGATCGTCATTAAGCTGACGTGAAAGGGTACCCTGAACGTCGATGTTGAAGTATGGTCAAAAGCGTCAATTAGTGCTCATGTGGGGGCTTTTGCTGTGAAAAACACAAGATCTAGAGATGCGTTTTTCTGAAAGTTCGAACTCATTTGAACTTGAGACTTATGACATCCATCTAGCGTGTGTTTACACAGAAAAACAACAGTTCTGTGTGAATGGTCCCTTACACACATACAACAGTGACTGTCAGACAGTGAAGCTTGGGTTACAGAGGTCTCTCAGCCTTACAACAAAAGTCATGAAGGAAATTTGTCAAGTGAGAAAATGGCCATACAGCACACAATACTGAACTACAGGTACCATTCTGCGGATGTACCATCCGAACTGCACAACGAACCAGATTCATGCGACTGTAAACAGGATGCTCTGCTAGGATGTCCTGCCAGGTGCATGAGGCATCATGACACAGTCTGAGAATTCAAGGAGCTGTTTGTGCCACTGTTTGTGCCATTCATAGACACGTAGGCAAATTAACTGTCAGGGCAGGGTCATTGGTCACGCTAGCCACACAAAAACATACTCATAAAGTCTGACTCTGATATGCATCAGCGTCTTATTTTCGTTGCGTTTTCCTGGAAAGAAACCTCTTCTTGTAAGACCCTACCCATAATGACTAGTTCATGTATTTGTCCTTGTCCAATAGAAAACAATGTCTTTTATTGGTCTTTTCATTTCCTTTTAATGTTTTACTTGAAGAAATCCCCATTATTGTACTTTCCTTTAGGTGAAATTGGACTTGGGTTCATTTGTTCTTCCTGATAGCAAACCTTTAAAACAGAACTAAACAAATCCAAAAACTAAAAGTCGACAAGGAACATGTTGTTAGCGTCTATAAGTCTATAATTAACTTCAATATTATTTCCTTATCTTAACTAAGCTGTTTGAGAACAATAAAAAACAGAAAGAAAACGAAACTCATAACAGTAAATATATATATATATATGTATATATATATATATATATATATATATATATATATATATATATATATATATATATATATATACATCCAGGAAGACAATTCATGCATTCATTCACTGTAAAAATGTTACTGCTATTTAATAAAAATAAAATAAAATAAAAGTTGTAGCTCAGTGGACAAATGTTTGAAACAAATATTTAAGAGTTATCACAAACCTTAATATTATCCCTACTCTTCTGAACAATGGTAACGATCAAACCTTCAACATAATAGAAACTCTTTCAAATGTCAAACATAACTGAACATTAAACATTGACAGATGTTTCCCTTTACTCAAAAACACATAAAATAACACTTCATTTCAATATTTCCTCTCCATTACCAGCCATTTGCAAAGCATGCTGGGAACTAACAATGGCGTCTCTAAATAAAACAGCATAATTGAGCTAATTCTCTTAAAGTAAATTGGTAACTTTTTCCCTTAATTTTATCAGCCTAATTGGTTCCTCAATTCAAGCCTCAAAATTGTGTATGTTTCCTTAAAAAAATATAGGAAAATGTGTCTTGTTTAAATTGTGAAATGTTCTCAAAATTTTCTATACAACACTGGACCACAATTTTCATATTTTTAATTATCACCTTCATTTTTTTAATGAAAATTACAAGACCTGTGATTCATTTTTGACAGCGTTCCCTTGTGTGGCGTGACAACATTCTTCTACATTCAAATGAGATTTTCATTTATGTAACTTTGCTTTTTTCTGCTTCAGTGTTGAGTAATCACATCGTGTTTCTAAGGAAGGAAATAAAAAAGAAAGGTGACGTGTGCTAAATAAAAAAGAAATGTGACGTGTCTAATGAAGCAAACCTGATCAAATATTCACTGCATTTACGTAAGTCATCACTGCCAAAATGAATCCAGAGCACACACAGACTCTCATGATGCTCAGAACCATATATTTAAAATAAAAAACAACTGTTTTCACGCTGTAGAAATGATTACTGTGATTATTTACCACAACTTAAAACTCAACATTAGATAAGAAATAATGTGTTGTTTCATTACTTACAACACACAACAAAAAAGGATGTGCTAGGGCTTGACTTAAAACAGTTAACTTCAGTTTAGATTTTAAATTGGATATTTCAGTTATCTCAACAAATTTTAAGTTGTTATTTTTTACAGTGATATCAATCACTTGTTGGGCAAGTACTGTTCTCAGACACACATGGCCACAATATTATACTTCTGTTAACCCCGGGTACAAAACGCGCCCCCGGCATTTTGATTGTTTTTTTTCACATAGCTGCACCATAGACTTAAAATACTCCATCATTAATGGTCATATAAATAAAATCAATACATGACTATAAACTATAGAGGGTCTTCTTTTTTGTGTACACTCTTATTAATATCAAAACCTTGTGTTTTTGTAAAATAAATAAATTTAAACAGGGTGCGCTTTCAGCTCACTCTGTCTCCGCAAAAATCTTTCTGAAACGCGTCCGAAAAAAGAGCTGTAACTCATTAAATACTTGTCACAGAGACACGAAAGATCTCTCTTTGTAAAGCTGAGATTCTCTTCTTTAAATGAAGTCATTTATATAAAAAGCAACTATTCTCAGTTGATGTAATCTCTATGAAAGAGAAGAGATGTCCAGTATCAGGTGAGAATCACCTAATTATTCATGATGGGGCTGGCCTGTTCACGCCCATTCGCATATTGCCTTGGCAAACAAAAAAATGTTTTTCACAATATAACCCAATTCACAGTTTTATGTGAACGATTAGGAGGATGATTTTCAGATCATTGTGAAGAAAAAACCCTAGGCAACAACATCAATTAGTCAAAAGTCTTGTGGACGCATATTTAGTATGTGTTTTGTGGCCTTATTTCAGAAACTTTCATTTTTAGTTTTTACAATAACCATGCATAAACAATATTCTCTCAAAAATACAAACATGTACAAACATGTTGCCCATACATCATGGTAGCCCTGTTTCTGCTAAATATAGTGTAATTTCACCTGTGCCATTAATATGTTTATAAGCAGCTGAAAAAAAACACAGATGTCAGGGCA
Organism: Hybognathus amarus; assembly: GCA_030378365.1. Taxonomy (NCBI): domain Eukaryota; kingdom Metazoa; phylum Chordata; class Actinopteri; order Cypriniformes; family Leuciscidae; genus Hybognathus; species Hybognathus amarus. The sequence continues at coordinate 295,312 of JAQIUQ010001698.1, read as the reverse complement.
TGTCAGAACCTCTCAAGGACCCCAAATACACCTTGGTCCCCAGGGGTTAAGACATTCATAAAATCCAGAATCGTTTAGATGCTTGGATACGTTCATCAGAATAAAGGAATAACATATATTCTCTAACATTTTTAGCCCTCAGTGGCAATACTTCAAAGGTTATGTGGAGAGGTTTTGACCAGTAATTGACTTCTGTAAGCGTTTAGTTTCTCAAGGTCTCAAGTTATTAATTTTAATATGCCAAAGATGCTGAAGTCGCTCATGCTACAATCTCACTTCCCAACTGAGGAGACTACGGATAAAGAGGTTTAAACAATGATCAGACAGATTTTTAAGTGAAAATATACAATTAGCGGGTTTATTATTCAATAATACCATGAATTGGAGGTTCCACTTCATTTTTATAGTCTACTAACTACAAGTAACTTTGCAACTACATGTCACTAACTGACATTAGAGAATTAGTAGACTGTAGTAGACTGTTGTGGTTATGGTTTGTGTGGACTGGTCATGGTTAGGTGTAAGGGTTCAGGATATCAGAATAAGTTGTCTTGTTGTTGTCAAGTTTCTTATAGTCTGTTGGGGGAGCATCAGAATAAAGTGGGTGACATGTAGTTGCAAAGAGATTATAGTTAATAGAATGTCTAAATTGGACTATCGAAATAAAGTGTTGCCGAATTAGATGCACTTTCAGACATCTACACTATGCATTAAAATCTATAGGCTAACAAGAGTGAAATCATGAAATTTTAATTCATTTGGGTCATTATGACCCATTCTCCAACCAAAATATGAGCAATTAAATATGTAAATATTTATATGTCTGTACTGTATATAAGTCATAGAATAGATGTACGGTAAGGAAGTGTTGTATTCTGACGTGATGTGTGCGAGAATGGAAGTGATGAAGTAAACAAAATGGATGAAGTTCACTTCTTCTGTCTTATGTGCTTCATTGCTTATTAACCCCGGAGAGTTACACATTTACCTTTCAGATGGATCTCTTTTACTGGCTTGGTCTGTCATCAGTGATTCAATTATTAAACTAAACTGTCAAAAAACTTTGGTCACACTTTATATTAGGTGGACTACTATATCTAACATTAAATACAAAACTGTTACACTCAAAACAATTATGTGTTGGCTTTACTTAACTTTTTCATGTAAACAGGTTCCACCGGTTCCACATAACTGTGTTTCGTTAAACAAACATAATTTGTTCATGTAACTTCAACATCATGGAAGTCATTTTAAGCCATCCAATCAAACTCTGAGCTGAGTGTTAAATGAACACTGAAGCAGTGTTAAAGTTAATGAGATAATTAAGTGATTAATTGAGTGATGATTGAGCATTATTGAAGACACCTGATGTTAACAAGCAGAATCACTGAAGGAGAAAATCTAAAATTGTAAGCCACCGTTATGGAGATCAGTGTCTGCTTTAGTTGGGCTCTTGATCCTTATACTTCAAGTTTAAGCTTTGTTTGTCTGCTGTTATTGATTTATAACAGTCAAATGAACATAGACAAGTATGATCTAATAGTGTTGGTTATTAAATGACATAATCATGCTGTGTTCTGAAAAATGCAACTCATTCAGATGATCTGTGGTGCGTTTCCCACATTTGTTAGCCAACTATGGTCGCAAGTTCCGTCGTTACCAATAGAGTTCAATGGAAAATGCGAGACCATAGTTGACTAACAGATGCTTTCGGGAAACGCACCCCTGGTTTAACTTGCTAGCAATAGTTTAGTGCTTCTACATCATCTGGTAATTGTATTTTCTTATAAGCTAAAACATTTAATAAAAAAATATTCTGATCAAGTCACTTTCATCTTTATTTAGAAACACAGAGATCAATAATCAGCCTGTGCATCTCAACCATGGTGATACAATTATAATCCTTGTTGCCACCAATCACAACTCATTAATGGCTCCCATCATGCATTGTGGTATGAATAAATTGTGATCTGCTTGTCACCATTATTGAGATAAATTGACTGAATCTTGATAACTTTGTGTGCCTATAAGAAAGATTTTTTTTACAACTTTTAAGAAATCCATTATATTATATCTCAAAATCTGGACATTTATGCAGATTCTCAGTTATGCTGTAACCAACAGCATAAATCACAAACATAAATTTCAAATGATGAATGTCAGAATATAACCAACACGATTAGATTTTTTTTCAGGTCTAATAGGTATAACTCAGATGCAACAGCCAAATAAATTATAAAGTTTACAATACAAAGGTCAAGAGCCCAACTAAAGCAAACACTCATCTCCATAATGGTGACCTGAAATTCCGGTTTTCTCCTTGTGATTCTGCTTTAGGTGTCTTCAATAATGCTCAATCATCACTCAATTATTCACTTAATTATCTCATGAACTTTAACACTGCTTCAGTGTTCATTTAACACTCATGTAACAACCGGTGGAACCTGTTTACATGAAAAAGTTAAGTAAAGCCAACACATAATTTTGTACTGAGTGTACTGTGTAACTACATGTTATTCTGGAAAGTTCCCTCATTTATTTCTAATTAGTTTGAGCAAAGTCCTTTTAGGCAAGTCCTGCCACTCGGCCGCCATCTTGGCAGCTATTTTGGACTAATAAGACCAGGCTCCTATCTAAATGAATGGGCAGAGCGTCAGAACGGCACTTTCACTGGTCACCGGGACATAAAAACTGCATGTATAGAAACAGTAATAAAATATTATAAAAATCGCTGAAAAAGTTTGATGATTTTCCCCAAAATAAGGTTTAAAACGCCCTTTTCCCCACAGGTTATACTTTTACTACACATGTGCACTCTGGCCCAATATGGCTGCCGTCGAATCATCCAGGTGGATGCTGCACACTAGTGCTGGTTGAGGAGATTCCCCCTTCTAAGTAAAGTGCTTTGAATGCCGAGAAAAGTTCTATATAAATGTAATGAATTATTAATATTATTATGTGCATACAACCGCCATCTGTGAAGTTACGGGTTTTCCCTTTATAGTTGTATTGAGGATTTAGGAAGTGGCATGTCTCTGTATAAATTGTCTCTGGTTTGAGGCATGGCTGGATTTAGGAGTCACCCTCATTTGTGACCTAAATGTTAAACAGATTAGCCTGACTATGTTACACCTTTAACATGACTACTAAGATCTGTCCAAATCATCGGCCAAATTGCTCAACATTATGTGGCTGCCATTGACTCATTGCCTTCATTGCTTGACCCCAAAGCTGTATTTGCAAGAAGTTTTCAGAAGAATCCCACCTCATGCCCGCACTGCTCAAACACAGTTGACAATTTCATCAATATTTTATACAATATATTGCAGAAATAAAACATCACATTGACAAATGCATAATATATACAATTTTACATTTTGATATTTAAAAAATAATAATAAATAAGTAGAAAATGGTTTAAAATTGTAAGATAATTAGAACCTCACATAAATTAACAATACATTAATGTTATCTACTTACAAAATTGAGGCCTATTAATACCTATTTTATTAATTCATATAATTACCATAATTCTAAATATAATCCTAATGTAATGTCATTGTTTCCTGACCCATTTGTCCGATTCATCTGATCACACTAAAAGGTTGTACAGTGCAATTCAATATGGACACGTTCAACAAATTCAGTGTTTGGCAGTCTCTATAGAGAATCGTCCGCCTCCTCCTCCTGATGGTCCTGTTGGCTGAGGTCCAGAGAGCTTTGTGAGTCGGTAGGGGTCACATGACCAAACCCAGAGTCTGTTTTAGTATCTGACAAGTCTGTCTGAGAGACTGAGAGATCACTGTGGAGGTCTGCGATATCCGTCTCGAAAGCTGCATTCAGTTCACCATGCACATGCTTCTTCTGGATCCCCTCAAAGATCTGAAGAACCTTCAGAAAATCACAACACACAGATTTCGGTTTACTCCACACGGCAGCATAAGTCTGTGAAAAGTAGGACATCCATGCTATCCACTCACTAGTTACCTTAGATTTAGGAATAAGACCGAACATCGGAAAAATCCAATCTGGCCACTTTCAATTTTGGTGCAGTCTACCACTGTCGAGGCGATATTCTCTGGTGACGGTCCATCACACAGCACCCCATCTACCTGCAGGATTTGGGCCAATGACATTTTAGTCTTTTAGTCATATGAATCTTCAAAAAAAAGAGAGAACGAAAACCACCTTTGTACCTTGTCACCAAGTTTTGCATAAACTTGGTTATGATGTGTAGTATCAGCCTCACCAGTAGGATTAGCAGATGTGACCGCAATGGGACCCACCTAGTCAAACAGGAATGCATGGTTTAGACTCTGATAAAGTCCAACATTTCCATGAGAAAACAATTACAACACATACCGCATTTATGAGGTGTGTAGCGACAGCACAGTCTGGGTTTCGAATGGCTATGCTCTGTGGTGTTCCAATATATTTTGATGATTCGCCCAATCCAAAGAACTCTATCCATGGAGCTAAGATTAAATAGTGATGTTTGGGTTTAATGTTACATAATTTGGTACACATGTACACTAATATCACATCACCCACCTCTAGCTATAACCAGGCTAATGGAAGATGGCCAAGCAGCTTCCATAAAGTCCCAGAGAACAGGACTGATCTGGTGTTTGACTGGCTCCAGCTGCTTTATGGATGAAATCCATAAGGACATGGGACGTTCTTTAGCCTGTTTCTTTACACTATAGAGGTGTGATTACATAGTTAGAGACACTAAGGGGAGGAACAGAAACCAAAAGTGGTTATTCTCTACATTTAGACTTACTTATATGCCTTTTCAACAGCCTGCGGGCGATTGCAAGCTGCAACAAGTACATAGACCGTGTCTGTGGGCATTCCACATATGCCCCCATTCTTCATGATCTCTGTCATAATAGAAAGGAAAGTCTATAGACATATATACAAACTCACGTAAATGCAAACAGATTTGCCAATAGACTTTAGTCAGGGTAGTGCCATATTTATTGAAGTGAAGTGAAGTTTTGGGTTTGGTGCCTTACTCAAGGGCACCACAGTCCTTTCCTGCCGGTATTGAAAATTGAGCCCATAACCTTCGGCTTACCAGTCTGACTCTCTGAACCATTAGGCCCAACACATTCTCATCCCAAGACGTCATCTAACTGACACTTTTGACCAAACGTCAACATCCAATGTTATAGGGCACCCTTTAATTTCAGTTAGATGACGCTCCTAGGGCGCCATCTAACTGACGCTTGTCTCTACCTTTAGCTTCAGTTAGATGACACAGGTAGGTTTAGGTCTGGGTAGGGTTAGGATTAGATAGCGTCATCTAACTGACGTTAAAAGGGTACCCTAAAATGTTGGATGTTGACGTATGGTCAAAAGGGTTAAGTTAGATGACGCCTTGGGATGAGAACGGGCTGTTAGGTCACAACTGCTTGGTTAGAGGGAATGCCATTGTAAAGAGTCTATCCCTCAAAGCTTCATTTTCATTTGTGTACAATATGGCATCTTCCCTGACTAAGGCTATACACTTTTTCGACAGTGGCTCACCTGCAATCTGCTGAACAGATGTGGACCTCCTGGCTGTAAGATGAGGGCAACTATCTTTGCCTCCTCCAAAGCCACTCAACTTGATGAAAGGATCACCGAATGGCAGTTGTGGACTTTTAAAGGTGGAGTTGAAGATGCTGGCCAGGAAAATGTAGAAGCTGACGAGCCCAACAATGATGGTCACACCGATATCGTAGCCGTAGGGCAGTACGCCAACTCGCATCCAGTAAGAAGCTAATGAGGATGAGTTGGAAGGTGAAGGTATAGACGAACCAAGCCTTGTTGAGAAACAGAGCCCCAGCTGTCACTAATACATTGAAGATCATGAAACTGATGATTCCCACAGCTAGGTGTAGGCCACGCACATCTCCATAGAGGCCGCCAAAGCGTGTCAGTCCCCACACGGTCCACATGATGCCGTAAAGAATGAAAGTCGTACTCTTAGAGTCTTTCCCCGAGCAAAGGCAACAGAGCCACATATTAGTTGTAGCACACCACCTGAAACCACTGCCCAAGGTAGGATGAGAATGGCCAAGGGGTTTCCACTTGAAAGTGAGGCTGTAATTGAAAAGGCAGCCAGGACACTGCAACCATGGCCCAACACCTCAGCGTCTGCGTACTTAGAGTAGCCCAGATAGGGAGCATGTAGATCTTCTTGTCATGGGTTTGTAAAACAAATTTACTACTGCGGTCTTAGCAGGTTCTCAAGGAACCCGGCACCTGTGGGTATCTTGTTTAAGGAAACCATGTTATAAAGGGTTATAAAGAGCACAAAATAGACGTAACAAAGATGGCAGCCTGTACACCTTGTGTTCCTCTCTGAAAGAAGCTCTGGGGTTCAGGCTGCAATTGCTATACAGTATGCCACAAAGAACAGTTGGTAGATGGTGTTCACAAATCCTCCCTGCAAGCTAAACAAAGCCAGGATGAAAAACAACACAGAGAATACAGCTGGAAAAGGCACTGGGGAATAGGGCACCTGGTTTGTTAGGTGCACAACTAGCGCAGTGTACCCTTCAGTGAAGCGTAGAATCGATGTGAAGCCATAGAAAGTGGCCGCCAGGGTGTCCATAGATCTATAGCTCTTAACACACACACCCAGCTGAAAGACACCTGCGGTCCACAGCCATGGCACATGGCCAGAGAAAAGCTTAGGCACAACACCAAGCAGAGGGCAAGCTAGCACGCTAGCTGACAGCAGGTTCATGATTATACCAACGGTCACGACATCATTAGCTTCTTTATTCTGTAACGGTTTCAAGCTCTCTTTCTTAAATGTTCCGGGTAGCTGAATCTTTCTTTGCGTAATGTAGGACAACAAACGGCCACTGCCAAAGTAAGCGCCCACTAAGCAGACCATGAGGTAGCAGACAGCGGTGGCTGTCTGCCCCGAAGCCAATCCTGCCAAACCAGCAATCTGGTGGGCACATGCTAAAGCTATGGCCAGGGCAATGAATGAGAGGACAACCTCATGACATATAACAGCCACAATGCAAATTACAAGCAGTGCCAGAGTGAAAGCTGCAAGACCTGGCACCATAGCATCTCTCAGCTCAGTTCTGCCATTTATTATCTTTTCACCTGAAAGTATGTGCACTAAACCTGAACCACACCATAGGGCGGACACTGTCAAGCACAAACTACCAAAAAGTGCATTGTGGGACTGGTTGCGCCGTACACCTAAATGAAAGGACAGTGAGATGGAGAATGATAGAAGGAGAGAGAGAGAGATACACTTATATACACTTACGTATTGTATTAATGTATTACATATTATAATGTATATAAAATGTAAGTCTTTTTTTAAGATTTATGAATTTCAGCTAAATAGTAAAATTCCATCAAATTGAATGGAATCATCCTTACTTATTCTTATTACAAATCAACGACTTGTCTTGTTATTTAAAAAAAAAAAAAAAAAAAAAAAAACAATAGAGCTCAATAAATTGCTTAAATTTGAATGTAACAAAACCTAAAATTTTAGGTGGAATAGTTGATTTACTATTTTACATTAATGGCACTCAAAAATTATTTACAAATTAATACAAATAATATCAAAAGTAATTTATACATGTTACAAAGATGTGTGTTTGTGTGTGGTGGTGGTGGGGGAGGGATCTTACCCTCTTTTTATATTTTTTTTATAAATAATAATAATTCATTATATAGCGGTTTTCTTGGCACTCAAAGCGCTTTACATACATTTCCATGTATTTTACATTTTGTGCTATTACAACTAAATTAGCGAATATATTAATTTCCTATAATAACACATTGGTTGCTGCATCATCATCCAACAATAAATATGTTGCCCATGTTAAAGTAAAAATCACGTGCGTGATCGGGCATTACAAATGTCTCCTTTTGACAAAATAAAATAAACTAACTTGTGATTAACTTGTAGCTTGTTAGTAATTAGTTAAAAAAATGTCAAAGTGATTTACATTTCTGTGAACGATATATTACCTGAATAAGCCAGCAGAGCCGCAATCATGAGGAGCAGAACTCCTAAAGCTGTGTCTGTGATCAGAGGTCTGTCTGGAGAGCTTGCATAGTTGTTCACCAGAAGCAACAAAGAACCTATTAATAAGACACTGTTATTATTGGCATCACTTTCATTTCAAGTCTAAAAAAAAGATTACCGTCAAGTCTACACACGTTAACTTTAACCTCTACTTTTTTTTTTTACAAAATGCCTTTAATCACAAGGATGATATATTGCTTATACATTTACAAAGATTAAAAATGCAATTACATCGCAAATAAAATGTTTAAATTCGAAACACATTTCTTCCTATCGCTTTTGTTTGATTAAGAAAACAAAACATTTTTACCGTTCGAGATTAAAACCAGCGATAATCATTTAAATTCCTAGCCAATACATAATTTGTAAGATCTAAAATCTCATAAAACTTTTTTTTCTATTTTCTGCACATTGCCTACCTCCAGAAACACCCAGAACTCCGATGGATAAGTGCAACGATTCAGACTCCGTCATCCTTCTTCACAGTTCACACACACACACGCTCTCACACGCACTGAGCTTAAATATACAGTACACAGTCGTGACGACGTACACGATGATGTCAGAAAAGCACTTACAAAATAGCCTATTTCCTTCTTCCCTGGAGTTTCCTCAACACTGATGGGAATCTGTCTAATACAACACCAAAGTAGCCCATGCAGCTATGTTGTTTCAGTTGTTATTTAAGTTCACTTTTATTTAAGCCATTGCTGCTTTAAAGGGTATAGCTTATTACTTTTTCGTTTAATACTGTACACTTAATGTAGCCTACAATGTTTTTTTTTCAAATATGGATGTATAAAATATTTATTTTAAAGAAAAATAGCACAAACACACTTTTCAAAATTATTTTACAGAAGTGTTAGATTTCAAATAATAATTAATTTCAAATTAATAAAGCTAATAATGGAGATTACGAAACGGTAGCAGAACATGTTTACATAATTAATGTCGAAAAGACTACTGTGGTTACTCAGCTATTCACCTGTGTGAATCTGAACTTTATTTTCAGGGAAAATGTCTGTGACAACAAACAGAAAAGTTTACGCGAGAAAAAAAAATAACACCAGCGTTTATGTATATATGTAATAAACACATTTATAATAAACTAAATATTTATACTAATATGTTAATATATATGTATTAGTAATGTTTTATATCCTTATAGCCTGCAGGTCTCCAAATCACATCCTGTCAATTAGCTACATAAACGTTCGTTTTATTGAAGTGCAGTTAATATTGCACCAATGTATACAGGTGAGCTCAGAAAGAAAGGTAGGCATGACTAAGCGCTGTCTGAATGGGCAAACAGACAATAGCTTTATATTTCCTTCCAGGAAGCTCTGACAGTGTGTGACCGTTTAACACGCCTCTGGGAGGGACCGTATACCTTCAGTAATATAAGCAGTCAGCCCGTCTGTTTGTCTGTGTGTTCTGCGAAACCTTCACAAAGGCAACACACTTCACTGAAAAGACAACTCTTTTAACAAGGTAGGTAAAGCATTGTACTCAACTGCAATTCTGCATTTACTGAATGCTTTAAGTTTCACTCAGAAACATCATTAATTTCCATAAGAATTTTCTTTAAGGTTGTTGTTTTTTCTTTAAGGTTGCAACATTTACACTATGTGTATAATAAAACCAACAAGAAATAGTTTTCAGCACTTGTTTACTTTAACTCTGAAGTGTGTTACCTTGGCGGCAAACTCTCTAAGGGTGTTGGTAGCCATTTAAATAATTAATTCTGCAAGTGTGTGCGTAATTGGCATTTGTTGTGTAGTCTACTTCTGATTTCTCTTCTTACTGTCATGAACCTTCACATTATGTTCAAATGAATACTTACTGTAAAAGAGCAGAATTAAACGTTTATTTCCTTTTTTGTGTTTAGTTTAACAAGATGGTGAAGCGTGTGGCGATGATTTTGTCAGGATGTGGTGTGTATGATGGCACAGAGGTTCATGAGGCGTCTGCTGTAATGGTACACCTCAGTCGAGCTGGTGCCAAGGTAAACACACACAAAGCAACACAATCTTCACAACTTTCCTTCTTTAATTAAATCTGGAAATGAGCAGAAACCCATGATACAACTGAATTGAAGAAAAGTTCAAATGTAAAAATAAAGTAACTTGAACTCTAAGTTCTTGCATGAAAATTAGACGTGTCCTCAGTTGGACTTGGCTTTAATGCAGCTCACTTTGCGGTGTAGGTTCAGATGTTTGCCCCTGATATTGAGATGATGCATGTGGTGAATCACTGTGAAGGACAGCCTGGGACAGACAAGAGGAACGTGCTTCAGGAGAGCGCCCGCATCGCCCGGGGGGACATCAGTGACCTGGCCAAGCTCCGAGGTCAGCGCCTTTGATGCTCTCATCATCCCAGGTAATCGAAACATCTTTGGCATCTGGCATCATACAAATGCATTACTACATACAGTAACTAATATACACAATAGGGGTTTTCGCACCAGAGGAACCTTTTCAAATTTCCTAGAACTATTGGCGTAAGTACGTGGATTTTGGCGCGTTCCCACCACAGGAACTAGGAACGATTTTAGTTCTAGGAACTCCTTTTGGACAAACTAATATATCTCCTACTTCAGAGTCGGTCTAAACCAGCACTATAGGAACTACCAGTGACATTGGTGTTCGCTGATTGGCCGAATGCACGCAAAACACCCGCCATTTTATAAAAAGGTGTGTGCACACAGTTTATAGCCTGTACATTTACTCTACAAACTAACTCTACGAACATGGAAACCAGTGATAGATGAAGCTCTTAACCTTACGCTGAGGAGAAAATCCAACGTGACTTTGAGGAGACCAAGAGAAACATGATTATGTATTATTATGGATTATGTATTTCTGCTCAGCAACACTGGTCATCAAGCACACATCCAGTTTCATATACTGTCTACTTTCTGTGTATAACAGATCTATCCAATAACGTATTAGACAGGACTGTTAAACTGATGAACACGGATAATGCGAGCACTTTTTGTATGCTCAGGATCTGGCATTCTCTGCGCCGTCAAAATAAAAGTCACAACAACAAGCGCGGCTTACGTCACTTCAGAGCTCTACTGGCGGTGCGAACACAACCAGGAAAACGTTCCTAAGGGAACCATTAGTTCTCGGGGAACACCCTGGTGTCTAGCTCCTATAACTACCCCGTGCAAAAGCCCTTAAAGTGATACCACCCTGGACAAGCAACTTTACAACAAACAAGCACAAATTGTTATTTTAAAAGCAGGCCAAAGTTCCTAATGAAAGCCAAACCAATGAAATCATAGACTGCATTTTTAAATTTTGTTTCCTAAGGTGCACTTAAAATGTTAGTAGATGTATTAATTTATTTATTTGGTAACAATAAATAAAGAGTCGTTATCGATTGTCTATTTTACTCTGAACATGTTTTTCACTTCAAAATAATGGTCTAGATCACTAGTTCCTGCAGAGTAACTTTTCAAAATTTTTTAATTTTGTTTCCTGAAGGTGCACTTAAAATGTTAGTAGATTTATTAATTAATTTATTTGGTAACAATAAATAAAGAGTCGTTATCGATTGTCTATTTTACTCTGAACATGTTTTTCACTTCAAAATAATGGTCTAGATCACTAGTAGTTCCTGCAGAGTAACTTGAGTGATTAGTGATCAGAGTAAAAAAGATCTGATCACATCTCAGATATCTCAGTTAATGTTCTGATTGGCAATTAATTGTTCTTTGTAATTTTTCATAGTTGATAGTTATTAATGAGGCTAATCTCAACCAGCAATTATTGATTATTTAAGAAACTATCCAAGTCCTAAATGTGATTTTACTTGCTGATTAGTTAAGCTTTTTTTTATATTAGTTAATAGTAGTAGCTGAAATGTTAAAGCAGCACTATGCAGTTTTATTACCTTAACTGAATAGCTTCGAAGTTATTGCAATGGTTATATGACTATTTTCGGGTCTGAATGTTGTGCGTCTCGCCTGTTGCCTGTGAATGGAAAAAACACACTTTGAGCCGGCATGTGCCGGCCGCAGCATCAGGAAGTGTCGCGATATCAGGTCTCGCGAATGTAACGAATTGCTTTACGGCAAAAGGATCTGCTAAAATTAGCATCAAACAAAAAATAACCCGGCGCTGTATGCATGTGGTGTTCGAGGCGCATACAATACAGACTGCCAACAGTTCAACAGGGGGCAGCTCTTAAAGGGGCCACACCTTATTTCCACTCATTACAGCTTCCATCCTACTGAACAGGTACCGGTATACAGGGGGAGGGGATCAGGCCGTGAGTGCTATTTACGACAGTACAAGTACTCCTCAACAAAAATTCAGTGGATAGGGATTATTAGGATTATTATTATTATAACTTGTTTCAATAAAAGCTTACAGTATAACCTGCATTGACCTCCTATATTTCAATGATCAAGGACAATTTGATTTCTCAATTAATGGTGAATGAACTCTTAATGTGCCATGCAGGTGGTTTTGGAGTGGCTAAAAACCTGAGCGACTGGGCTACCAAAGGCAAGGACTACTCAATCACTCCTGAGATTGAGAAGGTCATTAAAGCTTTCCATCAGGCGAGAGAAACCCATGGGCATGTGCTGCATCTCCCCTGTGCTGGCAGCCAAAGCTATCCCAGGATGTGAGATCACCGTCGGACACGACTGCGAGTGTGAGAAGTGAGTTTGGGCAATGTCTTCTAGCAGGGTTTATATAATAGAGATGATGGTTTAAAGGTGCAGTGTGTCAATTTTAGCAGCATCTAGTGGTGAGGTTGCGAATTGCAACCAACAAAAGTTACTCTAGCCGAAGGAATAGATGTCGTCTGAGACAGCAGAGAGTAAGCAGTTGAGCAATGAGGTTTCTTTACAAAGATAAATTATTAAATTAGGTTTACTTAATTATTCAGTAAAATTATATGTTATTGTGAATATTATTGTTACTTGTTCACCATTGTGTCAGTGTTTTATTCAGCTAGCTTCTTTCCATGAAGAACAACATAGTGACGAAACACGCTCTGTAGTAGTTTGTCCGTTTAGGGCCACTGTAGAAACATGGCGGCGCAAAATTGCTGTTTTAATGTAAGGGGACCCATGATATTTGCAGATAGAAATGGCTCAGTCTAAGGTAATAAAAACTAGGGCTGCAGCAAAGGATTTTTTTGATTATTCGATTAATCTAACGATTATTGAAGCGATTAATCGACTAATCGTCAATTATTTCACCGGATAATCAGTAGGTTTGGGACGATTATTCCGATTTTTCAATTAGTTAAAACATTGAGTTATACATATTCTTACTATAATATAATATAAAAAAATCAGTTCAGCTTTTGAAATAGTTGTTTTAATGAACTTTCAGCCAACTAAATAGGTCATTCTCTTTAAGTTTTCAGATTTCGGTCCAACTAAAATCACACACACTTGCTCTCTAAGCATTGTTTAATAGGCCCACTGCTTTTCTTGAACTGAAACAGACAAAGGGACACAAAAATTGTAAAATATTAATCTGCAAATTATTATAAGTATAAAATTTAGTGCTGGGCAATCGATTTAATTGATTAATCGACATCCAAAATAAAAGTTTGTGTTTACATACTATATATGTGTGTACTGCGTATAATTATTTTGCATATATAAATACATATATATAAATACAATTATGCGCAGTACACACATATATATTATGTAAAACACAAACTTTTATTTTGGATGCGATTAATCACGATTAATTGTTGCCCAGCACTAATAAAATTACAATCTTTTTTTTTTAGATGAAAATTGAGCTGACAGAGACGTTCTCATTCACCTTTTAATTTACAGTATGAAAAAGAAAAGTAACCGCCATGATATTCTTTCTAACATCTCCTTTTGTAAGTCTTCATGATTATGGAACAAAATACAGGCGAGTGATAAGACTATGATACCTAATACTGTTACAATAATAAAAAATTAATTGAAAAATCGATTAATTGCATCCAAAATAAAAGTTTGTGTTTACGTAATATATGAATATATGAGTGTGCACTATGTATAATTATTTTGTAAATATATATATATATATATATATATATATATATACATATATATATATAAAACACTTATATATATATATATATATATATATATATATATATATATATATATATATATATATACTGTATTTATGTATATAAATACACACACATGCATGTACTGTATATTTAAAGAAAAAATATTATTTATATATAAAATATTTAAATTTATAAATAATATAAAGTATATATATCTATATACAGTATATACATGAAAATAATTCTTAAATATATACAAGCATGTGTGTGTATTTATATATATATATATATATATATATATATATATATATATATATATACACAAAATAATTATACACAGTGCACCCACATATATTATGTAAACACATTTTGGATGCGATTAATTGCGATTAATCACGATTAATTAATTGTGATTAATAATTAGGGCTTTGACAGCCCTAATTATTATTGATAATATTATTACTATTATTAGAGATTTACCGCTAGTTAGTTAGCTCCAGCTGGAGAACACTCAATTCTCACTCAATATTGCATTTCTGTAAACAGATCCTCCTAAATATTACACAATGCACCTTTAAGCAGAAGAGTTCTTAAGAGTGTGCTCTGGTGATATTACTGGTTGATATTGTCTTTCTTGCACCCGCAGGTGGCCGTACGCTCAGGTGGCCAAAACCATGGCAGAACTGGGAAGCAAACACTTGAATAAAAATGTTGGTGAGGTGCATGTGGATTCCAAGAACAAACTGGTGACTACGAGTGCGTTCATGTGCAACGCTCTCCATCCATGAGATCTTTGATGGTGTGGGTGTCATGATTAAAGAAGTTCTCAAACTGAGCCTAACTTTAACTAAGACTATTTATTTATTACCAAATACATCACAATTATTTAATTTTTTTAGTAGAAAGTGAGAAACAGAACAAACCATCTGTCAATGTATGTGTTGTTGTGGTAATCTATTATCAATAAAACTGAACCGAATTTAAACATTTCCTTGCTCGTATTGATATTTTTACACTTGAATATGGAATAAATTATATTGTACCAAAGATAAAACTGTGGAAGATGTAATATTTTGTGTAGGAGAGGCACTGGTATGAAGCCTTTGAGCTGTGTTTATGATCACAACAATTTTTAACATGCAAAACACAAACAGTTTAAATATTTATTTTAGGTATGGGAATGACTTATCTTTAAATTTTGACATTTGGGCTCTTTTTGATTGGTTATTGGGGTAGTTTTGTTATGCAGACCTGGCAACCTCATACTACAAGACGTATCATGATACACAGGCTATACTCACAATATAGTGCATCAATAATGGTTCTTAAAGTATTCCTTTCATTAACAAATGTCATGTTCCTAGTTTTCCTGCTTATATTTGATTTTATTGACATTAAACAGAATAAATACATTGTAATTCCAAACATAATCAATTACATGATAACATCAAATATTGTATATAATAATCCAAAAACAGGAATACAATATATATATATATATATATATATATATATATATATATATATATATATATATATATATATATATATATATATATACATATATATATATATATATATATATATATATATATACATATACTACCTGGTTGAAAGTTTAAGATTGGTAAGATTTTTTGTGTTTTTAAAAGAAGTCTCTTCTGCTCACCAAGGCTGCAATTTTTTTATACAAAATACACAAAAAACACAGTAATATTGTGAAATATTATGACAATTTAAAATGACTTTTTTATGTTAATATATATTAAAATGTAATTTATTCCTCTGAAAAAAAGCTTAATTTTCATCATCATTACTCCAGTCTTCAGTGTCACATGATCCTTCACAAATCACTCTAATATGATGAATTTATGCTCCAAAAACATGTATGATTATTATCCATGTTAAAAAACAGTTTTTTACATTTTTATTTCAGGATTCTTTGATGAATAGAAAGTTCAAAAGAACAGCTGTTTTAGAAACATTGGCCCATATTGATAGGATAGCATCTTGCAGTTGATGGAGATTTGTGGGATGCACATCCAGGGCACGAAGCTCCTGTTCCACCACATCCCAAAGATGCTCTATTGGGTTGAGATCTGGTGACTGTGGGGGCCATTTTAGTACAGTGAACTCATTGTCATGTTCAAGAAACCAATTTGAAATGATTCAAGCTTTGTGACATGGTGCATTATCCTGCTGGAAGTAGCTATCAAAGGGATGGACATGGTCGGAAACAATGCTCAGGTAGGCCGTGGCATTTAAACGATGCCCAATTGGCACTAAGGGGCCTAAAGTGTGCCAAGAAACATCCCCACACCATTACACCACCACCACCAGCCTGCACAGTGGTAACAAGGCATGATGGATCCATGTTCTAATTCTGTTTATGGCAAATTCTGACTCTACCATCTGAATGTCTCAACAGAAATCAAGACTCATCAGACCAAGTAACATTTTTCCAATCTTTTGTAGCCTCTTTTTCCTATTTGTAGTGGAGATGAGTGGTACCCGGTGGCTGTTGTAGCAAATCCACCTCAAGGTAGTGTGTGTTTTGGCTTCACAAATGCTTTGCTGCATACCTCGGTTGTAACGAGTGGTTATTTCTGTCAAAGTTGCTCTTCTATCAGCTTGAATCAGTCGACTTATTCTCCTCTGACCTCTAGCATCAACAAGGCATTTTCGCCCACAGGATTTTTCCTGATTTTTGTTTTTCACTTTTCACACCATTCTTTGTAAACCCTAGAAATGGTTGTGTGTGAAAATCCCAGTAACTGAGCAGATTGTGAAATACTCAGACTGGCCCGCCTGGCACCAACAACCATGCCACGCTTAAAATTGCTTAAATCACTTTTCTTTCCCATTTTGACATTCAGGTTGGAGTTCAGGAGATTCTCTTGACCAGGACCACTGCCATGTGATTGGTTGATTAGATATTTTCATTAATGAGAAATTGAACAGGTGTTCCTAATAATCCTTTAGGTGAGTATATGTATGTTATTGTTGCTGCTCTTTCCTTTCTCTTCTTTATTTTATATACGATGTAGTCTTTATTTTGTATTGGTCTTACTAAACCCAGACCAAGTTTCAAATGACATATTGCATCAACAGCCAAAGCAACACAGACCATTAGCATACACAGCCTGAATCAATTAGCATGCCAGATTCCACTTTCCCATGTGGTATTGGTAAAAAACCTGTATGATTTTAACAATATTTTAATGAGTGAGGCATACATTGATCTGATACCACGTGTGGAATACTTAAGTTTATGTGTTGTGATTTTTGACAAAGATTTGTTGAGTTTGTAAATGACTTAAAACATCCAAAGGTAATATTGAACAATTTATTGAGCATTTCAGAATAGATCTATGTTCACAATGTAACAGTTCAATTAAAGGACACATAATATCATAGCTTAAAGTCCCATTACACATGATTTCCTGAAAAGCCTAAAATATACCCAAAGTTTGAATAATTGTAGTGCTATAGCAAAGTAAATATTGCATAGAAAAATATTTAACTTTATACTTTGTCAACTATTGTTAATATTGCAAATAATAATAAATAAGAGCTAAAAACTGTTTAATTTGAAGGGACACACACTGTTAGAGATGAATTAGTTCCTAAAGCCAAAGCACTGCATGTCTTAAATAAAGAGTTCAGTATAAGCCGGTCACAGTTTGGAGGAGAAATGGTTGTATTTGCTCAAAACCGCTGACCAGCACTGTGTCAGGAAAACTCCTAGGCCGCTCAGGGTCCTGTCAGGATCAAGAAAAAACATTTATGATCTTTACTGCTAAATATCTATGACTAAATGATTTTGTAAACTGAGAGAGATTTTTACCTGGATTGGATAAGCACATGTAGGGACATATCGGATGATACAGCCACAGCGCCTCCTATTTGATGTGTTGGGATCGCTGGCATGAACCAGAAGTCCATCATGGACCTGGAACAGAATTCAGACAAATGAATACTTGGAAAATACTCAGACGTCCACCTTATTTTTTAACATAATAGCAGCTATTTGTGTGTTTTGGTCTTATCTGCTTCTAGTTACTTTTACCTGTTCAAAACAGTACATTTTGCAAACTGGTAATTTTTTACCATGTTATTTCATTGTTGGTAATTATAAACACACTGGTTTGGAGCAGGTTTTACCATTCACTGCATTACGTCTATTCTTCTAAGTTACTTACTTACAGCAGCTAATGGATCAGAAGGCTCACATATTTGCAGAAAACGTACTTACTTCTACATTTAAAAATGAGGTGGATAAGATCGTTTTGATTTGTTTTTGGTCAGTGTGTAATGTCATAGGATAATACTTTATTTTGATGATCCACTTCAGACATTCTACTGACTACAAGTAACTTTTTAACTACATGTAAACTTGTTCTACTAACCCAAACCCTAACCTAACCGTCTACTACTAATACTCAGGTAGTTGACATGTAGTTACAAATTATAGTTAATAAAGTGTCTAAAGTGGGCTATTGAAATAAAGTGTAACCACATTCTGTCGCTGCATATTGTTTTTGTCACACATTAAATAAATGCCAGGGAAACATGATAAATAGACACACACCGACATCTGACCAGCTTGAAGGGGGCATAAGAGGGCCTTCTCTGACTGCACCAGCTCCTCTGGGATCTCCTGATTGACACTCAGCATGTTCCCATCTTGTTTTGATTGGTGATGGGGCAGAAGACCGGAATGGTGACTACCTGTTGGATGAATAAGGACAATTTAAACCCTTCGCATTACAAACCAGACATAGAGGCACAAAGAGCAGTGTTTGTACCTGGAATAACTTGCAGTGCTCCATTGTCCTGAGGGAGTCATCAAGAGCAAGCCAGACAGACAGAACGGGCCCTCCATCAAAACCCCAGTACCTAAAGATCAAAACATGATGAAATCTGAGCTAAAAAAACACTCCAGTAGATGATGTGGAATGGTGCTTACTTCATGTCCTGGTGCCAGGCCACAAACGGCAATCCTTCCATCTTATCACTAATGCCATTGCTTTCTGGCTTTCGCACTGGATATTTACAAATGAATCTGGAGTCGAGCAGGATGACGTCGGGCCCCAGAACTGCAGTGACCACTTCAAGAAGCCGAGGGTGCTTGGCGAGGGCCATCACCCAGTCATTATCCTTGTGGATGTTATGAAGGCTGTAAGCAGTGTAATCTTCACCTGTAAGAGAATACCTGGGTTATTTCAATATTTCAAGTCAAATCACCTTTATTTAGATTTAGATCATAGCTTTTTTTACGATACAGATTGGTTCAAAGCAGCTTTACAGAGATAACAGGTGAATAATAGCATCACGGTCCAGCTTAAAGGAGAACTCCGGCGCAAAATGAACCTTTGGTCTAATAAAACATCGGTACCTAGTCGACCGTTTCTGAGATTTTTTCATGATAATCGAATGTAAAGAGTTTTATCTCTAAGAACTGTTTAGAGTATAATGCTAGTATATAGGGCATAGAGTAAGGCTTGTTAATACCACTAACAAGGCTCAAAATAGCCCCACACTAACACAGTAACATAATGAGGGTCCCTGCATGCAAAATTTAGCATTGAGAACTTTGTAAGTGTACAGACCGTTTAATAAGAAGATACTTTATAAAGACAGTTCACTTCGTGTATACAGGCGGCGCCATCTTTGGAAAACAGTCTCGACAAGTCGAACCACGAATGACGTGCCAAGTGAGCTGAACTGTATGAAGTCAGAGCCCGTCTAACGGAGAGCCTTGGCACTTCCTATAGACCCCTTTACAGTTGGTAAACACGGTGACGTTTTTATGTGGGCGGAGTTTAGGTGGAGGCAGAACGAGCGCTCTGGCCGCTTAACTAATGCAAGTAAGCAAGTTTTGTTAGCTTGTTTTTTAACAATGACTGAAGAAAATCTGATTTTATCTTAATGTGTTAGGTCACTCAGTGTCCAGGACCGCGATTGTTATTTTCAAAAGTTAATTTTAACGGACAGAACCAGATTGGCCGACCCGTAGCCGCCTACACGCTCACTCAATGCATGAGACGATCTGACAGGATTGACGTTACGTTACCTCGGTTGAGTGGCCTGACTTCTACACCTACCTTATAGAGAAACCGATCGTAAAGAGACACTGAGGGCATATAAATCTTTAGATGCCTATAACTAAGCGCTGAATGGTCCTGTACAAGACTTGTGTGTACGATCTGCAGTTCAGCGCAGAGACCACAATGTAAACAATGACATTAAAGTGCAATTTTAATCATGTGAATATTTTCTAGAAATAAAAAGTCCAGATACAGCATATTCATTTTTCATTGATACTAGCACCAAACAACACAACACGATGATATTTAATAATAATAAAAGTAATTTATGCTCCTTATTATGTAGCCGAATATGTGCTGATTTGCATTGGCCGCCTCCAGTTTTCACTTTGTTTTGCCTCCAGCTTGCGCCGTGACATAACTGTGACGTCGGTGCAAAAGGGGTTCTATTAGCCGCATTGTGTATCATCTTGGTTGCAGTTCCATTAGAATTCCACTGGAGGTGATCGCGGGCGAGTGCAGAATGAATGGGAGTCTATGGCGCTAAACGGCTAAATGTGTCTTTTTCACCTGCTTGTCGTTGAATCAACATAGATTTTATTGTTGATTCCACAAGTTCAATATAGATTATAGGCCAAAAGTCGAATGAACGAGTACTTTTGTCTTTTTGATTTCTTACAGGTTAGGCCGTTGTTGGCCGAAGCACGCTAGCATTCTGCTATTGTGTGACGTCATCACATTTTTGAACGGATTTTTAGAACAGATAAGTGAACCTAAAAATGCCATTTTCAGCTGAGTGTATTATTTGAACCCTCCTTTTTGAATGCAACTTTCAAATTACTTGACAAAAAATTACATCCTGAGAAAAGTGGATTTCTGTGGGTGAAACCCCATTGACTCCCATTCATTCTGCACTCGACCGCGAGCGCCCCGCATGGACAGAGACGTGTTACTCCAGCCAGTCCAGAACCCGGAAGTAACCAGCCAGTGCCGATTCTCTTCAATTAGACATTCTCTGATGAAGTTCAGCGAACTTCTGAACTGGTTTGAACGCCGTCCCTATATATTAGCATTATACGCTAAACAGTTTTAGAGATAAAACTCTTTACATTCGATTATCATGAAAACAAATCTCAGAGAACGGTCGACTAGGTACCAATGTTTTATTAGACCAAAGGTTCATTTTGCGCCGAAGTTCTCCTTTAAGTTCAGTGATAGTTCATTTTTGTTGTGAAAAAATGTATTAATTTAGTTTAATTTAGAATTTATTCATCGTCCAGTGGTGCGTTTCCGAAAGCATCGTTAGACAACTATGGTCGCAAGTTCCGTCGTTATCAGCATAGTTCAGCGATTCAGTGTTTCCCGAAACCATCGTTCCAGCAAACATTCGCAAACAGCATCGCAAATTTGTATGGTTTGAACGACAGCTCTCGACCTGTGGTTAGAGGCATCGTTTCTATATTGCATGACATTTGGAGGTAATAAATCCTTATCTTGAGCAAAATAAGCAAGCTGACATTCAGTACAACAGGTGCCTTTTATTCAGCATACATACAAATGTAATTTAAGTCTTTTAGTTTTTCAAAAAAATTTGAAGTAACGAGCTTGAATAGTGCGCATGTGCGAACGTGCGCTACTATGTAAGAACGAGCCAAATATTGAGTCTGGTAATAAAGCAAAACAACTGAGAACAATTAGAAATAGTCCTCAGATGACATGTCTGTAATTTATATAAAACAATCTAGCGTTAATTGGATCTCAAACAGTTTCATTAAAAGTAGTTATTACTCCACCACGCGCGAAACCAACGTGGTTTGAACAATACTTTGCGACAGTGGGTTTCGGGAAACAGTCGTGACTAGCTAGTTGATTTTTCCAACGATGCATCGTACTATGGTAGTGAAACAGTGAACTACGTTGTTGTACGGGAAACGCATCCCAGCTTGGTTCAGTTCTCATATAATGGTCTCAGATCAATATACCAAACCTCACCATGTTTTCTCTCCAGCTCAGCGAAGGCATCGCGGGACTGCTGAAGCTCTTCTGGACTCAGGATGGGGATAGCCGACAGATACCCCTGCTGCTCGTACTGGGCCCGAATCTCAGCCGTGTCTTGCTTCATGTCTGAAAAGGCAAGGAAACCTCCGCTTTCTCTAGCTTTCTCAAGAGCTTGGCTTAATCTCAGCTGTGCAAACTCCACAGGGAGAGAGAAGCTGTTTTTATAACCTGTAGTACAGAGAGAGATGGAAATTAAATGTTGGCTACATGCTTAGTCTGGCATTTTCTTTTTTGACCTCTGAAAACCTTCTTGTCTTGGCCTTACACCCCCCATTTATTCATGGCAAATTTATTTCACGCAGGGACAGAGAGTCCTATGGTGCGTGGAAGCAATGGTCCATGAGCAATTAAATGGGGAGAACAGCTTACTCTTACACATATAAGGGTGGAGGTGAGTCAGCAGTTAAGTGCTGGCATCTATTTAAACATCTGTCTAGTACACTCGTTTTCTTTGCTAAAGTTCACTGAGTTTGGCAACAACAAGAAACACGCACCTGAGTCTGAAAGCTGTGGGTTTCTTTCTGCTGAGTCTTGGTGCAAGCTGCAAAGATGAAAGAAATCGAAATAAAATAAAAACACACTCAAACCGTTAAAAAATACAGACGGTTAAAATGTTATTGAAATGAATAAAAGATCAGCAATACCTGCTGCTTCTCTGCTGATCAGGCTGTTTGTTCCTGAGGTGATGTGCTCTTTACCATCCAACTGTGAATATTTATAATCACTTGGGAATTAGGCTCCTCCTCCATTACAACATAAAACACATCTACCGATTCCAGGGAAGAAAATAGGACATACTTTTACCACTTTTTTATATCCTAGGGTGTGTAAACATTGAATACAATATGCTGCTGACGTTTCAAGAAAATCCAAAAAGAGCATTTCCTTTTGTGAGTCATTCTTTGTGTGTATCTGTTACTCACCAAAACACAATGAAAACCGTCATCTCTCGGCACGTGCTGAATGTCACCTCGTCACCTATTGCTCAACATTGTGGCAAAGTGAAATGATTTATTTAAAAATGAACACAATGACCTACTTATGATGACTCCCATACCCATGTGTGAAATATATACTATAAATGAAAAAATTTACATAGTTTTTATCCATTTTAAAACATCCTTACGCCCCCTGACTTTGCCTAATGGTGAACAAAATAATGTCTTAAAATGTTTATTAAAATAAAAATAATTCTTCTTCTTAAGATTTCTATAAAAATATATTTACACACTCTAAAAATGAATACGAATGAATATGTTAAATCTAATCAATAAAATTGAGGAAACAGATTATCAATATTATTAATCAAATTGAACAAATTAGAATTAAGTAATAATTAACCAAATAAATTACTTAAAAGTTAACCATTTAAAATGAGCAAAATTTACACATTTTTGTAAACCAAAATATTGGAATAACAGACTGACGTCAGAAGATGAATTAAGACCTCTTTTTTCTCACTGAAGGAGAAAAACATAATTTTAAGTCACCATTATGGAGATCAGTGTGTGTTTTAGTTGGGCTCTTGACCCCTAAATCATTAATTTTAGATGTTGTTTGGATGTTATATGTGAATTAAAACCACCAGATAAACAAATAGAAAAGGGGATTTGATGGTGTTGGTTATGTTTTAACATAATCATTAATTCACAATCATTTGACCTGAATCACTGAATGTGTTTTTCCGATATTTTTGTTTTTTAATAAAGTGTAAATTCTACTCATTTTAAATGTGATTTTTTTAAGTAATTCAGTTGGTTAATTGTTATTCAATTCTAATTTGTTACATTTAATTAATAATATTGATTGTAATCTGTTGCCTCAATTTTATTTAGATTTAACATATTCAGTCATATTCATTTTTTCTAGTGCATATGGTGACATTTGGTAACACTTTACTTGATGGGGTGTGCATAAGACTAACATGACACCTTCATAATCATGACATGACATAAGTTTTATGCATGTTTGTGACAATCAATCAATCAATAATAATCAATCAATCAATCAATCAATCAATCAATATATATATATATATATATATATATATATATATATATATATATATATATATATATATATATATATATATATATATATATATATATACATACACACACACTACCGGTCAAAAGTTTATGGTCGGTAAGATTTTTTATGTTTTTAAAAGATGTCTCTTCTCCAAGGCTGCAATTTTTTGATAAAAAATACACAAAAAAACACAGTAATATTGTGAAATATTATGACAATTTAAAATGACTTTTTTGTGTTAATATATATTAAAATGTAATTTATACCTCTGAAAAAAAGCTGAATTTTCAGCATCATTACTCCAGTCTTCAGTGTCACATGATCCTTCACAAATCACTCTAATATGATGATTTTATGCTCCAAAAACATGTATGATTATTATCCATGTTGAAAACAGTTTTTTACATTTTTATTTCAGGATTCTATAGAAAGTTCAAAAGAAGAGATTTTATCTGAAATGGAAAGCTTTTGTTACATTAAACACTACCCTTTAAAAAGTTTGGGGTCAGTAAGAATTTGAATTTTATTTTTGGGGAAATAAATAAGAAATCAATACTTCTATTCATCAAGGATGAGTTACATTGATCAAAAGTTACAGTAAAGACATTTATAATGTTAAGAAAGATTCTAATTAAATAAATGCTGTTCTTTGAACTTTCTATTCATCAAAGAATCCTGAAATAAAAATGTAAAAAACTGTTTTCAACATGGATAATAATCATACATGATGCTGAAAATTCAGCTTTTTTTCAGAGGAATAAATTACATTTTAATATCTATTAACATAAAAAAGTCATTTTAAATTGTCATAATATTTCACAATATTACTGTGTTTTTGTGTATTTTTTATCAAAAAATTGCAGCATTGGTGAGCAGAAGAGACTTCTTTTAAAAACATAAAAAATCTTACTGATCTTAAACTTTTGACCTTTTAAACTTTTGAAACAATATAGTTGAACATTTCAAAGCATTTCATAGGGACACATTTAATTGGATTTTCTTTTTTGCTATAGATTTACTATTCCACATAACTTTTTATTATTATTGTTGTAATCTATTTTATTCATTATGTCATTTTTATCCTATTGTCATTTGCTCTTGAACTGCATTGATATGTTTGGGAAATATGCTAAATAAAAAGGTGAATTGATTGACACAACTGAGCAAATTTCCTGGTAAAAATCTGTTGTCATTAACAATGAGATCAATTCTCAGGAAATTCCCATGGCCTTGGGTTTCCTTAAAGTCAAAGTGCAAAATCATCTCAAGTTGTTTCCTGTTAGTAATGTATAAAAAAAGGTCCAGTTGACATATTAACTAAAAAACAAAAACAAATAGGCTTATAAAGATAACAATATTTACTGTCTGACATGGATTGTTTGAGTTTCAGCCATTGAACTCTCACATTAAAACTACAAAAGTGCACAGTTTCCACACAGTCCTTGTACAAACACAATCCTTTCAAGAATATAAAAGAATAATACAATAAAGAACAAATAAATACAGCATTTAAACGGGACCTAAAAGATAAAAAAATAGCTTGTTTCCACTTGTGATGAATGAACGTGTCAGCGTTCAGGGGAAGTCCGGCTGGCCGTGATGTTCACAGTGTTTGGGACACACGTATCCCCCGCTGATCTCCTCGGCTCTTCCTCCTGTTGGTCCTGGGCCGGTCCTGCTCGTTGTTGCAGCGATGCACCAGAACCGGATCTTTCCCGGCCGGAGATTTCTTCATCAGGAGTCTCTGGAGAATCTGTTTGTCTGAGCGTTCCTTGTGAAAATCATCCTCGTACACCTTTAGCTGAGAAAAAGAAACCAAATCAAATAGATATCGGTTTGATTGTGCCTTTCATACATTGGAAATGTGCAGTAAGTTGTTAGTTACCGTTTCTGTAATCGCATTACAGACTATACTGACAGTATTGTAGTTTGCAGAAATGAAATGGTAAATAATGGTTCAACTAATATTAATGTTCACATCAATCCATTAAAACCTATCAAGATAATTATCAGCATTTCTGTTAAATCGTTCACTCATGTATTATGACATATTCAACATCAAGACACCATGACATTTAAATTAGTTTTACTGGAAACTACTGATCATTTCCTTTTGCAATTAAATTCTTTGTTCATGTGACAGGTACTTTCAAAATCACAATGGAAATCTTGGACGGAAGTCTGATGACAAGATCTACAGGTAATCTTTGACGGAAGTATGATGAACGTGACAACATCATGATAAAGGTTCATTGTCTTGTAGAAACACTTAGATTCAATCTGTCGTTTTTGTGAATTGAGTATCTAAATTCTGTTTATCTGTCCAATAGGTAAATGTGATTTCACCAAGAAATTGATCCAACATGTTAATCTTGGAACTACATTCCAATCAACCAGATTTGAGGGATACTGTAGGTTTACAGTTTCTTACAACCAGGCTTAGGTGCCTGGGTTACTCACATATCATTTCCTTCTGGTTTATGGTATAAGTTATGGTTAGGGTTAGGTTTAAGGGAAGGGATAGGTTTAGGACTTGTAATACCGTGAGAAATAGTTTTTTTATTATTTTTATTTTAGTGTCAGTATTTATTACAATACTATATATAGACCCTTAAATAGACCCATGCTATAGAAAGACATATAGACCCAACAATTTAAACAATTACAGACCCATCTCGAAATTGTTCGTCCTGGCTATGGTTATGGAAACTCTGGTAATGTAAATGAACAGGTGAAAGCTAGCTAGCTATTAACATTTTTTTTCTAACTTTTAATCAGGTTTTTTTGCTGCACAACTACTGCAGCCCTAAAATTAGTAAATGATTTCATTGACTCTTTAGATAAAAACAACATTACGCAGCTCTTTTTATTGATCAATCTAAAGCTTTTGATACTGTGGATCACAAAATATTAAAACAAACAAACAGTTTGCTGGTTTGAAAATGATCTATCAGGTAGATCGCAAAGCGTACAGGACCTCCAGCACTCCTAATATATCCAAGGGTGTGCCCCAGGGGTCAGTGCTGGGACCACTCCTATTTATATTATACATCAACATTCTTGATCGAAATGTCTCCAACACAAATTTTCATTTCTTTGCTGATGACACTGTGATATATCTGTTCTGCTGCAACACCAAACCAAGCTCTTTGTCAGCTACAACTTGCTTTTGATACTGTACAATGTACCTGTTCTGATTTAAAACTTGTTTTGCATGACGACAAAACAAAACTCAATCAATCAAAGCCTACTACTTCTCTGGGCTTAGAGATTGAGAGACTGTATCCCAATACAAATATCTTGGTATTCTAATGAATGATTCTCTCTCTTTTATACCTCACATCCAGCGGTTGGTGAAAAAACGGAAGCGGAGACTGGGTTTTTATTTAGAAACAAGTCATGTTTCTCCTTTAAGGCAAAAAGAAAGCTTGTTGCTGCCACGTTCATGTCAGTGCTGGACTACGGTGATGTTATGTACATGCATGCATCCATTCAATGCTGAAATTGTTATACCATTACCGAGCCCTTAGGTTCATCACAAACTTTAGAGCACTTACACATCACTGCTCTCTGTATGATCGAGGTTGCTTTTAAATTACTTTTAAATGACATAGAGGCTACACACACTGGCTGTAGTTGTTGTGATTAATTATGTGCATGATCCTTTTTTGTTTTATGTTTATTCTATATGTTGAATAAAATGTACAATAATGCAATGGGGGAAATACTTGTGGGTCCTGATAATGGCTAATGTTACCAGTAAAAGGTGGCTTATATTATTTGAAATAAATCTACTATAGTCAAACTGAAGGGATGTTCATTTTAAAACAATTGAATTGTCATCTTCAGAATCATGAATATTAAGTCCACTAAGTCCAAGCCTATTCATTTACACACGCAACGTAATTTGGAAATGACATTGACGTCAAGTTGGATTGAAGTTCAGAATCGTGATATGTATCCAATCGTGACATGTTGGTCTTGTTACACCCCTAGTATTTATTAATCTATGTCAGTGTTCATGTTTATTGTTAGTTGAGCCCGGGATCATTAAATATTTTTAACAGACATCAATTTTGGCGTTTAATAATGCATTCAGTAAATGTTGAAATTAACAGGAACAAAGACTAATTAATTGTTAAGATAAGTTCACTAATGTAGTGGTAAATAAATGAAACTTTACAGTAAAATGATTCAGTGTCTGACATGTCAGACTGCTAAACGGTTGGTGTGCTGGAGGAATCAGAAAGATCACTGGTGATTATCTGGTCACATCTGCCCCCCAGTGGTGGAGATCTGTAACAGCCGCTTGAACTGGTGGGGTTGTGCTCACCTGCTCCTGCAACAGCGCCATCTGCTGACGCATGTCCGCTTCTCTGCGCCGCAGTCTCTTGTTCTCCTGCAGCATGCGCTCGTGGTCCTTCTGCTCCGTCTTATAATCAGCCTCATAGATTTTAGTCTGTGGATGGGAAACATTATTGAGATTTGACCGTGGTTAGTTTGATTTAACTGCTGTTTGTTTTAAAATGCAAATATCTAAGAAACAAACATTTTAAATAACGATAAACAGTTCATATTTCACCATAAATGTAAAGGTATCTCTTTTTTAAAAAGTATGTATTTTTAATTTTAAGACCATTAGAGGTTCTGTTTTATAATTAGTCATTTTCTTAATTTGCTTACTGTAAATATATATAAAATAAATAAACAATGAAATCAACTATATTTATACAGTATATTCAACATTGTTAGAAAACATGTTCAAATATAGTATCAAATATGAATAATGTTTTTTGTGCATGTCTCATTTATCATTTTATTGCACAGCATTAGATGTTTTGCACGCCATAATTAAATACATATTATAGAGAGATAGTTTTAAAACGTATATTTATATGCATTTTAGGTAAATATACGTCTATACTGTTATGAAGATGATAATTACATCTTTCTTTTTGAAGACTTGTACACCACATTGTATATTTTTGCTCAGTTTTGGCATCTGAATAAACAGATCATAAGTCATAAATTTGGTTGTTTTTGGATGTTACGGTCACATGTTCACTCACCTGACACCGCAGCGCCTCCAGCTGTTCTTTCAGATCCTGAACCTCTCTCACCGGGTCAGACTGGATCTCCATTCCCATTACAGCCAGTCTGAGGCTCGACTTCGTGCCCGGTGACACGGCGGACCGTACATCCAGGGACGGTTTAGAGGACCGCTGGAGTAGCCGAGAGTCTGAGGTGCCACTCATATCTGGGGTCTTCCAACAGAGAAAAAGTCAATCGAAATGTTGAAAGATAGACATGTAGTATAGTTACTGTAAATCTCTGGTCTGACTGATTGTGTAAGCTGACCTGTGTCCCCCTGGTCCACTGATGAAGATCTGTTTGGTGCAGTCGGCTCTCCAGCTGTCGGATATACTCCTGGAGATGCTGGTTTTTCTTCAGTTCCTGCATCAGAGTTTGTTCATAATATTCCCCCTTATTCTACACACACATAACAGAACAAAAGTGTCAGTGTCTGCTCATGTATACTTCAGAATTACAGCAAAACATCAGTCACACCATAGCATAGCATTCCATGACTTTACAATACGTGTGCACTAATAAGCATTAATTCATGCTTAACTAATGCATAGATAATTCTGAATTAATGTGTAACTAATGATTATTTAAGCTATTCATTAACGATGACCACATTAGGAACTAATTAAGATGCAGTAAGGTTAATGTATTACTTCATACATTAATTGTTATTAATTAAATATATAATTGTGGATTAATTCCATAATAACTCATTTTTTAACTAATAGTGTTAATTAATATGTTAATTACCAGAATGAGCCAAAGCCTTGTATTTTAACTTTGAGATAATATGACAGGTACACTAATATGCATTAATACATGATTAATTAATTAATTGTTAATGCAAATTCATGTGCAAATTACTACAATTACTAAATGACTAGTTAATAATGATGTGCCCCAACAAGTAAAGTCATAACATGATACCTTTGCAAATCATTAGCTAATGATTAATTAAAGCAGACAACTGGAAGTTGAAGTGCATAGCCATGACTAATTGTGATAATTAACACATTGATTTACACTATTAGTTAATAAAATATGTTATTAAGGAATTAATACACAATGACACATTGAATTAATAGCTAGTTCATGTATTACTTAATCTATTAATCATATAGACTCTTCATTAGTTGCTGATGCAGTAATCATTAATTAATGGTTTAGTTCTTCAATGAGTTATACATTAACTCATGATTATCTGTGCATTAGTTAAGCATGAATTAATGCATATTAGTGCACCCGTATTGTAAAGTGTTACCAATAAATGTTCAATGTTTTAGCTAAGAGAAAAAAATACACTGATGAACTGATATTTTTTTGAAGAATGAACAAATCTTTTCGAGTCATTTTGTTCATTTCGTTCGTTGAATGAACTAAATGACTCGAAAAGATTCGTTCATTTTGATGAGCGAGTTCAAACAGGAGAGTCACGAACGCGCATCACAGAACAGAGCAAGGCGAGCATTTGTGCTTATAAAACTTAAACTTTGTTATCTATTTTTGAAATGAGTGATCGTTTCGCTTGATAAGACCCTTATTCATCGTCTGGTGTCGTTTAAAGCCCTTTGAATCTGCACTGAAACTCTCATTCAGACATTGAATCGTTTGGACCCCATTGAAGTCCATAATATGGAGAAAATCCTGGAATGTTTTCATCAAAAACTTTAATTTCTTTTTGACTGAAGAAAGAAAGACGTGGACATCTTGGATGACATGGGGTGAGTAAATTATCAGCACTTTTAAAAAAAAGTGAACTACGCCTTTAAGTTGCATTGTCTTCTCAATATGGCTTAGGGAGAGCGGGGCACAACCTAACATATTTTGGTTTTGGCTCAATTAATTAAAACATTATTGGGTTAGATTAATACTTTTTTTACACAAGCAACATACACATCTCTGCTACAAGTGACCACTTAAAGTTTTTTTCTAGGACCTACCATTTTTGTACAGTTGCACTGAAAGTGACAGAAGTGCAAATGTTACAACTTACCCCATATGCGGGGTTAATTGTAACAGACAGAGGGGTTAGTTGTAACACTTGTGTGTGACACACATAATTCAGTACTATTTTATTTGTATAGTTTGATATTGTTTGTGCATCTGTATAGACATATATCCATCCATCCATCCCTCATCCAATCATCCTTCTTTTATGGATCAATATCATGGATAGAGACATAGAAAAGGGCTGCATAGTTTTGCAATAAATAATAATAAATAAAATTATAAATATTGTAATTGGAATTAATTTAGATTTGTGTGTGGCAGCTGCATGTACAATTATTATTTTTAATAATAATAACAACAGTAATAATAATACAAATTAGCTTAAAATAAAAATTTTAAAGGGTTTGTTGCATTAATAACAGGCCATATTTTTAATAAATAAACAAGTTATCATTCATAGTACACTAAATTTTAAACATTTTAAATTCCAACATTGTTTGTGAAAGTCTAACAAAGTTAAATGTATACAATACAAACCTGAAAAGTTGTGTGGCTCCGTTTTCATTTGATTATCATTGTACACTTGGCGGATTAGTTGCAGTGTTGGGGAAGCTACTCTGAAACTGTAGTTTGACAAGCTACAAGATACTCGTAAGTTAAAGAAGTTTAACTACAGCCAAGCTACCCGTTTAGAAAAGTAGTTAGCTACACTACAAGTTACTATCAAAAAGAAGCTAGCTACATTGAAACTACTTTTGCTTTTTGAACAACGTATTTATAATAACTGAATAAGTGTCTGAGGAATGTTTTAAGTAAAATATTTAGTGTTTAAAACAAGGCAATGCAATTACGATTTCAAAGAGTATTGTTTTATTACACACAACACTCAAATATCTCTGACTGTTTGTCAAAATTGCAACAAATAGCCTACGACATTGCAAGAACGAAATATACATCCAATGTAAAGTGCATGTAGAACATTTTCTCAAAAATACCGATTGAACTTGGACAAATGAGGCCATGGGTAATTAACGTTAGCTGTTTCTCCATCCTCCAAATCTGCCCGTCACGTCTTGCTATATAATCATAATATGGGTGTGTCAACCGACTTCTTTACATCAGTGAGCCGTTAGCCGCAAGATGCGTGATTAAAACAACAGGTGGCGGTAATGGGAAAAAAATTAGTTTTTAATCTAACAAGAAGAAGAATATCCTTGCATCGCGCTGATTCACGCAGGCTCAACAATGTAGCAATGTAGCTTTTGCTCGCGCTACACCGCTACTTGCTGCAAAAAGTAGTTAGCTACTGGAAAAGCTACACTGTTTAAAAAGCAACTGAGCTACTGCCAAGCTAACTGAAAAATGTAGTTAAGTTAGTAGCTACACTACTTTTAGTTAACTACTCCCCAACACTGCTTAGTTGTAACACTCTGTTAGAACCAACCCCGCTGTGTATTACATATTTTAAGCCTAGCTAACAGTCGCTAGGAATTGCTGACATGTTTCAAAACGGTGCTATGTTTGAGCCAACAAGACAGTGATTAGGGCAATATAAAGTTAGATTTGGAAACGTATACACCCAACTAAAAACATATGATGAAAAAAAATACTTTCATGGTGTCAAAACACTCTTTGTCCAGTATCTTCACGAAAATATAATCAAAACTTTGCGCAAATTCGGGAGACCGTCTTCTGGCAGCAAGAGAAAAATAGCAGAAAGACAACCTGCTTGATCCTGACGAACTATGTAAATGGTCCGTGTTACATTTAACCCCGCGTTAGGTTTAGCCCGCGCTCCCCTACAATTACCAACACTTGGCTGACCATCAGTGTCACCAAACAACCCTCTTCAGATTACATCTGTTCACTGGTAGACCACAGGGAGCTTGAGTTCATCCTGCTGTTCAGAAATCTACACTTCAGCAGTGTGTTATAGGACATTAGTATGCTGGAGAATGGGAGATGCATAAGGGATCAGAGTGAGTCTGCAAGATTACTGGCTCTCAACCATCAAATGAACTAAACACTCCAAACAACATATTATGACCTGAAGCCATCCTTTGGCTTTCCTCAAATATAAAGCAGTCCAGATGACTCATCACACATATTGCTTTTCCAATCACTCAGGATCAGGGTTTGTTTAGCAGGACTTGCACTGAAGGTGTGCTCCAGACTCAATCTTAACTGTGAAATATGATTGGCTAATTTCTATGTTGTTCATGGATGAAGGATGCTGATCCAAGAACAGTTTTTTACATTTTTATTTCAGGATTCTTTGATGAATAGAACGTTCAAAAGAACAGCATTTATCTGAAATGGAAAGCTTTTACATTAAACACTACCCTTTAAAAAGTTTGTGGTCAGTAAGAATTTGTATTTTATTTTTGGGGAAATAAATAAGAAATCAATACTTCTATTCATCAAGGATGAGTTACATTGATCAAAAGTTACAGTAAAGACATTTATAATGTTAGAAAAGATTCTAATTAAATAAATGCTGTTCTTTGAACTTTCTATTCATCAAAGAATCCTGAAATAAAAATGTAAAAAACTGTTTTCAACATGGATAATAATCATACATGTTTTTGGAGCATAAAATCATCATATTAGAGTGATTTGTGAAGGATCATGTGACACTGAAGACTGGAGTAATGATGCTGAAAATTCAGCTTTTTTAGAGGAATAAATTACATTTTAATATATATTAACATAAAAAAGTCATTTTATAATGTCATAATATTTCACAATATTTCTGTGTTTTTTGTGTATTTTTTATGAAAAAAATGCAGCCTTGGTGAGCAGAAGAGACTTCTTTTAAAAACATAAAAAATCTTACCGACCCTAAACTTTTGACCGGTAGTGTAACTACTGGTAATGTGGTATGAAGGACCTGTGATGTGAGTTCAGAGCAGGATTGCGTGTTTTGCCCAACCACTGGCAAACGGGATGTTAATAGGTAAACTCTTACAATATTTGCTTTTCTGTTTAGTGACAACAATGATGCTAAAATTTCACACTTAGCTTTCAACGCTCCTCTGCCATAAACATTTGTGTGTGTCTGCCCACGCACCTGTTCATGTTCTACTTTGAGCAGCAGTCTGCTTTTGAGCTGTTTGAGGGCAGCGTTTTCCTCCTCGAAATCCGCCACACGCTGCTGGAGGCTCACACTTGTGCTGTGGTAGATATGATCCCACTCCTCGTTCAGTTTCATCAGCTGACACACACACACACACACACAAGATGGGTTTCCATGTTTTATGGGGACTTGCATTAACATGATTTTTAGACTTCATAGACTGTATATTCCCTAACCCTAAACCTATGACTTCTATTTGTTAATCTGCTTTGTAGTTGTATTTGTTGTATCCTAAGCCTACACTACCCCTAAACCCCTGCAGAAACCATAGGGGCCACTGTCTACCTGTTTTTACTATCAGGTGTAGGTAGCAAAATCTGACTCACCTACATCCAAAATACTTGTATAGAGCTAAAACCTTTGGTTCTATTAAAGGTGGAATACCTACGATTTTTGCATTAAAATATCCCAAAATCACAAGGTTGTGTTACATGTTTAGTTAAGATGATAACTTACAATATTCCAAATGTTTCAAACAATGTTTAAATCACGAGAAAATTGAGATTTTAACCAAGGAAACGGGGCGTGTGAGCAGGGGTGAGCTGAGTCGCCAGTCGATCGCGTCATATCCGCGTTACCCTCGGTTTCCGCTCATACTACGTGTAGTCCTGGACAAATGCGGAAGTTGTAGTTGTGCGTTAGCGTCTATCAAGCAACAAACGTCAGCTTGTTTCGCGCATTTGTAATGGAATGGTGCACAATTCTTCTTTTCAATTATTCTCGGAATGTGAACTGTTGGCTGTAAAGGGGTCGCGCACCGCACGATAAGAGCCGCGCCACGTCTACGACAAAGTCCAGTATCGCACACCGAACGTGCACTTTCTCATCAGTATATGGCCAGAAATATTGTTACGTTTAATGACATGAAAGGCAGATAATGTCTGTTCTATGTTATGATTGTACTGTACAATTAAATACAATCGTTGCTCAGTCTGCATTCTGAAAACTTTACCTCAGAGCATCCGTTAACTGAATGAATTGAGAATGTCACCTGAAAAAATATGCAATTGTCATTCAAGCAGCTGATTTCTGTAAATGAATGCAAAAACTAAATGCATATTGCAGCATAGGGCGAAGTCAGGATCCATTAGCAACGATTTGACTTCAAACCCTCTCCACCATAGCTTCGTACAGTAACATCTGTGATAACTAATTTACTTTTAAACCTGACTTTTCTTGCGGCTATTTCAGTTTAATGAAAAACAAGCATGTCATTAAACGCAACTTTTATAAAAATCGAACTTTACCTCATCCATGACAACTAATTTTCGATTCCCGTCTGACTGATTTATCCACGGTGGAGTTGAAAACAACAGTTCCCATCATTCCGCGTTCCTCCACGTCGTCATCAAGCAAAGCCGTTGTTGTTGTTTTGAATGTAGCGCCCTATAGCGACATGCAATCTTAGGTATTGCAGCTTTAAGTGTCTGTACTAAAATTTAAATGAACCATTTGATACAATGCACTTATTGTGTAAATACATGGTTTCACTTATATTTAAATGTACTTGCATGTAATTCCAGGTGTAATTAATTTCTGTAATTTTGTACGATTAACGGTTAGCATCCAGTTAGGATTTGCGATGTGGTTCTGTTCTGGACGAGAACTCCCTGCGCATCCATGCAGAGAGAAGCAATAACCCCCCTTAGGGTTAACAGAACAGAACCAACATGAATGTATTGCGGATATCATTAATTAAGTTTAATGTACAACATAATTAGATAATTTTTGTCTGATTCAGGGGGAATGCCAAATCCTGACTGACGAGAGAAGGAGCTGGGGATGGAGGAGGGTAATTAGCTCCTGAGAAACGCTGATAATACTGAAGGAGCTTATATATGCATACTGTAATATGAGCCATATTCCTTTAGGTAGACAACGCATTCTCATCCTAGGCATTATATAGTGATGCTTTTGACAATGTGTATACATACAAGGCACATGGCACTCTTTAGCGTCAATATAACACGCTTCAGTTATGGGTAGGTTTAGGTCTGGAGGTGGCAGTGGCGGTTCTACTTTGAATTGCACCCAGGATCAGAGCCCTTTTCAAGCCCAAAAAAATAAATAATAATAAAAATAAAAATTTGCATATTATAGGCTACTGTAAAAATACATAATTAAAGTTGATTTTAGTTGATCATTTTGAAAATTATCATATTATAGTATATAATAATTTAGATAATATAGTGACCAAAATGATCACATACACAGAATATTGTTCAGAAAAGTCTAATACACAGTGAAATCAATTCACCAAGTTAATAACATTAAAGATTTGTTTTAAAGGAGTGTCTTTTCATCTTACCTACTGAAACTTAAAAAAGGCTAACACAAAAAAGGTTTTATAAAAAGATAAACCTCATATTTCAGCATCTCATATAAAGAATGAGTCAATAACAGATACATTCCTGACATTTATAATGCACATAGCTTATCTTTTATTATTAATAGTAAAATTCGTAATCGTAGAATTCAAAGAAGTTTTAGTAGCTAATGCATTTCCACCACAGAAAAACGCTTGCTGTAGTTCTGCTGACAGTGTTTATTTACGGAAAAGAAAAAAACACCCAAGTGTTTGGTGCACGTGCACTTCCAGTGAGCGCATAATCAGCGCACTTTCGTGCGCCTATTTGAAACATGGATTTGAAATAACGACCTTAAGCGCAAAAGACACAATACGTGAACTAATCAG
Source organism: Hybognathus amarus (assembly GCA_030378365.1). NCBI lineage: Eukaryota > Metazoa > Chordata > Actinopteri > Cypriniformes > Leuciscidae > Hybognathus > Hybognathus amarus. The sequence continues at coordinate 258,200 of JAQIUQ010001698.1, read as the reverse complement.
GAGATCCCTCACATCCGCTTCTGCCATCGGCACCTTCTCAGCAAGCAGGCGCCATTGCCAGAATCAATTGAAATCGAATAAAATGAGAAAACTTCGCGGCACAAGAGGATTTTTTTACTGCCTGTGCTGCCCATGTGACTGAGAATGCCGCCCCGACGTGCCCGATTCTCGCCCGTGCCTGAGAACTCGCTACTGGGAGTAGGATTAGGGTTGAGACCACCACGGGGGCACTCAGACCACTGAGAGTCAGCCGATACGAGCTATGACTACGTGACCTGCCAGAACTGACATCTCGATCTACATCTATAATTATACTGTTGACTTTTCCTCACACCCACCCTTAAACCTACACATACTACCAACCAACGCGGTATAAACAAACTAAAAGATAATAGTGACTTTTATCTCGCTAATTCTGACTTTTTTCTCACTATTGCGAATTACAAAGTCATCATCAATAATAATAATCATCAGAATTATTACAAATAAAGGCTTGAAAATATCTCACTTTGCATGTAATGAGTCTGTATAATTAATTAGTTTCACCTTATAAGCTGAATTACTGAAATAAATGAACTGTTGCACGATATTCACATTTTTTGAGTTTCACCTGTATAATAGGAATTCAATATATCGGATTCAAATCGTAATAAAAAAAGGTGCAAATGAAAAAGCTTTCAAAATGAAAGTTAAATCCATGTTCTGAACTGTTGCAGTTATAAAATCCTATTTTATTTTTATGGTGAATTAGAGAATTATACAGGTACACCAGGTATACTAGTATACCAGGTATACACCAATTACATCAGGTACACTGTATACTAGTGGATTATGAAAATTGAGTTCTAGGGTCATAGGTGTTTTATTCTACCTCTTTTGTTGAGTCTCCGCAGTTCAGTGTTTTTGTTGAGGAGCTGAAGCTTCTCTTCATCAGAGGAGGTGATTGACATGCTTTCTGTGATGAGGGTTAACTGCTCCTCCCCGGAGAGAAGAGACTCTTCATGTGCCACAACCTCCACCTGCCTACAACACATGCAAACACTCACACATTACTTTGTTTGTTAGTTTTTTATATTTTAGGATCTCTCACATATCACAGTGGGATACATATGATTTATCTGTTGTTTGTCTGGGAGCTGAGCATGCAAAGTCAGCTCTCGAGAGATCTGGATGTGTACATTGGCACGGAGAGAAAGATTAGCGGCTTAGTGGCCACTGATCTTTCTCTCAGGCCACTAAGGAGACAGCCAGATCCGTTGGCCATGCTATGGCAGCCCTGATGTCCACACAGATGGATTTATGGTTGAACTTAAGTGCCATGAAAGCTTTCTGATGAGCGCCCGCTATCACCTCCTGGCCTCTTTGGCGACACTATCAACACAGCTGTTGAGAGGTATCAGGAGGCCAGCAAGAAGGTGGCTTGAGTCAGGTGAATCAGTGTCCTGACCTCCCCAGTCAGTCCCCTGAACCAGTCGGTCATGCAGCTCAAATTCAAAATGTTAACTTTGAGACAAACCTTGATCATGTCCGAGGACTAGTTTGTCACGATAGACCTCATGGATGTATTCTTCCACAACACAGGAAGTTCCAAGGATTCGCTTTCAGGAGTGAAGCATACAAATATTGGATTCTTCCATTGAGTCTAGCTTTATCACTTCACACTTTCACCAAATGCATGGATGCAGCACTGGCGTTGTTAAGGTTAAATGCTAAGTAAGAGTGTGCTTTCTCCAGCACAGAGTACCACTTTATCTAGGCGTGGTGTGGGATTCAGTTACAAGCACGTCTTTAACCCTGCATGCTTCGAATCAATCATGTCATAAACCGAATAATGTTTTTTGGATTAGGACTGTTGGGTTTGTTGGAAGAAGTGTCCAGCGTGATTCCGTTTGGCCTGTTGTACATGAGACCCCTACAGCGGTGGCTCAGGACCAGGGGATTCTCCAAGAGGGGCACCCCATTTCAAATGATCAAGGTCAAGCGGCGCTGCTTACGTGTTCTGGTTATGTGGAATAAACCCTAGGTCTTATCCCAAGGTTCCATGCTGGGAGCTCCTTGTTGTCGCAAGATGCTAATGACGGATGCTGCCCTCATGGGTTGGGGAGCGATTCTAGAAGGTTGCTCAACTCAAGGTCTGTGGAGGGGGCATCATCTCTCTTGGCACATCAACCACCTGTAGATGCTGTCTGTTTTTCTTGCTCTCAAAAATGTCCTCCCAGACCTCAAGGGTGACCATGTGCTCATCTGTACAGACAACACCTCGATGATCACCTACATTAATCACCAGGGGGTTTGACCTCGTGTCCACTTGGTGCATCAAATCCTTCTGTGGTCCCACAGGAACATGCTGTCACGTAGGGCAGCTTCCATTTTCTTGTGAGCCAAAATACAGAATATCTCACTGTCCATTCTAGTTCTCCCTCACATTCCCAGCTCCCCTGGGACTGGATGCTATGGTATGGACATAGCCAAGGCTACATCTGTAGTTCTGAAGAGAGTTTGCTGTGAAGAGGTCCATCTCACCTTAATCACCTCGTGAGTGTGGTTCTCATATCTTGTGTCTCCACTCGACAGCTCTCCTTGGAAGATTCCAGTCAGGCGGGACCTTCAGTCCCAGACAGGGGGCTGAATACCCTCACCCCTGCCCAGAACTGTGGAACCTGTGGACTTGGCCTCTGAGGGGGCCCAGCTCATAGATTCCAGTTTATAAACTGAGGTTGTTGAGACCATCCTTCACTCCAGAGCTCCCTCCACAAGGAAACTGTATGTTTCCCCCAAAGTGATGAGTGTTCACTTCTTGGTCCAGTGGTCTTCAGCTGGACCTAATTAAGTACCCTGTTGGTATAGCGCTGGAGTTTCTGCAGGAGTGATTCATTGCAAGGTTATCCCCATACACTTTAAAGGTTATTGTGGTGGCATAGCTGTTTACCACATTCCATTAGGTGAACTGTCTTTTGGAAAATACTCTTTGGCAACACATGTCCTCCATGGCACATTGAGGCTAAAGCACTGCAGTACGCATTAAGGAACCGGCTTAGGATCTGGCTGTGGTGCTGCAAGACCTGTCCCTAGGTCCCTTTGAATATAATGAAGAGGTTCCAGTCAAGTTCCTAACTTTTAAAGCACTGATCCTCCTTGCCATTACATCTCTTAAAATAATCAGAATATCTGCAAGCCATGTCGTTTCCTCCTTCATGCTTGGAATTTGCACCTGGCATGTTGAAGACTTTTCTTCACCCTAGGCCATGTTACATCCCTAAGGTGCCCACTAATGTGGCTAGATTTATTGTTCTACAGGCCTTAAGTCTTCCTCCCTTCTGGGATCCAGACAAGAAAAAGGGTAATCTGCTAGTAAAGTTCAGGCATTAGATGCTTACATCCACAGAGCTGCCCAGTTGCATAAATCTGAACAAGTAAATCTGAACTTTTCGTCTGTTTTGGGTTTCCTAGCAAGGGGACGAATGGATAGTTGAGGCCATCTCTCTGGCATATGAGTCGGCCAGACTACCTTCCCCTTTTCTTGACTAACTCTAACTCTAACAAGGGTCATACCGCACATGCATGTTTATATAGTTAATTACTGCATATATATATTTTTTGTACAGCCTTAGGGATCAACACTTCTGTTATTTCTGCTGTGGTGATACAGTAATGGGCAGATGGACTCTGAGAATCTGAACCAGCTCAAATAAAGTCAGGGTGTTATGCAAATGTCCCCATATTTCATTTCAGTCTCATGATGAATGACTCATGCTAAAACTTTGACAAAGTATGAAGTAATAAAAGTTTTGCACAAACACATCACCAATGCCCATAAAAAGAAAATGACTACAAAAAAGCTTTGGGAAATTTGAGCTGGGATGGGTTTCTGTTTCTATTCTCCCTTTCTGTCAGGATATCAAGCAAATATATTAAAATTAAAGTTACAGTTACGCTAATGCTAAGTCAGTTATATAATTAAATAGCGTAACTGTAACTTATAACATTTATGTGCGGTGTGACCCTTGTCATGTAAAGTGACAATATAAACTAAAGGTCACCATGTACACCCGTGTGATGCTGTATTGGTGAAACTGTCACTAAAGCCCTATTTGGATGGGATTAGTTTAACATGGAGAATTGGGTAACAAGTAACAATTACCAGAACTTCTCAGTGATTTTAGTCCCGTCCGAATGTGCCGTCTCAGTAATCATTACGGACAATGTCAGTGAAGATTACAGTGACTTTTATCTTCTGTAAAATAGCCCTGAAAAATTACCTCAGGTTATACTAATCACATGCGAATAGACCTGCAGTGTACATAAATATTCCGTCATTTTCTGTTTAAAATTGTTTTCTGTTCAGTTTTTTTTTTCAAGAATAGAGGCGCTTGAAAAACCATTCAGTTGCATTCTAGGTGGTGGGGCGAGTCTGTGGCGTAACTTCAAGTGTTTTCCAGATCCCATTCAGACCAAGAAGAAGGTCAAAAGCACTTGTTAGAGGCACACAATTTATTTTACTGTTATGTAACCAAGTGGGATGATTATAACAAAATAGGACACTAAGCATAAATTGTTTGTAGGTCCTTTAAGAGATGGTGTTGCGACGCTTGCTTTACTAAATCGCCTAGTGTAATGTGTATGCACTAGTTTCAGCGAAGAGAGATCAGATTACACACGAGAGCACCTGGTTTTGGGTATTTTAGAATAAAAACAGGGATCCCATGGGACCATCAATGCCAATAAAGAACCCTATTTTTATGAGTGTATTGGCAAATTATTACAAAATAGTCCCTACTATGTTTATAGTTTTCTTCTATGACAAACTTATTGCACTTTACCCAATTTCAGAGACCTGTACACACACATACACCTTATAACACTCCTGATGAAGTCCATTTGATCTGGAAATTTAGATGCTGAAAGGCAGTAAAATAATACCCACTCAGACTGAAGATCATTCTCCTCCTCAGGTAAAGAGCGCTCTTTGCTTGAAGAGTCCTCTTCTGACAGTGAAGACTGTGAACTTCCTTCCATGACCCTTTAAAATCCTTTTCTAACTGATTAATAGCCGTAGTTCTAATCCTCTTGTCGCCTTTTACTCCTAAATCTAAATGTGTACAGTCTAAAGGCAGTAATGTTATTCAATGGAGGGGAAGTTCAAATTTAAACCCCCTCATTGACATGCAAGACATCACAGAGTAGGAAGTAATGCTCAGCATGACACAATAACAAACAATCATATGTCAAAACTGAATGACCTTTACCAATCTTAGTGTAACAATTGTTTTTTAAACAATTTAATGGAAATGATTAATTTAGCCAAATATGTAGCACTATTGTGTGACTTTTTATTTAAAAACATGATTTTATGTCTTTGTCATGGTTACTAGATTGAGAAAATAAGGAAGTGATTTGCTGGTAGGCTGCAGGGAATTTCCACTTCAGTATCATCTGTTTTCTGTGGGCTTTCTGAAAGACGCCTAAAAGCAGCATGGTTAAAAGCCAAACCACAATGTCTCACTGTTAACATGTGAGTGAAAGGACATTGAGGAGTTATTTTCAACTCCCAGGATGTCTGTTTAATTGTTGCCTACACAAATGTACCATGGTAACCATATTTTCCACCAAAATTCCAGTTACAAGAGTTGTTGCTACTACTGCAATAGATAGTAATACATTTATTTGGATTTAGTATTATTACTTTTCATGAGTACTGGGAAACATCAAGTTCAATGGTGGATGACATAGTTTCATTGCTCAAACCGAAAATGTAGTATAGTATTTAGAGGAAGGAAATGTTCTTGTAAATATATAGTGGCTTAAAACAAAACAAAAGAACAATATAAATGATGAGTATAAATCAGTAATTTTGCAGCTGGAACAGCCCATCTACACTGACACCATGTTTACATATTGAGTGGTGCGACTACATTGTAAACTAAATGTGTGTTGTGCTTTTGTTGTTTTATTTTAATTTGTTTTGCAAATTGTAGGTACACTATAAATAGTAGGATGTATGCTGGTGTTTCATACTGAAAATTGCTGGCGTGACCAGAGAATGGATTACCACAATGGCCACTTTACCTACCAACGGTCATGATTACTCCATTCATTATGACGACTTGCCAGTCAGTGTATTGCTGAGTCGAGCGTTAGTTAGAGCACTAACTCTAGTCAGCTATGGCTGAAGAGAGTGCTTTAGCGATGGCTTTATTGACCCAATGCACTCAGGACCAAAGACAAAATGTGCTGTGAAATGTAATCTCCTCCCTTCGCTTTGAAACAGAACATACATGAAGGACAAGGATGATTAACTATGACCTGGTGCTACATCAGCATAAAAAAGGCACTATGGTTTGATGATAAATGCAAAGAAAAAAGGGTAACACTTTATTTTACAACCCGCAAACAACTGCGTAAGAACACAGAAATTATGGTGTATGTTTCTGTAATTAGTGTACTTCCGTCTAGGTATAGACCTTTTGTAGCCCCGCCCCTTTTCAGTGCTGCGCTCATTGTCTTTTGCCTTCCGGTCTGTATTTTGACAGCGATCTTGCATTGGTATGAATGAACTGCTCGTAAAAAAATTCCGGTCGACATTTGTTAAGACATCCGCTTTACAATGCTTATGATAAACATTACAATGCTCATGATAACTTTTGTCAACTCTACAATAAGTAAATCCCTTTCACCAGCTAATTATTCCTCGAACAGCGATGTCATAGAAATATACAGAGCGACCGCGAAACCGGAAGTTCAAAGACAATATTCTGAAGATGACGGCGCCCACGTTTCTGGTGCATAAGGTCTATAAGGGAAAAATATGTTACGTTTTGGTAATAAACGGGTAACAAACAGATATACAAGCAAATTATTTATAATGTAATTATTTTAAAACTAACAGGTACCTATTCTGTTAATATATTCCAGTCTGTTGTATATAAAAGTTATCATCACATTTCTGGCAAAATATATTTTTGTTCAATTTTACAGGGTAATTTTGACATCTGTGTGTTGACTTCTGTGTGTTGACAAATCTAGTAAAAAAAGCCAATACATTTATATTATACTGTGCTTACATACAGCCATATACAGTATATATATATATATGTGTATATATATATATATATATATATATATATATATATATATATATTAGGGGTGTAACGGTTCACAAAATTCACGGCTTCGGCTTCGATACGATACACTTGTGTACACGGTTCGGTTAGGTACGGTTCGGTATGTTTCAAATACAGCAAAAAGAAAGAAATAGCAGAGAAATTTCCTTGATTTATTTCTTTTTTAAATTATATTTTTATTAAAACTAACATCATAAAGTATGATATTTTTTAACTTTGTGCAATGATGGAACTATAGGCTACTTGACTTTTCTTAGGTGCATATAAAACAAAACAGCTCCTTGAGGGCAGCAATTGGATTGATAATGTCAAAATCATAGGTCAAAATACAACCGACCTGATGTTACCTGAAAGCATTATAGCCAACTATTCCTGCCAAACTTACAGATAGTAGTGTTATACTGTAAATCCTTGGTAATGTTGCTGATCTGTGGACACTGGGTAACGCTTCCTTTTACAGTACAGTACATACGGTGTACTTACAGTGTACTTACCTAGAAAGTACTGGCTAATTTAAGGTAAGTACATGGAACAGGGGTAGGTTTAGGGGTAGGATCAGGGTTCAGTACTAGTTAATACCCAGTAATTGTATTTACTACAATAAGTACATAGTATTTACATGGGTAACTGGACTGCAAAAGGAAGCGTTACCGTTCATTCATGGCACAATGTTTCTTCCTGGTTTCCACGTCAGCGCTGTTTTACCTGTTAACAACGGAGAAATGTGAATGTTTCTCACTTGATCTCGCAGCAACTTCGGTGGCGAATTCAAATGTTTTCTTTACTGGATTTGGCAGTGCTGATGATGAAGTTTGGCTCGCGCTGCACTTGTCCAAACTGATCAACGGTCCGTCATCCAGACAACCACACAATAACGAGTAGCTCAGTTTCATTCCTCTTACATTACATTTGCCATTTGATGTTGGACAACGCCAACGTCTCTTACATTATGAACGCGCTTGCCACGCGCCTACATTTGAATAACGAAATGTTGGTCGGCAGGAAAAATTAACCGAACAAACCGTCAAAAATGCGTACCGAAAACTGAACCGAAAGCCTCTATACCGAACGGTTCAAATACGAATACGTGTATCGTTACACCCCTAATATATATATATACATATGGTGCCTTTGGTGTGAGCGATCCAGGTTCGAATCCACTGTGAGACACCAATGTGCCCCTGATACACTTAACCCCTAGATACTCCAGAGGCGTGGACCACTGACATATATAGCATTTGTAAGTCGATTTGGATAAAAGTGTCAGCTAACTGAACAAATGAATAAATGTACATGTCCTAAAATATAAGAACCTAATTAAATCATCACAAACAAACATTATTAACAGAAGGTTTTGGGATCTGTTGAGAGGGAGGAGGAATCCAGAGCTCTTCAACCCACAAGGCCAACACCAGAATGAGCTTGACATCTTCGATTAGCCTCAGCAAATCTGCCAATCAGGCTCTTCCGTAGGCAGCCATACAGAAAAAAACAACCCACACAAAACAGATACCGAGGATTCTAACAGTCCCATACTTGGAACCCAGCTGGTGAGACAGGATCAAGTCAAAAAACTATGGCCACCGAGCCTGCTGGACGTTCAGCCTCTCAGTGGGCCGAATGAATTCCAGGTTTCAGGGGTTGGTCCACACTGTAAAAGGAACTTTACTATAAAGGAACTGCCTTTCCTAAAAGGCATTACTTCTACCAATGGCAACACTAGGCAAACACCAGCTTTCTGATGGCATGACGATACATGAAAAAGCAAAGGAATTGTTGCAGGGGAAAACCGATGCCGACAGTGACGCATTTCAGCCGGCTTTTTATTTCTCATCTCCATAAATATATCTAGTAGTAAAGCTAATGCAAGGGCTGGAAATCAATGAATTCTTTGCTAATACTTCCTCATCATCGCAGAGAGCGCAGTTCGCAACGCTTTCTCCTTTCCGTAAGCGCTTGCTCTCCCGTGGCGTCTATCATAGCTTTGCAACAATGAACTTGTGTGCCTGTAAAAACAAGCATGCCGTGTTGCTTTTATGAGCTAATATCCAAAATAATTCCATATGTGTTTCTTTCCTTGGTGGATTTACAACCACCACATCAGCGGCACTGCTGGTTGCAATGTGTCAGCACTTTTATGAAGCGGATGCAATTGCACGCGCTTCGGGCATGCACACGCAACAAGTACGATATTGAGAAAACCTGGTACCATGGCGTGACGTTAAAAAAAATAGTTCTAACCGAAGTACCGGGTCTAGTGGTCTTGACCACTATTTCAAGGACAATTAGGAAGAAAACAAATAAAAAGCTTTTATGTAAGTCAAATATTAATTAAATTTTAATTAAATATAAATTTTATTTATTTTTTAACGATTATTCCATAACTTAATGAGGGCCCCATTCTGTAGGATATGTTGGCCAACTGCAAACCCTTGCAGAGACAACATTGATTTTCTTCTCTCTTGACTAAAGGCCATTGCACACCGAGTCCGAAATTCGCATTCGAAATTTTTACACGATAAAAAAAAAAATTCGACCTCACGTTATGTCAATCACGCTTGCACGCCACCTCCGAAACTTTTGTCCATCATAAAAAAATTCGGATCGGGTTCGATTTTCTGCGTTTTTCGCATCCACAGTCAGCAATTTGAGAGGTTTTTTGACAATTCAGGGAAGTTAGGAAGACTCAGTACAGTGGAATAGTTTTTCAAAATGCCAGTGGGGATTTATTTTCAGAAGCCGGAGGTCACAAAGTGCAGTCCACATGAGGTAAAAGAAAAAACAAAACTTGATTCAACATATACTGGTGCTAAAACAAAAAGAAAAAATGCTGTGAGCAGCAAAAACTGGCACTAAACAATGCCTAGTGGCACATCCACCAAATCATCAGCATGTCTCACCTCAAACATGATCAAACATTTTGCACAGTACACACAGGAGGCAAGCTCCTAAACCAGATCTAACAATGGTTTAAATACTCAAGTTTCCCGCCAAACACTAGTGGGCTGTACCATTGTCACGGGGTGGAACCTTTCCCTGTAACCCTCACTGAATTTCACAGCAAATCAATATCATACAAATACAACTAATATTCTCTATAAAAAACTCATTGATCATAATACAAACATCAATCAATAATCATAATACAAACATGCATAACATACAATGACAAACTCAAACATTTAACACCTCACAGCACTCATGTCTCCCTCCATCTTGGAACATGGTACGTTCTGGCTATGCGCACTACCAGAACCCACCTCCAAAACACTGGCTCAGACAGGTAAGCTCTAACATGTACTATAATATGCAAATGTCTACAATAAAGATAGTTTAAAACAATCAATGACTAGTTTTCATTTGAAACCATTACACATTAAACACTCAAAGTTGGAATTGTCCATTCATCAAAAATAGCACCAGGTTGGTACACTAGTGATGATGTCCTTGACCAGGTTCATCATCACATGGACGCAGCTGTCATGAGACCCACCAGTCTCTGAAACTGTTTTGCAGTGAGTGACTGGCCGAAGGGAAGAACGCGATATTGGTACACTTCGCCCCCGAATGCGAACCTCAGGGACTTCCTGTGTGGAGGACGGATGGCTACATGGAAGGACGCGTCATTCAATCTATCGTGACAAACCAGTCCTCAGACTAAATCTGTGACACAATCTGCTTAAATATAAGCATTCATCCTTCCTTGGAACAATGAAATAATGGCTGTAAACCCCTGTCTGCCTACTGGGAGGAGGAACCCTTTCAATAGAAGAGTCTGTCTTGCTCCATAACCAGAGCCTGCTCGAGGTTCACCACGTAGGGAGGACCCCTAGAAATCTGGGCGGAAGAACCGAACTGAATTCTGAAACCATTTCTTTAGTGAGCAGGACCCTATGAAATATATTTAGCAGTAGCTTACACACTGCCAGAAAAACCGGCAGGGAAAACCAAACTGACTGTTCTACGACCCTCCTCAGAGGTTCGGTTGGGAACGCTGACAACTCGGTGGCCTGAAACGGCAAACCGGCAGGGAACAACTGAACTGGCAGTGCTGCGACCCTCCACAGAGTGTTTTGCAGTGTTTCTTGGAACAACTGGGGAGAAGTTAACCCACACCAGACACAGACAGCCAAAAGACGTGTGTGGAGGAAACAGATGTTGAAGTGACATCATCTGCCTATGACGTCTCAGTCTCTCCATTGAACTGATTATACACGTGCTTCACGACGCAATCACGCAGAGGCAGGGGCGTTCGACGCAGCTCGGAGTTCCCTAGAAAGGGATCTAGAAACTATGCTTCTAACCACAGGCCAAGATCTGGTGGTTTCAGGAAACACTGACTCCTTGAACTATGCTGAAAACAACGAAACTTGCAAACATAGTTGGCTAACGATGCTTTTGGAAACCTTTCAGGAACATCACTATAGTTTCAACTTCATGTAAAAATAATTACGCAAACAAAATCATAACAAAGGTTAGGTTAATTTTTCTTTACATCATTACACTCTACAATGTAGTTCTATATAATTTATAAATACCATTTGGCAACATTTATATCAAAAGTCCATCTCAAACAACATGGGAAGATCTGGATGTACAGCACAGAACATTATCTAACTCAATTAAACTATTATATTTTTGTGCATCAAACAGAAGCTAGTAGAATAACATTTATCTTCATATAAGCAGCACAAGCAGAAATGAATGACACACAGATGAATGACATTCAGTTATCATTTTTACTGAACACAAGGCAGCCGTGCTCGTCTCCTTCCTGCTCTTTGAAGTTCATTTATCTCAATAGCTCACTGTGGTCCAGGCCTAATGCTTCTCTGTTCAGGAAGATTCTCATGGGGTCAGCCTCGATTCGATATGATAGCGCCTTTATTAATTCTTGGAGTTAATCACAGTCGTGGAGTTAATCACAGAGTTAACCGAAGTACTTATAATTTCCCATTAATTGGGCTTTTTAATATGACTGTGTGTAATCATTCAACATGAATAGATTTATTACAAGAAATGTGATTGTTGCAAACATCCTGTAACGACACTGAAACGTAAAAGAAAATACATTTCATTTTCATTGGGAAAAGGTTCTTGGGTAAGATTATTTTATCACCTCCACAAAGCTCAGGATAGTTGCCGGGTATTTGGCCATTTTTATTTGCCGTTTTATCGTCTAATCGGCTTGAAAGTGACACTTTGGGTTGGTGTTTCTCCTATGTTGATTGATGGCCATGTAAACAAATACAATATTTATGTAATTTAAACAGCTGTGGATTTTTTTGTGGATCATGGATTTTTGAAAATGACTGTTCATATGGTGTGGAATATAGTTCTAAAAGCGGGCGTACACGGTGCGATTTTTTTGCTGTTTTATGAGCTCACAGATGATTTTTTTCACTCGGGAGTAATCGCGTGTAAATCGGTTATGCTCGCATGTCAGCGGCTCGTCTCATGTGCGAGGAAGATACGAGCAGAGCACCTCTCGACCTCCCCGATAATTTTTAAGCATGACGAAAGAGTTCGGGAGCTGTCGACTCATTCGTGAGGTGTGTGCGGTTGAATGAGAAGATTTGTCGATCTATCTGAACTTGACCAATCAGGAGCTGAGGAAATCCACAGAAGAAAGACAAAAATGGTGTGGACTACTAGAAACACTGCTTCAATTAATGTTTTTATGATGACTTTGTGAAAGGTTAACTATGCAGCATCTGCCTTGTTCCTACTGGCCAGTATTCTATTTCATTCTGAAACATCTGTAGGCTATTATGCTATTGTTTTTGATAGTGTTATGCATTTCTTACAGATTCTTAAACGTCACGATGATCATTACATTTGTATGTTCCTAAAAGCAATTACAGTTTGTTTACAGCCTAAGCTTTTTTTTATTAACGCCGACAGAACAATGTTGCCAGATTGCTACGAAAAACAAATCAAAAACTAACAAAAACAAAAAATTATATAAAAATCTGAAATAAGCTGAAAACGAGCCTATAGCAAAATAATCACGGCTTGTATCAATATTTTATATGCAGTTATGATAGAGTTTTTAGCGCGGAACTTCGTGTGATTTCTTTGGAATTCAGCAGGTCGTAAAATCGTGTCGTATATCACTGCCTCCGAATTGCGATTTAACGGGTGCCTGGACATACGATCTTTCCGACCATCAGAATTCAGTATTGTGTACGCCCGCCTTAAGGGAATGAAAACATCCTGCAAAGATGTATATCTGAAGGTGCACCGTATATAAAGTTAATGTCTTTCAAAAGTGAGAGTTCGACTCCGAGTCTATGAAATTAATTGTTTTTGAAACGAGTCATTAGCTGTTACATCGTGACGTAGAGACATACTGGCCACGCCCAGTTACTGCGCGCGCAGATGGAAGTCTAGAACACATTCAAATACTTCATCATACCATCATGTCGAGAGAGACGCTGTGTTCTACAATGCAAAGATAGTTCAGCCACTTTGTTTTCATTTACCAGGGACGAGCATGTGAAGAATCGGTGGTTAGAGTTCATATTTGCAATGAGACCTCAACAGTACAGCCCGATTGTGTTCTCATCATTTTAATTACGAAATCGATTCAAAAACATAAATTAATTCAAATGTGGATTCTAACTCCAGTGGTATTGGTGGATTTCCGTGGAAAATCGAGCATGAGAAGGAGTTTCTGCTAGTCGGCTATATTGCATGTGAGGATGTTGGAGGTGGAGATTTATAGGCTTTTCTTACAGCACTTGATATAATTAAACATCAATTTGATGGTGGATCCAGAAAGGTTCAAACGACAATGACAACTGGAGATTCACCCGTCGTAAATTGCAAAAGACTTCGGGGCTTCGGAGTGGCTAACCTACAGAAAAAGAGACTGCAACCGGACCCATGCGAAAACAAGGATACATATCAGAAGGGCATGTAGTCACGCAATGCTGATGTTGTTAACGTTAACAGTTTGAGGATAATAATTTGCATTTATAATATAATTTGCAGTTTGATCTAATAAGCGAACGTTAGATTTAATCAGCGTGATTTACTGCAATGCTTTTTTTCCCATTAGTTGGTCAGAACAAAAGTGGATGTTACTTATTCAGATGACATTTTCGGGGTGAAAATTCTAATGTTGGTCATACTTCCAAAAGTAGAATCTGTGATTCTGAATGCCAGTATCCACAAGTGACATCCGCACATTCTCCTCAAAACATTGGACTCATCGTGCTGTGCCGTGCCGAGGCTGCAATTGCAGATTTAGAACCGAGTTGGTGAGAAGAAGAAAAACTACAGACTGTAGCTTTAAATTAAAGTTTGTTTGTTTGTTTTTATGAAAGATTCAGCATATGACGCCTAAAAGAAATATTTGGTGTGACAATGAGCTGCATATAAATGAGATTTCAATGACAATTGTATCCCCTGCCCACAGGCAACTTTAGTCTCTTCATTTATTGTATTCATAAACATTGTAATATGTGACCGAGGAAGAGGACACAATTGACAAGGTTTGATTTCAGACTCCCACAGTGGGCTGCCGGACTGCAGAGTGAGTCACGGCTCTGCCTTCGGGCTACAGACAGCTCTTATAGATCAGAGACTTTCAAATGAGCACTGCCACAGATTTCATTCATGGCCTTTAATTGGAAAAGTGGTTCTCAGCTCTTTTTTCCAAAGGAGCGGCTTTCCTCTGAGGGCTTGTAATATTCAGAGTGCACTGCTTTTGAAAAAAAAAAAAAGTTTTATTTGCTTTATTACCTTGCTTTTGATTAGAAAGAAAACCAATTTGAAAGCATGCAGGGAGTCAGGTACAAGGCAACCTGTCAGATATTCAGAGATATTAACTACTGCACATGGTCAGTCAGGCAACCAGATTGGGGCTGCACAATCCCTCAGTCATAAAACAAGTTGCCCTCCTTCAGCAAATGGTGATGTAAATATCACGTACAGATGGCAAACTGTGCTTGATGGATTTTCTGTGCAGACTTACCTACCCACTGTGCCATCCTGTCAGCAACGGAACAATATCCCAAGCACACAGTGATACAGGAGGTGAGGGCAATCTTCACCATACATCTGTAGAAGGATGTGAGGATTGAAATAGCAATTCCAGAATGCTTCAATTTCCTCAAGAAATATAGGTGTTGATGGGCCTTCTTTATCAGGCTATAGGCTACTCCAAGTGAGCCCATTACCAATATGCACTCACAAGTCTTTGAACCTAGAGACCACATCAACAGCTACAATACTCCTCCAATGTCTAGAGAAGGATGGATGTTGCCACCTTTCTACAGTCATCTCTTGTTTTCTTCACATTAATGCAGAAGTTATTTGCTCTGCACCAAACCTCCATTAGATCCACCTCCTGTCTGTACCTTGACTCATCATTGTTGGAAATTAGACCTATCACTCTAGTATTGTCTGCAAATGTAACAATGCAAGGGCTGTGAGCATGTGACTGTGCAATCATAGGTGTATAGAGTGTACAGAAGGGGGCTCAAGACACAGACCTGTTGGGAGCCGCTATAAGGATAATGGTGGAGGGTGTGAATTCTAACACAATGTGGCCTATTTGTTAGAAAATCCAGTATCCAATTACTTAGAGACTACCAAGATGGACCACCTAGCATTGCCAACTTATTCACCAGAGTTTGTGGAATAATAGTATTAAAAACTGAGCAAAAATCCAAGAATTCAAGAATCCATCTCTGTTCCCCAAATGAACATGGACTAACTAAGACCATCTGCAGTAGAGCGGTTTTCCCTATATGAACACTTGTAGGGGTCCACAATGGCCCCTATATTATCCTTTGGGCCAGATTTAGCGCAAACCCTCTTTTGGCGTTAAAAAACTTTTATAAAGATTTACTAAAGACACGTACAAAGACACACTATGTACCTGTCACCATTATGTTCTGTTTAGGTCATGGACTTGTAGTTTGCATTTCTTCAGTTCACGGTTTTCGTTGTGTCTATTCGGAACTATGGTCATTGTCATTATGAGTTAATCTAGATCAGCTGTGTACCCTTCATTATTTAATTTGTGATTGCCTTAGGCCCCGTCCCACACGAAGAGCGTGTTTCGCTGGATCCGTATAAATTTTTATACGTATTGGCGTTTCGTCCACACGTATCCGGCGTTTTAGGAGAGTGAAACCGCTATTTTTTGAAACCGGGTCCCAAGGTGGATAAATCTGAAAACGACACCCTTGCGTTTTCAGTGTGTACGGCCAATCCGTGTCCATTTTTTAATACATTTATTTTGCACCAATTTCCCACGAAGTCACGATTTTGTTCTCTTGAAAACACGGTATGGAAACAGTGCTTTATTCGTACATGTTTTGTTGGCAAGTTGGCTTTAAGCCTGAAGTCCAAAATATAGTAATATAGTATAGTAAAAGTAGAACTCTGTGTGTTTTGCTGTATTATTAATGGACCTGTTTTTGTGCTTATGTAATCGCACCTTTACATCTACCTTTTTCGCTTACTGAAAAAAAAAAATCTTTTATAGCTATTAGCAATATGGTCAGAAGTCAGACTAGATCTGACTTTGAACATAACCCAGCAAATATTTGCAAACACGACTTTGTTTTCTTGTTGAACAACAGGAACTTGATTAGAGCTTACCATTTTGAGAAAGTTCTAGTCAGCCATACATATCACAGCCAATGTTATAAAATCTGCAGCCTGTTGGTGTGCCGACAGGTGGACCTCTTCATGTTGCTTTTATTATGTTAATGAAGTGCAGGTGACACATTTTACTCATTCTACAACCTTCTCAGGTACTGTGGTATTTAATCTTTTGTTTGTGTGTTTGGCGCTTTACGAGGATGAAACTCTTCGAGTATTTCACATGGAGGCAGCTGGGAACTTCTATCACTAGAATGTTCTGCTTCATGCATTGGCAGAATGAATATTGACATGTGTGGACAAATGATGAATCACACAGTCATGAAGTGTGATAAACACTAACGCTCTGTGGCATCTGTGAGTTGCCATACTAAATTAAAATCTATCTGGGTCAGTCATGGCATCTATCATGTAGTTCATTTCTTTTATTCTTAATGGAAAAGCTTGCTTTCATTGAGCCATAAAATTATAAAGTTGCTTCTTGAAATCTTTCATTTATCCTCAACACTGTGTGGAGAATATTTAGGGGCTTAAATCACCTCAAAATGAAAATATTTAGTCATCATCATTAGATGAATGTCAAAAGAATGTTATATAATAATAATGGTATGAATAATATTAAATACCAAAATTGCAAATAAGCACCACAAAAGTATACAAATTGTCCATATGACAAGACCTTCCCTGACTTCCTAGGTTGTCTATGAAATCTTGTAAGACAAATTTTTAAGTGAAGGACTTTGGATGTTTTTTCCAGGACAATCAAAAGGATGGGATGTTTACAAACTCTCTTTGTTTCCTGTGTGTGGCATCTCTTCGTCACGATACCACACACAGGAAATAGGAGAATAGATCCAAAAGCATGGGTGTCCGTAAATTCAGTAACCCAGTCCAGGCAAGGGCCAAAATCCATATAAACAATCCATAAACGAGAAACAAAACAAGAACAGGCAGGAACTCAGAAGTGGTGTGATGAGATAACAAGGACTCCATAAACAAACACTAAACAGGCAGGGTATTTATACACAGAAATTAACAATCATGATGGGGAGCTGAGTGCAATTAATAGTGATGAGCGCAGACAAGGATTTGTGGGAAATGCAGTTCCTAATGTGAATAACACAGTGGGGAAGAGGACATCAAGTGGACACCAGGGAACAACACTGTAACATAACCCTCCCTTTGAGGAGCGGCTACCAGACGCTCCAAGACATGGAAACAAACAAAAGTCCAGGAGGGAGGTGGAATGGTGGAGGCTATGGGGGGGTGGGATGGGGGTCCAGGCCCATTAACAGGAACAGGAACAGTGGGTGACTGACGACTTAGCTGGTGGCCAGGGCGAAGCAAACAATCCATTGAGCGACCAAGGCAAAGCAGACGACCAAACTTCCCTCAGGTGGCCATGGCGGAGACGACCAGGGCGAAGACATCCACTCGGGCAGCCAAGGCGGAGACCTTCCCTCAGATAGCTAGGCCGGAGACCTTCCCCCTCGAGGATGGCCATCACACACCTTCCCTCAGGTGGCCAGGGCGGATCCGGCTGTGCAGGCAGCAGGGACGGGGCAGGTCCTTCAGGTGGGCCATGACGGAGACCACCCTTCGAGCAGCCACGGCACAGGAACAGAACCTCCCTCAGGAACAGGCACAAGAAAAGGCACCGGTTCAGGAACCATCACACACCTTAGGTCGGCTGTGGCCACCTTGTCCGGAGCCACTAGCTCAGCAGACATGACATGAACAGTCTCTGGATGGGCAGACGTGTCAGGTCACTTAGGCAGACTAAGACTGGAAAGTCAAGCAGCTTTGGGGATAACACTGGCAGGGCGAGCAGCTTGGGGATGAGACCGGCAGGACGAGGAGCTTGGGGATGAGACCGGCAGGTCGAGCGGCTTTGGGATAACACCGGCAGGGCGAGCAGCTTGGGATAGACCGCAGAGCAAGGAGCTTGGGGATGAGACCGGGCAGGGCGAGTAGCATCGGGAATAAGACCCGGCAGGGGGAGCAGCTTGGGCGGGGCGAGGCACTGGGGCAATGCCAACAGGGTGATATCCTTGGGGATGGCCTCCAGGCTCTGTGGAATAGAAGATGTCCTCTTCCTCCTCCTCGGCTTCGAGAGTGCAGCAGTGTACCAGTCTCTTTGGCTGACACAACCGAAGTCAGGTCCCCCCGGTCACCAGACCTGAGACCCACCGAAGTCAGGTCCTCCTGGACCACCGGACTTAGAAGCAGCCCGTAAGTTGGGTCCTCCGGACCACCGGACCTGAGACCCCAGGAAATCGGGCTCCTCCCGGACCACCAGACATGAGACCCCCAGATGTCGGGTCCTACCGGACCACTGACACCTGAGACCCCCGAGGTCTGGTCCTCGCGAACGACAGCTGGCTGCTCAGGGACGGCCTCCGGAATAATAAACAGGCTGCTCAGGGAACTTCTCCGGGTCTTGAGAGACGGTGGACATATGCTTCCTCCTCCGTTTCTGATGGCAGAAAAGCGTTATATAAATGTAATGAATTATTATTATTTATATTATTATTGTTTGGTGCAGTGGTGAGGCTCAGCAACCACTTCAGGAGACAGTCCCTGCCCCTGATCCAAATCTTAAAGCAGATCTTCCTGGTATGACTGCAGCATGGTCATGCTACCATGGGGCCCAAGCTGCTGGGCGCAGATGCTTGTCCCACATCTCTCAAAAATCAGGGCCAAATTCAGCTCCCTTGAGAACTGAATGGGATTGCTTCTCACCCAAACACATAAAACGCAGGTCGTGTGGGTGTCAAAATCATGGGACACAGAGGTACACACTTCCTAACTCTTAGACAAGTGTTTATCCATGATGATTGCTTTTAATACGTGCTAATAAAAACAAATGGCTTCTGAAGATTAAAAAAAAGCTGATGGCCTACATTGCAATAACCCTCTTATACTCATGGGTGATCCGGTAATGACATCATGGACTGTTGTTGGCCAATAATATTGATGTGTTTACTCACAGACACCAGTCACACTGATGATGTTCCCCATAGAATTGATCCAGGATGAAGTCGAGTTCCACTTTGAAAGGGAACTGATTTTCTACAGGGAGCAAAATATGCACAGATACCTTCAGTATGCCCCAGTTTTTCCTCCCAAGATTCAGTTTAGACTGGCATAACCTAGGGCAGGCTTAGTAAGTAAAAGACCACAACAACAATAAAAATGCATCTTTAAATCCCTTAACATATGACTATTTAACTTTTTTATCAATTTAATAATTCATAAAAGATGAATTAATAAATAAGATAATAAAAAACACACCATAAAAACAACAACAAAAACCATAAGCTGCCCTTGTATTCATAATTTGTGTTTTACTACCACATTTTTAATTTCAGCTGAAAACTGCAGTTAATTGTATGTTGAAAAAATAGAAATAGGTAGACAGATGTTTTCCCAATGATCCTGGGTTGTTTCCATCACTATACAGCAATAACGTTACCGGGTCAGGGAAAAATCTAATATCGGTGAGCTAAGACCGAGTGAACATCTGCAATGAGCCTCCCAAGGCCATTTGTTGGTGAATCAATTCCCTTCACCTGCCTCTGTGTTGAATAGGATTTGCTTTGGCTTCCAATCAGCTGATTAAAAGCATCGAGACTGGTCTGTCAAGCGCACAGAGAGAGATAGCAGGCATCTGCCATATGTCTGGAGATACATGTCCATTTCTTTGAAGATGCCCTGGCTAAAACAGGCAGTAAAATTCACAGAGGCGAACATGCATTGTACTGTAGATCCAATCTCATCTGATTAATAATCAAGAATTTGATTGCTGGTTGTGGTGGGTTGTATCTTGTAAGGTTTATGGCTCAAGAAAAGTTTCTGCTTGTATCTCCAGAAAAAATGAGACATGAGCTTTCACCATTGACTGATTCAAATTCAGTGCTAACCAGCATGGATGTTGATCCAGGAACATGTCCAAATTGGACATTGTGAGGCAGTAAATAAAGCAATTTAAATTCCTCACATTGACAAAACCCCCTAAACAATAACCAAAAGAAATCCTGAAGTGATCACCTGAAAATTATATCTATGTGATGAATTTCTGGCAATGGAATTTCTTCCCATCAAAGATCCCAGACGGCCCCAGATTATCGCTGTTCTACCTTCATTACTCATTTAAACATCATCTCGGCAAACTCAACATCATCTAGAAATATTTAGACTCCACTGTATCTGATTAAACTGGTTTGCAGTTAAATTCATTCTTAATTTATGCTAGGAGTGCAAAATAATACAATCTAGTAACTTCTGGTTAATTTGAATAAAATTCATCACTTATAAAACATTCACATCTTCTCCTGTTTATTTTTTCTTTTTTAAGATAATAGATGGATTATTCATGTATAGTGGGATGACAGAGGTGTAAGTTACTGAGATAATCAAGCATAACGCCATAATAAAGGTCATAATAGCTGAATTCAAACAAAATAATAAGGACAAAAGAATAATGAGGACTAAGTTTGTGCTCAGAGGTATGGAATTTACACTGATAGACCATGAATGGGCCAGTTCGCCTCACCAGACATTAGTCAAAGACTGTAAATCGGTGTTTACAGGGGAATAAAATATTTGATAATCATCTTATCAGCCTTCTCTAAAACTTATCCCAAATCTCCCCTGACGTGGTTTAACAATAGGGTTTTATAAAACACAATTTTAAAGATATCATCCTCAGATTTGAAATGAAGCATGACCATAATTGTGGCTACACTTTAGTTATGGTTATAAGTTGCAACCCTACATTCACATAATATTTTAATTCGTTTAATAAATATATTATTAATAATTGTTGTTTTTGTTTTTATGTTTGTGCTTATACGTCTCAATATTAATAACATTTAATGTTGAGACTTGAACTGGAAACTCCCTAAATATATGTGTCATGTTGTCTATTCAGAATGATGTATAAGCAGAAACATTTTTATTGGCTATGTCATGAATGCATCACTTGCCAAAATTGGGGCTGACTTGTAATGATCAAACGGGATTGTCCTATGACATCATTTTGGGTAAACATACATCCTCACAATGTTTTACTGAAATGTTAAGGCCAGCATCTCGTTGATTGCACATTCGGTCAAAAAAGGTGAAGTGGAACTAACATTGCATGTTTCATTTCACTATTTGTATAAACTCACTAGAATAGAATTAATCAAAATGAAAAGGTTGCTGCTCACAAGTCATTCTGTATAGACATATAATCAACATATTTTTAGAAAGCTGACACTTGAGAGTTTACAGTTCAAGACTATTATTCAGCCTTTTATTAATATGGAGATATATGCTCAAACATACAAAAAAAAAGTATTAAGAACATAATTTTTAAATGTCATTTAAATTGTAAAATTGCCTTCGGACTGAATACAATGATTGGATGAAAATGGTTTTGATTCCAAGACTTCCACAGAAGATATATGTTAATTGTTTTAATATTTAGACCACTTCTATTTTTGAGTGCTATCATGATGTTAAAAGTTTCAGCCATAATGACAAATTAATAAAATTGCCTACCCTACCTTTAAATGTTATTTCCTGGAAATTTTTCTTTACAAGATATGAAATTAGAAGGGTTTCTGTTATGTCTGAGTTTTGGGGGTTTCCATTGCAGTGATGATCAGCAACCCGATCACAATAAATGCATCTCTGTAGCATGCAGTGTGTTTATCATGCAATTTATATGGGAAAATACAGTTAGTATGTTTAAATCTTCAGTATTTATAAAAGAGTAGGCGAGAAATTAGAAACTAGAAGCCTAGGTGTTGTACTATTTCTCATGAGATTAAGACGTGCGTATTCTAATGATGTGTCCGAATATGCCTTCTAACCTACTACATAGTAAAGAAAATAGTATCTGAAAATGTTCGAAACCTCAGAATTTATAAAACAGTAGGCGAAAAATCCAGATGGCCAACTGCGGCCCAAGCTTCTGAAGTGTGCATCCATCAGAGGATCCGTCATAATCGAACTTGGAGAAACGGCGAACAAATGCGAGTGTTAGAAACCAAAAACATAGATCCTTGTGTTAAAATGCCATTTGTTGAACTTACTGTAGAGTGAACTGTTGAATTGTTGTAGGTGTAAAGATAGATAGTATAGTATATTTAGGATTTTGCTGTAAAAACACATTTTATTATGTACAGTATAGCTAACAGGGGAGCTCCAGTAAGCACATCTGTACGTCTCCAAATTAGATGTACACATATCTTAAGGGGGGGGGGGGGTTGACTGTGATTTCACTTTTTTCATTTTAAATAGTGTGTAATGTTGCTGTTGGTGCATGAACAGTATCTGCAAAGTTGCAGCGCTGAAAGTTCAGTGTAAGCAGAGATATCGTCTTTTAAAAATCAGGAAGTATAATTGCCTACAAAAACGACTCGATTGGGACTACAGCGGGGTTATGGTACGTCACTAACCCACACATTTGCATCAACCCCTCCCTCCGGAATATGCAGAAAAGGGCATGATCATATTTCAGCAGCTCCTCGTCGAGTGAGTTGTGTTCACGCAGCTGTCAGGTCTTCTGTGTTCGAACTTCCCACGGACGCTGTACTTCGTCAACAATGGATACAATTTATGTTTGATTATGTTCCTGAAAATGACGATCGTAATCTAGCTCTCTGTGCTGCGCATTTTACGGAAGACAGCTTCCAGAATCTCCACGAGTTCAGCACCGGATTCAACAAGAAACTGTTACTAAACATGAAGCAGATCCAACTTTAAAACCAGAGGCAGCAGTTGTTGGGACACAACCTGTAAGTAGGCTAAGACTTAATCATTTTAAATGTATTTGCATGTATAATTCCAGACGTAGCCTTGTGTTTTATTATTTTTCAAATGCCAGCGCTGGCTTTATAGGCTACTGGTTATGCTATTTTGTGTCAACGACAAACGCGTACAAACATTATGGACCTGAATTTTGTATAAGTACTAATGTTGTAAACGTATTTTTCATGTAAATATGTTTTATGACGTTATTTTCGATTTGATCAAGAACGTAAACTTGCCAACGCTGTTTGTGTTTAACATTAGTAGCCAGTCAGTTGCTATTGTTGCCAGTCAGATGCTATTGTGTAAAACAAATGTGCATAAAGTTAAAAAATTTAGCAAATTATCATTCAGAAACCTTTATTAAGAGCCGTGTGTGGTGAGGTTCTGTTTGACTCTCTTCATTGCGGCTTTCTCGGTCTGATTCTGCCTCAAACTGAACTGCAGTTCGACACCATTATTTACATCTGGACCGATGCTCGCGTTTCCCGTAAAGGTAATGGGCGTTAACCTTCCGGGCAACGTGAGCGACAGTTTAGCCAATCACAACACACCGGGCCAAACTAACCAATCTGAGCACACCGAGGGAGCGGTTTCATAGAATCAGGAAGTGAACCGCTCGTTCAGGGGACAGAGGAGAGCGTGGCTGACAATAAAGGTGAAGTTTATGAAAAATAAGACTTAAAAAAAAGAAAAACCACGAATACATGTTATATTTGCACCCCATAAACACAATCATGCGAAGAAAAAAAGCAGTCAACCCCCCCTTTAAAGAAGCTTACTAAATGTCAATTTAACATCTGATAGGAAAATCTTTGATCAGTATTGCAGAAGAGCACATCACAACATGAAACAGACATCTGAGTGCTGTATAGATAAGCCAGCTCATAAACTTTAGGTGGAATGTCATTTGATGTTGTGGTAGGCTACTCTTAGGTTAGTGGGTGGCACCTTTAAATCCCTGAGGTAATGACTCAGGGCTCTCAAGTTTTGAAGACAGGCTAGAGTAAGAGAGTAATTAAAACACTTAAAAGTGTTTATTAAAAGGCTTAATGTGCATCGTGCAATAAAGAAGTAATCCAAATAAAGTTTATTTGTAATATTTATATCAGTAAGCTTAAGCATTATGTCAGGGTCATTTTGTATTATACTTAGTATTAAATAAATATATTTTGGTTTAGGTTTTTTTTTCCCCTCAGGGTGTCCAAACCACAAAGATCACAACACCACAAACAAGATTAAATATAATCAGAATGTCAAATAGACCAGTGCAAGTCACTTCCTACTTCAGGTTTACCTCTGACCTTGTTGGCACTGTCAAAATAAGAACCTATGTAATAACATGTATGGTGCTAAATGCAAGAAATGTCAATGCTTTGACATTTTCACTATTTACAGGTTTTCATCTTATGATCATCTGATGCGGTGTGGCAGGTCATTGATCTGATAGGAAAATCTTTGATCAGTATTGCAGAAGAGCACATCACAACATGAAACAGACATCTGAGTGCTGTATAGATAAGCCAGCTCATAAACTTTAGGTGGAATGTCATTTGATGTTGTGGTAGGCTACTCTTAGGTAAGTGGGTGGCCCCTTTAAATCCCTGAGGTAATGACTCAGGGCTCTCAAGTTTTGAAGACAGGCTAGAGTAAGAGAGTAATTAAAACACTTAAAAGTGTTTATTAAAAGGCTTAATGTGCATCGTGCAATAAAGAAGTACTCCAAATACAGTTTAATTGTAATATTTATATCAGTAAGCTTAAGCATTATGTCAGGGTCATTTTGTATTATACTTAGTATTAAATAAATATATTTTGGTTTAGGGTTTTTTTTCCCCTAGGTGTCCAAACCACAAAGATCACAACACCACAAACAAGATTAAATATAATCAGAATGTCAAATAGACCAGTGCAAGTCACTTCCTACTTCAGGTTTACCTCTGACCTTGTTGGCACTGTCAAAATAAGAACCTACGTAATAACATGTATGGTGCTAAATGCAAGAAATGTCAATGCTTTGACATTTTCACTATTTACAGGTTTTCATCTTATGATCATCTGATGCGGTCTGGCAGGTCATTGAACCATCACTGAAATTCATGGTTCAGGTAACCAAAACAGGAACTGCAAACATTGAATCTGAAAAGCAAAGTGCTTCCATGGTACATCTGTGCTATTATGAACAAACTCCATCTACAGAAATTATACTTGTTCAATACATGGTTGGACTTTTACTTTCTAAAGCCAGGATCTTCACGTTATGGGAATGATTGTCATGGCCTCCATGGCGCTGTAACCTTTGTTTCCTCCATTTTTGCTGGCTCAGTAAATGACAAACAGATCTTTGTAGAGTAAGGTATTCTTACCTTGCTTAGGCCAGATTTGGCAATTATGGTCAACAGAGGCTTCCTTGTGGATGACTGTGTGACCTGTATGGTGTACAGGCCTGCATTCCTCGCTGGGAGACCTCAGATGCCAAAGCACGAGTTCAGGGAGACCCAATCTATTGCACATCTCAGAGTGCACATTAAGTGCCTAATTTGTAGACTAAAGGAATTTAAATTCTTTGATACTGTCATCCCCTTAAACATGTTTGGTAACATAAATCAGCTTTATGCAGTTGCATGCCTACTATTAAATTATAAGAGTGGGCCACTTGTAAAAAGCTTGGGCTTAGTAGAAGTGCCTCTTGTTTTTATTCTCTCTTAATCCTTGTAAATATATCTTAAACACGCCTCTAGATTTATCTCTGTATATAGCATGTATCTCATAGTTTAAACTTAAAATCTATTCACTAAAAATCTGTTTAACTGTATTAGAATTACTGTTGTTGTTTTTACATTACTCTCTATATATTAAGCTTACTGACATGTTAAATATTATTGGAGGATTTAATAGATAATAGAGAGATCTTAATAAACACCAAAAAGTTGAATAATTTTGGTTGTGGGACAGCAGTTGGCACCAATTCTGTAGAATAACCCATACACACAATTTAATAATTTCCCATATTTACATACGGTACACACACACACACACACACAGTACTAATTAAATATAAATTCAGACCACAAACAAACAAATAACATGTACATGAAAATGTCATTAAAATAGATCCTGTACATTTGGAAACAGCTAATTAATTGAAAACTGATTACAATGTTTAAAATAAAAGTGTTGGAAGATTAAAGTAAAAGTAATCAACTTTTTGCTTCATTGTTTTAACCCTCTGGGGTCTAAGGTGTTTTTGGGGTCCTTGAGATGTTCTGACATTCCCTGACATTTGTGCTTTTTTCAGTTGCTTATAAACATATTAATGGCACAGGTGGAATTGCACTCTATTTAGCACAAACAGGGCTACCATAATATGTGGGCAACATGTATGTACATGTTTGTATTTTTGAGAGAATATTGTTTATGCATGGTTATTGAAGAAAAAATTTAAGTGTCCGAAATAAGGCCACAAAACACATACGGAATATGCGTCCACAAAGATTTTGACTAATGGAAGTTGTCGCCTAGAGTTTTATTTTCAAAATGATCTGAAAATCATCCTGCCTAATCATTCATATAACACAATAGATTCTTTTAAATTGTGATAAACGTCCTCGGGTTATGACTGTAACCCTCTAAGCCGTAACAATATATCTGGCTTTCATCCCTCGAGAAGAAAGTCAACAGGTGTGAGGCTGAAACATCTGACAGCGCATGGTTTATTTTGTAGGCATACGCGTCGAGGTATTACCCTCAGGAGCTGACTGTGAATGCCTTGCACAAAACAGTATTATTTTCCAGATTGTGTGTCCCTATTATTGCAGACTCGTAGATCTACGTGCTGCTTTAGCAATGGAGAGATTCGAAGTCATTCACAATATATTTGGCTTTCATTTCTCAAGAAGAAAGTCAATGGGAGCGAGGCTGAAACACCCGAACACACGGCTGTGTGTGCGTCGAGATATTTCTCAATGAACACAGCCAGCACCCTCAAGAGCTGACTGTGCATACCTTGCACCCACACATAATCTTTCATTGCACAGTAGACCGAATCTACGCACTGCCTCGACAAACAGCGAAACAGAGAGTCCATCGGGGCAGCCAGGGCGAAGTAGACGACATTCCTTTGGGCGGCCAGGGCGGTGAAGACCCTTCGGGTGGCCAGGGCGGTGAAGACCCTTCGGGGGCGCCAGGGAAGTAGAAGACCCATCGGGTGGCCAAGGTGGGAGAAGACCCTTCCGGGGCGGCCAGGGAAGTGAAGACCCTTCGGGTGGCCAGGGTGGTGAAGACCCTTCGGGCGGCCAGGGAAGTGAGACCCTTCGGATGGCCAAGGCGGGAGAAGACCCTTCGGGTGGCCAGGGCAAAAAACACCCCTCAGTTGGCCAGGGCGGTGACGTCACCTCGGGCGGCCATGGCAGAGGCTCTGAACAGGCACTGGCTCTGGCTCCAGCTCATGGAACCGACACTGGCTCTGGCTCTGGAACAGGCACTGGCTTTGGAACAGACACTGGCACAGACTCTGGAATTGCGAACACAGGCATGTCCAGGATCTGAGCCAAATGCTCCAAATAGTCACTCAGGTATACCCCCAGCTGAGAGAATGGGATATCTCCTGATCCTGATGACTGGGCAGACAGGACGTGAACAGTCTCTGGCTGGGCAGACGGACGTCAAACAGTCTGTGACTGGGCAGCACGTAACGTGAACATTCTCTGACTGGGCAGACGGGATGTGTACAGTCTCTGGCTGGGCAGACAACAACATTCTCACAACCACTTCCTCCACTGCGACCTCCCACGGGTCCCGCAAAACTTGACGAAACGGGTCCCTTTGGAAAAACTCCCGCTCGGTGGCTGGGGAAGAGATGTTACCAAACATACCGCTGGCATACAATCTTTGACGGAGTCGTTCTGTCACGATCACACACAGGACGACAGAAAATCCAATTGCAGGTAGGTTTAATGGGGAAATCCAAAACGTAGCCAGCCAGGCAGGGGTCAAATCCTAAATAATTAAAGCAGTCCAAAACAAGAAACAAAACATGAACAGATAAGAAACCAACCAGAGGTGTGAGGACATCTAACGACAACCCGTAACAAACACTGAGAATGAGGGCCTCTAGTGACAACCCAGGGAAACACAACCAGACACTGTGACACTGTCCATCCCGAAACAGAAGCCCATGGAGGAGCTCAGCTCTAAAAAGGAGCACTGGTGGCAGGCCCAAACTGTCATGTTCCTATACCCACTTTCTCTTGGTCCCATCTGCCCTGAAAAAGTGTGGAGCTCACATCTTTCATGAAGCTAGACCTATGGAGCGCTTATAACCTTGTCTGCATTTGAAAAAGTGCTAAACTTTTTTTTATGTTTTAATCTATTTTATGTTTTACTTGTAGTCATTTTCCATGGCTCTGGTGGCAGGCAAATGTCTTGCACGTTCTCCCATTCCTCATCCTCTGGCTAAATAATGCCCCCATTGAGAAGAGCGAGATCTGAAAGCACAGCATGCAACAACCTACTGTAGGGCACAAATGCATGGGCTAACCTCTGACCATGAAGAAAATAGTGTTTTCAGCATGCCAAAGACTCGCTCTAGCAGGCTGACGTGCACGGGAGGGCTTGCTGTTGAGATTGAGCCTCACGGGGTTCTGTACAGGCTTTCTGTATGAGGTGATGAGGCAGATGGTGCACTCAGGCAACAATAGCCTCCATGTCCCTTTTCATTCCATGATCAGATTACTGTCTGAATGCAGCAATGAGGGACATGATGGATGGCACAGGCATGGTGGTCAGCTGCTTCATCAAAATAAAGCAACAGAATTGGCACAGCTGTGTTGAGATGGCAGCAGGATAGTAGGTTGATAGTTTC
The DNA here is from genome assembly GCA_030378365.1 of Hybognathus amarus. Taxonomy (NCBI): domain Eukaryota; kingdom Metazoa; phylum Chordata; class Actinopteri; order Cypriniformes; family Leuciscidae; genus Hybognathus; species Hybognathus amarus. The sequence goes on along the minus strand of JAQIUQ010001698.1, from coordinate 228,794 downwards.
TTGAAAAATACATTTGAATAAAGCTTTGATTCCTGTGGTGTTGACTGATTCATTGCGATGGTTACTTTATTTATGCATTTACTCAAGTATTCATATTTCCTCCTATTGTTGTCAGTAATAAATAAATAAAATAATTTCATTAATTTATGCATTCATTAATTGTATATATAAGTGTAAGGTGGGCTGCCAATGCAATACATCCTGTAGTAATTAGAATTTTTGATTACTAATACTGTACATTTTTAGAGTATAAAATCAACAGTCTTCTTTGTCTCCTTTGTATCAATAAATGATTCCTTGCGAACTCCTATAGAAGGGCAGGGAGGCAGGGAGACAGATGACGGTAACAGTATGGAATTAGTGAGGAGAAAGAAATTACATAGATGAGGGTGGAGGAGAAGAATGGGAAGAGGTGGTAGGACTAAAAGAGGACAGGAAAGCAGGTAGGTTTAAGAGAAAGTAAAATAGGTAACGCTTCCTTTTACAGTACAGTAGTTACAGTGTACTTACCTAGAAAGTACGGGCTAATTTAAGGTAAGTACATGGAACAGGGGTAGGTTTAGGGGTAGGTTCAGGGTTAGTACTAGTTATTACCCCGTAATTGTAGTTACTTAAAATAGCCCATAGTATTTACATGGGTAACTGGACTGTAAAAGGAAACCTTACATCAGAAAGACAGGTAGTTTAAGTGAAAACAGAAAATGAAGGAGGAGAAAGTGAGAGGAAAAATCCAAAAGCAGGAGGATTTAATCTAGTGGTAAGATTTGAGGGAAGAGGGAGTAAAGAAAACTGATCCTTTGAAGTTAACAAAAATATTTGAGGGCAAATAGAGGAAGTAAATTATGCAAAAGTATTAGGAGATGAAAACTTGTGAATAGGGTGTAGTAGTGAAGAGCAAGTGGAAAGCAAAGAAGATGATTGTGGTTGGAAAAAATAAGTATCTAAGGTTGTAAAAGTTGGAGAACAAAGAATTAATGGTATTAAAGGGGTGATATCTGGAGTTCCTCTAAATGTCAGTTTAAGGGAGCTAATGGGGAATTTGAAAGTGAGGGAGGGATCAGTTAAGAATGGATAAGAATGACAAGAGGAATAGAGGGAATGCGCGTGATGTCACCATCCGGTCACGTGCCTGCAGTTTCTCACAGTGAGTGGCAAAAGACTGAGCGGCTGTATATGTTTTCAGCGTGAATGCCGCAAAAAACAAACACAACACATATAAAGTGGGAAAGAGCTTTGCGATTGACTGTACAACTAGATTTGACAAAAAATCGGAGGTATATTTTTACAGACTGCTATAGAAAGAGGAGCAAATGGATCGCTGCAATTCACAGAAACAACTGGACTCCAGTCAGCAAAAGGTGGATCTGCAGTTATCATTTTGTGTCAATATGCTGAATTTAGCTGTAAAACCATACCCATATATTTTGTATTGTTATATATATTAACAACTCATCAATTAAATATTTATCATTGCATATTCTGCATTATTGGATGTTTCTTAATAAACACTGACCAAAAAAAACTATAAAGTTTTATGGCTGGACGATATGATGATATATAGGCTATATAAAACACTGATATAAGTGATCACCCAGATTTAGACCTACTATATTGTATTTATATAAAGCGTTCACAGGCAAATTTGCTTTATGTTTACCGTCTATATTGCTTTTATTTCCCCAGCGTCGAAATCAGGCAAACATAAATGTCAGGCAACACGATTCCTGGCTGCATGTCAATATCCATGGATCACTGGATCTTTAGTAAGTTGTAAGGAACACTATATTGAGTCCAACATTTAGTTTAAATTAATAAAATTGTTTGTTTTAAGTCGCATTTTCGCAGTTTCCCCTATTAAATCCAGTCACGCAGCAGATCTTTTGCCACTCAGTCAGGCTGAGGGGGGTTGTTCCGGCGGGAAAGTGACGTCAATGCATTCCCTCTATAGAGAAAATTATGGTAACGCTTCCTTTTACAGTCCAGTTACCATGTAAATACTATGTACTTATTTTAGTAATTACAATGCACTGGGTAATAACTAGTACTGAACCCTGAACCTACCCCTGTTCCATGTACTTACCTTATATTAGCCAGTACTTTCTAGATAAAGTACACTGTAATTACTGTACTGTAAAAGGAAGCGTTACCAAAATTATGGGGGGTCATGAATATGGAAAATGTGGAGAAGGAGTGAGTCAGTCCCAAGTGTAGTAATTGCTGAGGTAATTATAGTGTTGCATATTGGGGGTGTGAGGTGTTGAAGAAAGAAGTGAGTATACAACAAATTCAAGTAAAGGAAAAAGTATCATATGTCTGAGGCAGTTAAGATGCCAGGAGAGAATAAGAAGCATATGGAGGGAGGACGTGAGTAAAGAGCAAGTGGCGGAAAGAAACATCTGAGACAAGAAGAAGATATGATTAGAAAAGAAGATGGAGATTATATCTAAAAATGAACGCATTCAGGTAAATCATAGTAAAAGCTGCAGTGCATAATTTGGGGAAATAAAAGGATTAAGGTGGGAAGAAGTTAGAGATGAACTTAGTGTACAGTCAAGTCAAGAGACAGCATGTTTGGGATGATAGTTTGGGTCATAATCTTGGCAAGATTTCAAACAGTTAGCTGAGGGGGGAAACCTGACATTGTGTGTTTACAAGAATCCTGGTAAATTGTTCTACATGGGTTTGTAATTGTGAGGCAAGATAGGATAGAAGGGGGATGTCACTTTTATAAAGCAGGGCATTCCTTACAGGATTTTAGGGATAGGAAGGTAGTGAAAATATGGGCAAAGAAGTAACTATTGTGAATTATTATAATCCGTGTTGGAAGTTGGAAAGAGATAGAAGGCCAGGATGTTAGTAATATAGCTTGGTGTGGAGATTCTAATGGACATAAAACATTATGGGGTAGTGATAGAACAGATACAACTGGGCAGGTGATAGAAGAGTTACTTGATGAAAAGAATTTAGTATGCTTAAATTATGGATTAAACACTAGGATAGATGTACAAACAGGAAAATAATCTGTGCTTGATCTTACTTTGGTATCAGGTTTATGGCATTATTGCTGTATGTGTGTGGTCAGTGTATCATTAAGGAACAATAGGGAGTGATCATTATCCAATTTGGTGCTAGATAAATATGGAAATACCACTGGTTATAGAGAATACAGGGGGAAAGTGGATTCTTTGAGATGGCTAATTGCGAGAAATGTCTTGATGTAAGTGATACTGTAGATATTTACAGTAAATCAGATTCATAAAGGGATGAACATAGAAACAATGGACAGGAAATTAAACAAGTTATAATATTGGCTGCAATAGAATCCATTCCTGAAAAAGCAAAGGCAGAACAAGACAGAAAGTAGTACCATGGTGGGATGATGAATGTAAGGAAGCAGTGAAAAAATAGAAACAAGGCGTTTAAACTAGTTAAAATAACTCATAATTTTCAACATTTGATTCAGTACAAGTAAGCATAGGCAGTAGTAAGAAGGACGGATATACGACGCAGTATTCCGAGTGATTCAATCGGAAATGCAACTCAGGTTGGGGAAGTGTGGGGGATGATAAAAGATAAGATTTCCAAAAGGAATCTTTTGGAATGAAGTTATCCGGTTTTGTTTGAGGGAAATAAGACAACAGTAACAAATAGAGGAAAGGAGTGCTATGAATTCAACGATTAGGCTAGAAGATGAAATAAGGAAAGTTCAAATAAACAAAAGAGACAATGGTTGGATTTTTCAATGTGGAAAAGGCATATTGTATTTTATGGAAGGGATTACTAATTTAACTGAATCTAATGGCTGTTGGAGGGAGAATATTTAATTGGATTATGGACTTTTTAAATAAAAGAACTTTTCAAGTGAAGATAGGAGTAAAATTATCAAGTCAATATATCATAGAGAATGGGACACCTCAGGGGTAATAAGTCCAACTTTATTTTCCATTATGATAAATTATGTATCTGTAAACATTCCAACTCATATGGGGAGATCATTGTTTGCAGATGATGGAGCATTGTGGAAGAGGGAGAAATGTGGAATATGTAATTAAAAAATGCCAAGATGAAAATTAATCAAGTCGAGAAGTGGGGGACAGAATGGGGAAGTTTTCAGTGGAATAAAACAAAAGTTATGTTCTTCACAAGAAAGAAAGTCAGGGAATGGTGTTTGAAATTGCATGGGAATAAGTTAGAGTGTCTTACAGGATTGGGGTGGAGTACGATGTAGGATCACTAAAAAACACACACACACACACACACACACACACACACACACACACACACACACACACACACACACACACACACACACACACACACACACACACACACACACACACACACACACACACACACACACACACACATGTTGGTGCAACAGCATTATGAGGACTCTCCATAGGCGTAATAGTTTTTATCCTGTGCAAACTATATATTCTATCCCCCTACACTAACGCAATCCCTAAACCTAACCATCACAGGATACATGCTGCATTTTTTTATTTTTTAATAAAACATTGTTTTTTATGTTTTTTAAGCCTTTTGATTTATGAGGACTTTTGATATGTCCTCATAAACCACCAATAAGTTGTAATACCAGTGTAATACACATGTCATTATACAAACTTGTGTCCTCATAAATCATATAAACAAACCCACACACACACACACATGTAGGGAGAAGGAGACAAAACAAAAAACAAGTTTTGGGTGGTTAGGGGATAAAATGGCAAAAGATGCAATGGTTTATAAGTTTGGCGCAACTCAGAACTAGAAGTCACCAAGACCTGCTCTATGAAGTTTTATTGATGATCTCAAGAAGTAAATTGGCAGGGGAAAAATGTCATAATTATGTGGGTCCTTGCACACTTGGGAATTCATGGAAATGAGAAAGCAGATAAAGTGGCAAAAGAAGCAGTTAAAGATGTTGAAGACAATATTAAATCATCAAAAATCAGAGCGGAAAGGAGAAGTGTAATCAACAATGGCAAACAAAGTTGGGATAATGCAACAAAAGGGAGACATTTAGATGAAATTCAAAGAAAAGTAGGTATATCAAGAAGTGGGGAGCAAAGAGAAAACAGCAGGTGATATTAAGTAGGTTGAGAATTAGGCATGATCGATCTTAATAGCACACTTTTAATTATAGGAAAACATCCTACAGGATTGTGTGAACAATTTCAGGAGGCTGAAACATTAGAACATGTTCTTACAAAGTGCAGGAAATGTAATCAGGAAAGTTTAAAAATATAGGAAGGGTCGATAATAGGTTTATTGGAGTATGGAGAGAGTGTGGAGGGTAGGAAATTGTTATTTGGTTTTTTGAAGGAGACTGGATTAGATAGGCAGATTTAGTATGAGTGAAAGTAAAGGGTAGATAAAGCCTGAAGATGACAGTAAACTCAATGGATGTCAGCTGCTGTAAAATTCCAAAGAAGTAGTAGCCCTTGTTTAGGACGCAAGCTTTATAATTGGGTATTGGATTTTTTATTTGGAAGAGAAATTGAGGTTAGAGTTGCCGTGGCCTATTCTAGCATGTATGCTGTAGAGAATGGTACACCACAAAACAGCATCTGCAGTACTTTTCAACATAATGATAAATGACATTTTTGATCGAATTGACAGAAGTATAGGCAAGTCCTTGGTGGTGGAGGAATGGGCTAATAAGTGAGGCTTCAGAATGTCTGTTGCTAAGACCCAAGTTCTTTGCTTTTCAAGACGACATTACATTACATTAAAAGTTCATGAGCAAAAGTTGGAAGAAGTGAGTGTGGTAAGGTTTTTGGGAGTCACATTTGACAAGAAACTTACCTGGACGCCGCACACAGAGTATGTTCAAATCAAATTTATAAAAGTTAATAATTTGTTGAGGTGTACGTCTGGTCAGGACTGGGGAGCTGCAAGAGGAGCATTGTTTAGGATTTACCCAGGCTCTCATGAGGTCTTCCCTTGATTATGGATGTTTAGCATATATAGGAGCTGCTGAAAGTCATTTGATTAGGTTGGATAGAGAACAATCACAAGGGTTGCAGTATTTGTTGCTTTTTGTTGTTTAGATCGTCTTCTGTTGCTGCTTTGCAGGTTGAGTCTGGAAAACTTACGAATTAAGGAGAGTGGTTAAGGAGAGTTAAGCTAATTTATGCATACTGGGTCAATATGCAGGGTCATAGCTGTGTTCCCCCTGCAAAAGCTGTGTTGCATGATTGTTGGGAACATCAGGAGTCTGTCTGAAAATCGCTTTGGGTGGATTGGGGATAATAAAGCTCAGAATGTAGGCCTGACACAGTTTGTTCAGTTCTGTCTGTACCATGTTCATCTATACCTCCGGTTGTTTGTTATGCCAGTAGTGGACTTGGAGCTACAACTGGCATTTTAAAGAAAAGTAGGGGTATCCCAGAATGGCTTGTTCAAAAGTATTTTGAGCAGTTTGAGGAGCACCTTGTATTGTATACTGATGGGTCTAAAGATCCCAACAATGGCAGAAATGGCGGTTTTAGGCACGGGAGAAACCGGGCAATCACCCAGGGTGGCATTTCTTCATGTCACATGGCACGTTAAGAAAATCCTCTTTGTGTGAAGGTTTTCTATTTTTATCATTTCGATTCAAATTATTGGCAATGGCGCCCCTGCTTGCTGAGAAGGTGCAGTGCACAACGTATTGCGTCTTTTGTGTGCTCAAAGTCATTATTTCAACGGCAGGTCCTCACTGCTGGTCCTGTCCAGCCCACTCAACGTTAGCCCTGCCGAGCCTATGCTCCATGTCGTGTCGACCGACCCAGCGCCTGTTCCCGTCTTGTCTGCCCAGCCAGAGACTGTTCAGGTCCCATCTGCCCAGCTTGTCCAGGTCTCAGTCCCAGAGCCTGTTCCAAAGCCTGTCCCGGTCCCAGAGCCTGTCCCAGAAGCTTTTCTTCATTCTGTCACTCTCCCCAAGAGTTTTTTTTAGGGAGGGCATAGGTCCTCACCATGGCCACCCAAGGGCCCATGGCAACCAAAAAGTCTTCACCGCCATAGCCGCCCAAAGGGTCCAAACAGCCTGCGCTCCCAGCTCCATCCTAGCCACCTGCACATCCTTCTCTGCCCTGGCCGCCTACACATCTGCCCCCCGCCCTGATTGTTTTTTTGTGTATTCTGTTTATTCTGGTTTTATTAACATACAACATTCATTATACATATGGATAAAGATTCTTTATGTTTTAGCCTTGTTGCTTATTTGAATTCTAACTTTTTTCACATTAGCAAAATAAAGCCAATATCAATCCCCACCGTGATTGCCACATTTGCAAAATGTGCAACATGTGTTGTGCAACAAGCATACAAGGTCTAAACATGCGACCAACTGATAATCAGTAGTACAGAATATCTCATTGTTATTTTATATCCAAAAGAGAACTGTTTTCGATCAACTCCCAAAAGTTAGAAGTTAAGTGCACTGAAGTACCAGTCTAATTACTAGTAAAAGTAATACCTTTACAAGAAGCCTATTTCATAAAACATTGATTTGGTTTATTTTTGATTTCATAAGAGCCTGGAGGTAAGACCCAACCCTCTCATATACTGTATATCAGAAACTAATTTTCCATTATAGTTTGTGGTAGTCAGTGTCAAATTAACACAATTACTTGGAGCAATCTTTAAAGCCACACTTTGTAACTTTTTAACCTTTATAATATATTACCCAAAACCCATTGAGATGGTACATCTACTTACAATAGGTTGAATGATGCGTCTGCCGTAGCCTGAAGGTGTGTGTATCGCTTTTTCTATCACTATGTAACTTTGGGTGTCGGGTAGGAACCCGAGCACAAAAAGAACTACAAAATTCGACCACTTTACGGCATACGTCACTTCCCCACCACCCCAAACTTCCTCAGATTCTGAGTTAATGTTCAGACTCACGTTTGATTGCCGTGTGTATGTTTTCGTCATGGCCGAACAACAGCTACAAGTAAGAAGGCAACGGTTTTATCAGAGGAAACTAAAAAAAGAAAAGGGGAGGGTGACAAATTAAAATCCAGACGAGGATTAACATATTGGTCTAGCTTTCGCTTCGCTCGCTGGCAGTGACTCCGAAGGTGCTCGACCGATGCGGACGCTTGCCTGCACACAAATGCTGTTTCCAAGGTAACCCAGATAAATTCATATAAGCAGTGTAGTATTTTCTTAGCCTGACTTCGTCATACTCATATTCTAATGAGAATGAGTCTGAGACCGCTCCATTAAGCTTTGATTATGAGGCGTGTCGTAACCGAACAAGGAAAAAACAACAACTCTGCACTCTATTGGATAGTCGGTAGACCTACAACCAATCAGAGTAACGCAGTAAGTCAACTCCTTTGCATAGCGCAGTTTTCAACTACAGAACTTACTTATTTTAGAAGTTAAATAATGAGTGTTGCTTCTTTTACTTACTTCTCCATGAGTGCGACCAAAGGAGAAACCACAACGACCATAGGCTTTTCAATACGTCCCATCTTCTTAGTGACCATCGGAGCCAGCTGAGTTACACTTTTCCCGAATCATGTGGGAAGGACGGCAAAATATTTTTCAGATCAACAAATGCCTTGATTGCAGTTCTTTGTTTGTCTATTAAAATTAATGCGCTGTCGATTTATTTTACAACAGAATCAGTTAAGCGCTTGTTAATAACGTGATGATTACTTGCAGATCAATCTGTCCATCATTGTATAAAGCCCGCCCTGGCAATTTGATTGGCCCGATGATTTCTGAACCGATCATAATTACTCCTCAATGGATTAGAGTCCAGACCGAACTTCCCATCCAAAAAATGTTGTGGGCGGAGTTCGGGCTGGCATCCAGGCTAGTATTTTCTGGTATTCCGGCCACAGCCGATGGTGTTATGAGTGTAATAAAATGCCCACAGCCCAGTGTTCATTTCAACACACAAACACAGCCCGCCTCAGTGCAGGGCTTGCACAAAAAAAAAAAAATCGACTCATGTCAAATGTAACGTTACATTAAATGTAGTGAACGTGCCCACGACTCAGTAGTACCCACAAACACTAACATTACACATCACATGTCCCACGGTTTCTGTAAAAATAAACCAACACACATATACAGTCAGCTCAGGCCGACGGCGTTTTCAGTGCAGTGACTGTGCCCGCTGTCCCGCACCCACATTCACTCACAGACATGATAAGCCCCACGGGGTTCACCGCACTCGCTCTCTTTCAGCCGACTGCTATAAGGGAATCGAGCTCGGCAAGGCTGCCCGCCTCAAACACTGCAAGCACACACAATCTAAAGACATGGGAGGCTGACCTTTTGACTGTTTGTTGACTTTAATTTGCGGCAGTGCTGCGGAGCTTGTGGCCTCTTGGGACGCTAGATGTGAAAGTTACAGGTCGAAGCAAAAAAGTTCCAAAGTGTTGCTTTAATGTGATTAAGGAGCATAATATGAAAAACTACTACCACAGAAGAACTACATAGCCAGGGACGGATTATGACTTGCAAGTCCCCGGGCTGACCCACCAACCCCCCCCCCCCAAAAAAAAACACACTATTTTTTTCATGTTATTTTAGCTGCGCGTTCACAGTATCTAATAGAATGTGAAAGATATGATGATCGGTGAAACCGTCTCTCAGTCTGCATCAAATGTCAGCGCTACCCCTGCGCTAAAAATACAGGCCATAATTATACATATCATTTCCATGATCTTATAGCATATTAATTGAGAATAGCCCATGATGACTATTATAGCCTATCCATTTTACACACAAACTGCTGTACAATTAAACGAATAAATGGGGCTAATAAAGATAAAAATAAAATATAAGTATATAAACAAAAATGTAAAAAAATATAGGCCTACATAAACATTTTAAAAGTAAATTAACTATTAGGCCAACATTTTGATAACTAAACCCTGTCTGTCCTTGCTGACCCACTTGGGATGCTGAACACAATGCAAGCTTCTTTAGCCAGGCGAAGAAAAAACGTAGAGTCTCGTGGTGTGAGCGGAGCGAAATTGGAGCAGGAAATAGGGCGACGCTCCGTCCTTTTAAAAATGCCCCTCTGTCCAGGATCCACCCGCACCCCTCCGCTCACATGCTCTGCACCGGAACGAACAAATTGTCTCCGAAACGGATTGAAGCGCGCATGCATGTGAAGATCTGTGCGTAAGCCACGAGATACACTGTAACCTCGCCACCTGATTGCAGGCGGCAAGGAGCACTTTGAACGCTTGATTTAAAAAACAACGGATTTCAGGGCTAGATCGCTTCTTTCATTTCTACAACGAACGAAAATGAATGGTCTGCCAGTTGAAGATGTTTTATTTATTTCTACTGTTAGCTATCTGTGCCGCGAGAGCTTTTAAAAAGTGGTGGGGACATATCGACCCTGGCAAAAAGTGGTGGGGACATGTCCCAGCACGCAAATTACGCCACTGGGATTTATACATGATATTTTTCTCTCTACAAGTATAATATTGGCTACACAAGGAATAATCAACAATGCACCACATTGAGGCGTATGAAACACGTAATTTAATGAATTAACATACATAAACACTATAGACAACGAATTAAACTATTTACTATGAAAATACAATTAAAATACATACAATTAAAAACACAATGCATCACATGAATAAAAAAGAATATCAAAATCAATAACATGCCTGGCTGTAAAGTTTAAACATTAGATCATCAAGCAAGTAAATGCTATTTAAGAAAACACACAATTAGGCTACAAACAATTTTTTTGCAGGTCATGGCTATTCGAGCATCCAATCCATGGTTACCCAGGCACACTAGATTTACAGGAATTTCTTTTGTGTCTTCCTCCTCGCGAAGTCATCCACCACTTCATCGAAACAGAGCTCTTTTAATAGTTCAGATTTAAAGGCCTTTAGCGACAGATAGATGAGACGTTCTTGGCACATTCTCGTTCTCAGTTCAATTTTAATTCGAGACATTTTAGAAAATGAGCGCTCTCCTCGCAATTCGTAACTGGCAGTGTTAGAAAAAGTCTTAATGCAATGTACACGTTTGGGAAAGTTGATTGTAAATTTAAATTAATCATTGTTTGAAGCATTTTGAGGGATTTTTTTCTTCATCTTGCATAAATGATTTAAAATGGGTCAGTTCGTCTGTCAGGGTCTTATCCAAATCCAGTGGGTATGCAGCTGAGAGCGAGTCGGCGCTTGTGTCAATATTTTCGGGCATGAAAGAGCACCAAACATCTCAGTGAGGTGTTTGTAAGCCTCCAAATGATTTTGAAGACAAGATGTAAGTTTGTCAATTATGACATTGAATGTCTCAACTCTAAAATTAATCCCTTCCATCAAGCACCACATCTGGTTCTGAACTCTCGTCTGCCATCGTTTTCTCGTCTGCCTGTCTCTCGTTTCCTCCTGAATGTCATTGGACATTTTACCCAATGCCTCTCTGACCTGTGCATAGTGTTTCCAAAGTGCCTTACAGGAAACTGCATGCGCATCTCCACCGAGTATCCGATAGTGATTTTAAAGTCATCTTGATGTTAGTATCGCGAAAGACCTTTCCCCAGCGGTGTGGATGATGCACAAAAAGAATAAAAGGACTGAACTAAATCAAAAAAATTACCAGCTACTTTGCAACCATCTACAGCGTTAGTGCCAACCAAATTTAATGAATGTGCTGCGCATGGCACAAAATGCATTAAGGGATTTCTCCGTGTAAGGTGTGCCTGGACCCCTTTGTACTTCCCCGACATGTTATTTGCATTGTTCGATTATTGCCCCCTACAATTGGACAGGTCAAGCCCAAGACTGTCAACCATAGCCAAAATGCAGTCGGCCAAGCTCTCCCGGTGTGACTTTTCTATTGGTTCGAATCCCAAAAACGCTCCACCACATGTCCATCAGGATCAACAAAACGAAAATAAAAGTCAGTTGATCAACATGAGAGATGTCTGGGGTGGAGTCTACAATTACTGAAAAGTATTTAGCGTTTTGAATTTCCTTGGCGATGGTTTGCTTAAGTTTCTCCCCATTAACTGCAAAAACTCTTCACACGTCGTTGATGATAAATATGACACAGTGCCCTTTCCCTTCCACCCAAATTTTACGATATGTTCTGCTAAAATGGATATCATACTCTTGCCAAAAGCTCGAGGATGCCTGAAAATAATTTATATTATGAGCTGAACCCAACTACTCGTCATTTCCTCTTAATGCCAGCCCTCTCTCTCAATATATATGGATATGGTTTTATAGCTAAATTCAGCATATTGACACAAAATGATAACTGCAAATCCACCTTTGGCTGACTTTGGCTGTTGTTATAATTCTCTATAATTCACAAAAATATTTAGAATACATTAAATACATAAAATTTCACAACAATGCAGATGACCTACAGTAATATTTATTACTGTGTTCCAAGGACTTGACTAGTCTGTATTTCCTTCAAGCATGTTAAACAGATTTTTTGGCCTTAAACTCAAACACAATAGGATGGCCTCAAACTTTCTGCAGTTAACTCTGATAAAACTGAACGTGTGATAACTGGTCAAAGCTTGAGAAAAAATCAAATTGAGATAGCTCTTATTTAGGCTTATTTACTTAAATACACTGAAAACAGATCAGGGAAATTAGACACAGCTGGGACAAATTAACTCATAACAATAGTAATTAACAAGACATTTACATTTGGCAGATGCTTTCATCCAAAGCGACTTAAGCTATGTTTACACGGAAACGATTCAAAAATTGGTGTTGTTGTTATCACTTTTATTCTGCATTTAGGGAAGTCCGTGTGCATATGGTGTGCTTTTGCATTTTTACCCTTTACACGGGCACACGCGGTGGAGTGTTTTTAAAATTTCCACTCTGGAGGGTGTTTTCACTTCTTTGCGTTTTTAAAGGGCGGGTTTACTGTGATTTCACTTTTTTAATTTTAAATAGTGTGTAATGTTGCTGTTGGTGCATGAACAGTATCTGCAAAGTTGCAGCACTGAAAGTTTAGTGTAAGCAGAGATATCGTCTTTTAAAAATCAGGAAGCGTTGTGGTTTTTTTTTTTTTTTAATGCCAGTGCTGGCTTTGTAGGCTTCATGGGCTACTAGTTAGGCTATTTTGTGTCTACGGCAAACGCGTACAAACATTATGGACCTGAATTTTACTAATACTAATGTTGTAAATGTATTTTCATATATACAGCTATGGAAAAAATTAAGAGACCACTGCCAAATCAGCAGTTGCTCTGGATTTATTATTTATATTTATATTATAAATAATAAATCCAGAGCAACTGCTGATTTGGCAGTGGTCTCTTAATTTTTTCCATAACTGTATATGCTTTATGACTTTATTTCGATTTTGATCAAGAACGTAAACCTGCAAATGCTGTTTGTGTTTAACATTAGTAGCCAGTCAGTTGCTATCGTTGCCAGTCAGAATGCTATTGTGTAAAACAAACGTGTATAAAGTAAAACATGAAGCAAATTATCATTCAGAAACCTTGATTAAGAGCCGTGTGTGGTGAGGTTCTGCTTGACTCGATTCATCGCAGCTTTCTCGGTCTGATTCTGCCTCAGTGATACTGCAGTCTCGACATCATTATTTACGTGTATCCACCGTCTATGTTATCCACATTTGGCATGCCCGCCGTTTCGCCCGTAAAGGGTGAGGCGTAATCTCCGGACAACGTGAGCGACAGTTTAGCCAATCACAACACACCGGCCCAAACAAACCAATCTGAGCCCGCAACGTGGTTCTGAGAGGAGAGCGCGACTGACAATAAAGGTGAAATTTATGAAAATAAGACTTTTAAAAAAAGAAAAACCATGGATACATGTTCTATTGCACCCATAAACACAATCATGCAAAGAAATAGAGCAGTAAACCCGCCCTTTAAGGTCTAAAAACGCTGTCGCCGTGCAAACGAAAGGCACATCCGCCAAAATATTTTTACGTTTTCACCCACGAGCATTCTCGTGTGAACAGGGCCTTACATTGTATTTCAAGGTACACATTTACATTCTTATCAGTTCTTGCTTACCCTAGGAATCGAACTCATGACCTTGGCATTGCAAGCGCCAACTCTCAACTACTGTTTGAGTTACAGGTAAGCTGTCAGGAGACAGGAATTAAATCAATGAAACACATGGACAAACTGGGTGTCACAGGCAAACATAACATGAATACAATGAAAACTAACAGTACCTCCCCATTCCGCAAGGCGAGAGCATCACATCGTATTACATCACCAGAATGTATAAACCTGATCGCCTGATCGTTTATACATCGCCTGATGTAAGACTTTTATACATCGCCTGATGTATAAACATTAGTACGCACAAAATGGTACACATTCTATTCGTATGCATTTTTCCACGCACATATCGGGATTTATAAAAAATAAACTTGCCGTAAATAAGTGCGCACCATAAGGATGCTCTTGACCGTGCAGTACACTCTTTAGAAGAGTATGGGTTTTGGCGACACTGATGGTGAGTCATTTTGCTCACTATTAGACAGAGAATCTAAAGAAAATTATACATCTACAGATATATAATTCAAATATAATTTCACAAACCTATTATCACTTGAAGCAAACATCCATCCCTTCTTAAATGACCGGCCAGTACCCACGTCTGGGCCGTTTAGTGAAACTGACGCACATAAAGCATATATATATATATATACATATATATATTAGGGCTGTCAGTTTAACGCGGTTATTAACGGCGTTAACGCAAACCCATTTTAACGGCGTTACTTTTTTTTATTCGCGCGATTAACGGTCTTTTTGTCACATGCTTTTGCAACAGGACGCGGCATATGGAACTGACGCGCATGCGTCCTGATCCATTTGCCGTCTCGCGCTCCTCATCCACTCAAAGCCGAAACGTGTGTTTGTGGCATGCCTGTTGTTTTGTTTCCGATCTAGCTAGATCCGCTTGCTCTTTGGTCTGAAGAAGCAACAAAACGTCCTCACGTGGCGCAAGCCATTGAAATGAATGGGTTTCAGAGCGCAGCGCGAGGATGTTTTGTGCCGCACACACTCGTTTGGGCTTGCGAGCCGGCCAAATAGTAACGTTACGTTTTGAGTGGATGACGAGCGCGAGACACCGAAATGGATGCCCTAAGATTCTGAATTGGAAAGTTTACTTTTAAAAAGTTGCCAAACTGTCCCATTGACAAGACCAAGTGATCTGTGTGTTTTGTCGTTGTGAACTGAGCTATCATCATCGCAGCACGTCCAGTCTGAAACACCACTTGATGATGGCCAAGCAAACACACAGCTGATGCGAATTCTCCACCCCCTCGTCAATATTAGGACCTGTCAGTATTTTTTTCACCCTTTTATTGGTAGACAGTGTTACATTGTGTGAGAGATTATTTATATAGTGTGAAATTTAACACTATTCCAATGTTATTTTCAATAATAATAAAAAAACATTTGCACTAAACAAGCCAATCCACTTTTCCATGTTGATAAGAGCATTAAAATGAGAAAAAATAATGTAACAAAAAGAAATCAAAAGATATATAGAATAGATAAAAATGTGTGATTAATCGCGAGTTAACTATGACATTAATGCGATTAATCGCGATTAAATATTTTAATCGTTTGACAGCACTAATATATATATATATATATATATATATATATATTTAATAAATAGAAATAGACCTATATGTTGTGAATGCAATGCTTTTGAACACTTTTCTTCAGGCATGCTGTGTTTTAATATTTTAACTAGAGATAATTGTTAATCATGATAATAGCAGATTGTCTGAGAAAATTGTTTCGTGCAAATAATGCACAACCATGTCTATCTGTTTCCATTAAAATATAAATCAGTTAAAAATATGATTTGGCCAGTGGAAAAGATTGAGAAAAACTTTCTCTGAAATGTATTTAACACTATTTGATTTCTTCATTCAAAAACAAGGCAAGGATATAGGCTACTAAAAAAAATATGTTTGTAATAATGTGACGGCACATCTGTATTTCATAATTTCCTTAACGTCTTGTACCGTTAAACTTGGTATCACGTGGATTAATAATCATATGCAAATGATATGCAGATGAGGATATGCATATTTAAACAAGGCGTTGTAATCTCCATATATGGTTATTTTGGGGAGGAGACGCACATGCGCACAATCTCCCGCTGACTGGGATTTATAAAGTTAATTCTGCGCAGGTTCTGGCCTACGAATGGTTTTATAAATGTGAACATTTTGTGCCTACGCAAATTCTGCCTTATGTGCGTAGCGCACACTTTAAGATTGAAATCTACGCAGTTTTATACATGAGGCCCCAGGAATGGGTGGGTGGATGGGTGTCCTGGAGGCTGACGAGGGCATGGCTTACCCAGAGCAGGAAACCTCCAGGGCGGAGTCGGCAGTTCAGGGGCCCAGGGTGGTGCTTGTTCTGGAGGACTCTGGACTTTTCTGGACGGGGACAGGAGTCAGCTCTGGACTCATCTGGATGGGGACAGGAGTCACCTCTGGACTCTTCTGGACGGGGACAGGAGTCACCTCTGGACTCTTCTGGACGGGGTCAGGAGTCAGCTCTGGACTCTTCTGGACGGGGACAGGAGTCAGCTCTTGACTCGTCTGGATGGGGACAGGAGTCACCTCTGGACTCATCTGGACGGGGACATGAATCACCTCTGGACTCTTCTGGACGAGGACAGGAGTCACCTCTGGACTCTTCTGGACGGGGACAGGAGTCAGCTCTGGACTCTTCTGGACGGGGACAGGAGTCAGCTCTGGACTCATCTGGATGGGGACAGGAGTCACCTCTGGACTCATCTGGACGGGGACAGGAGTCACCTCTGGACTCTTCTGGACGAGGACAGGAGTCACCTCTGGACTCTTCTGGATGGGGACAGGAGTCAGCTCTGGACTCATCTGGATGGGGACAGGAGTCACCTCTGGGACTCATCTGGATGGGGACAGGAGTCACCTCTGGACTCATCTGGACGGGGACAGGAGTCACCTCTGGACTCTTCTGGACACGGACAGGAGTCACCTCTGGACTCTTCTGGACACGGACAGGAGTCACCTCTGGACTCTTCTGGACACGGACAGGAGTCAGCTCTGGACTCTTCTGGATGGGGACAGGAGTCAGCTCTGGACTCATCTGGATGGGGACAGGAGTCACCTCTGGACTCATCTGGACGGGGACAGGAGTCACCTCTGGACTCTTCTGGACGGGGACAGGAGTCACCTCTGGACTCTTCTGGACGGGGACAGGAGTCAGCTCTGGACTCTTCTGGGTGGGAACAGGAGTCCCCTCTGGACTCTTCTGGACGGGGACAGGAGTCACCTCTGGACTCTTCTGGATGGGGACAGGAGTCACCTCTGGACTCTTCTGGACGGGGACAGGAGTCAGCTCTGGACTCTTCTGGACGGGGACAGGAGTCACCTCTGGACTCTTCTGGACGCGGACAGGGGTCACCTCTGGACTCTTCTGGACGGGGACAGGAGTCAGCTCTGGACTCTTCTGGACGGGAACAGGAGTCACCTCTGGACTCTTCTGGACAGCGGACAGGGGTCACCCCTGGACTCTTCTGGACGGGAACAGGAGTCAGCTCTGAGACTCTTCTGGACGGGAACAGGAGTCAGCTCTGGACTCTACTGGACGGGGACAGGGGTCACCTCTGGACTCTTCTGGACGGGAACAGGAGTCAGCTCTAGACTCTTCTGGACGGGAACAGGAGTCAGCTCTGGACTCTACTGGACGGGAACAGGAGTCACCTCTGGACTCTTCTGGACGCGGACAGGGGTCACCTCTGGACTCTTCTGGACGGGAACAGGAGTCAGCTCTAGACTCTTCTGGACGGGAACAGGAGTCAGCTCTGGACTCTACTGGACGGGGACAGGAGTCACCTCTGGACTCTTCTGGACAGGGACAGGAGTCACCTCTGGACTCTTCTGGACGGGGACAGGAGTCACCTCTGGACTCTTCTGGACGCGGACAGGGGTCACCTCTGGACTCTTCTGGACGGGAACAGGAGTCAGCTCTCGACTCTTCTGGACGGGAACAGGAGTCACCTCTGGACTCTTCTGGACGGGGACAGGAGTCACCTCTGGACTCTTCTAGACAGGGACAGGAGTCACCTCTGGACTCTTCTGGACGGGGACAGGAGTCACCTTTGGATTCTTCTGGACGGGGACAGGAGTCACCTTTGGACTCTTCTGGACGGGGACAGGATTCACCTCAGGACTCTTGCGGACGGGGAGAGAAGTCACCTCTGGACTCTAATGGATGGGGACAGGGACAGGAGTCACAGTTTCATGTGCACACGGTTCATGAACTCAGGATCAACAGTAGTCGACAGACAAAGGAATGGATAAGAAAGGATTTTTACCAAAATATTATTTTTTTTGCAAAGACTTTCCCGGTCCTGTACGAGGTGACTACACATAATTTTATTCTGAATACATGAAATGCACTTGAAAGAAAAAAGTGATAGTGGTCATTAAGAAATAGAAATACTGTATATACCTTTATGTTCAGAGGGACTATACTCATTTAGGCTGTGTACTGTATATATCATCATTATATCACAACAAAGAAGGCACATTGGCTTTACTCATATAGCATATTGTAAATTCATAGCAGCCGTAATTTGTAACACAAGCAAGTCTTCCAAAAATCTCCCACATGAATTCTCACCAGGCTGTGCACACTTCAGTCACATATAATCAATATAATCAAGGTCTGAGCCGTGTCCGTTTGTTGTTCTCCACAAAATGGAAATCAGGATGATGTGGAAACATTGATATTTGGTGCTGGCAGGGTTCACTTGACACTCGGATGTATGACTGGGTTAGTTTTAAAGGAGTAGTTCACTTTAAAAAAAACTTTTGCTGATAATTTACTCACCCATGTCATCCAAGATGTACTGCCAAGGTCAAATATATTAACGTTGTCATCCATTAAAATACTAAAATTTACTCTGAGAGTTGTCATGACTGAACTGTCATTCAATTCCGCCTGTCCAGTGTCCCTCAGGGAGTCTACTGACGTATTCCTGTTTCATCAACTGAGCTTTATTTGGATTGTTTGATTGAGAGATGAACATTTGCATACTGATCCTGAACCTCCATTAAAGTCTAATCATTCGTATAAAGTCTAGGTATTTTGCTCAGCCAGTTAAACACAGATGAATATGTCTAATTGTTTTGACCTCTTCCATCTGTTACATGAGAAATTAGTCATTTTGGCTCCATCTTTATCTACTAATATCTGAGGGCATTTTGCTATCACAGTGCAAATGATTTCCAGCATCTCTCATTAATTACAGCTAAATGTCCTCCATATTTTCCTTTAGCTTGAGACACTCAAAAATATGGTATGTAAACAAATATTAACAATAGGGGGCTCATATTCTTTGACTTTCACAGCAGTTTTCCCTATTACCCATGATGCTGAAAGTGTCCTCCATATGGAAAATCTTCCCCAGAAGACAAGGTTCATGACTTTGTGAGGGTGTTTGCACTTGTAGAAAGAAATGAAGCATGAAGGGAAAGCTGAGAGCTACCAAAGCTTAAAGAAGCGAAAGTAGCTTTCTGAAGTCATCTGTGTGTGGTGAGGGGCCACTGAGCTATATTTACGACATTCAGCTACAGCAGAAAGCTTGTGATTTTGTTTGGCCAGGGAAAATACAGGCAGCACTCATGCTGTTTACTGATTGTAGAGGCCAGTAATGAGACTTCACGGCTGAAGTGGAATTTTCACAATGGCAGGAACTTGGTCTAAGTCAATGGAAATGTATATGTGACACAAGGGCTACAAGTCTTTAAATAAATATGAAGTGAATTAAATTGTGCTGCCCTCATTCCCGAATGATCATTTGCTCCAATGTAAATAAATGTTATTAACTTAATGTAACATTATCTAATGTAAATGATAAATCATGTTTGCGATTTGTGCTGGCTACTGTATACAAGCCACCAGAGCACCACACAGACATTATCAAATAATTGTCTAATTTTCTATCAGAGTTAGTACTGGCTGCAGATAAACTCCTAATTGTTGTGGATTTTAATACATGTAATGAAAAAGATGCACTGGGAGTGGCACTTAAAGACATTCTGAACTCTTTTGAGTTAGACAACATGTGTCAGGACCTAGTCATTGTCATAATCATACTCTAGATCTAATTACACATGGAATCAGTGTTGATGCATATCACAGCACAGTGATGACATCTCAAATCATTACCTAGTTGCGTGTATACTTATTGTATTAAAAGTCAACTCATTGTTACCAATATGTTAGACCTATCTCTTCTGCCACTAAAAACTGCTTTATTAATAATATTCCAGATCAATTTCATCTCCTCAGCATCCCAGAAAGCTCAGAAAAACTTTATCAAAAACTTTTGACTCTCTTTTTTCCAGCACTTCAGACACAGTTGCTCCTTTGCACTTAAAGGAGTAGTTCACCTTTAAAAAAAACAACTTTTGCTGATAATTTACTCACTTCCACGTCATCCAAGATATCCATATCATTCTTTCTTCAGTCAAAAGGAAATTAAGGTTTTTGATGAAAACATTCCAGGATTTTTTTCCATATAATGGACTTCAATGGGAACCAAACGGTTCAAGGTCCAAAAGACAATTTCAGTGCAAACTGTTCAAAGGGCTTTAAACGATTTCAGACAATGAATAAGGGTCTTATCAAGTGAAACGATTGCTCAATATATTTCCTCGTGCCATGAAATGAGGACAACCAGTGGAACCTCAGATAGATAAATAATTGTACTTTTTTATTTTTTTATTTTTTACTATTCACTTTTATTTATTGTCACGGCCGGCTCAAAACCGTGACAAATAAGTGGAGGACATAGTGAAGTTGGTCTGGTTTTCAGTGCATTTATTAACATAAATAGAAAAATTAACAGAACATGAAAGCAAGTTCAACACTAATAACATTTCTGTCTTACAAACGATGTTAAAATGTAAGACAGAACTAAGATCAAATCATAGCAAAGGAAAACAAAACAAACCCAACACAAAAAGGAATGGGAACTTCAACTCTCTCTCACGAGTCTGGCAGCTCAACAGATCTCGACAGTCCTTTCTAACATTCTCAAAGCCTAAGCTTATATACAGGTGTAGATCACTCGCTAATCCTGCACAGGTGCACAAGGTTCTCCCGATGAGTCTCCCAGCCACGCCCACCGGTCGACAACAGTGGAAACAACCCGAGACCCGTCACATTATCTACATATTTGTATATGTCTATTGCTTTGGCAACGTTGTGATATTTTACAGATTCATGCCAATAAAGCTCATTTGAATTGAATTTTTTATTTATTTTTTATTTTTTATATAGCACACATAATACAACAGACGTTGCCCAAGATGCTTCACAAACGGAAAATAAAACAGTATAAAATAATTTACCTACCGTAACATACGGTTATACACACAACAGTGGAACAGACAAGCTATGTCTCTTTCACATATAAAAGCCAAGCTACTTTAGACTGACCCCCATGCTACATCTAATAAGTAGGTTTTTAACAATGACTTGAATACGGCCAATGACTTTGCTGATCTGATCGAGAGGGAGGTTATTCCAAAGTATAGGACTGACTCTCGAAAACGCTCTGTCACCTTTACGTTTCAAATTTGTTCTTATAGTCACAAGGAGATTTAAATGTTCTGATATCAAAGACCTGGATGGAATGTATATGGACGCCAAATTATGTAGTGCTTTAAAAACTAGAACAATGAATGAATGAACGAATGATACGAATGAATGCAATGAATGAATGAATGAATGAATGAATGAAATCTTTATTTCGAATAATTAATGAAAAAATATAACAATAATAATAAAGTCAGCAATACATATGAGATATCCAAACAAATAAATAAACACAAAAACAACAAGAAAGTTTAGCATAATAATCAATAATCAACCTATTTGAAAAAAGATAGGTAAAAACCCTAGGCTTATCAAGACCTACCCACAGTAACTACCCAAAGCAATTCACAATCGAACAAGAAAAATCAAACACCAAACAGAATAAATTTTATCTAAATTTAACGATAATTTATTTAAGTCAAACCATATTTTTAACTTGTTAATTTCTGTTGTGACCACTTCCAAAAGCTGCTTCAAATTTTCACCTGAACAAAAAATATTAGTATCATCCACAAAAAATCACAAATTTTAAGAGGTCAGTCACCCTACATTTGTCATTTATGTACATAAATTTATTGACATAAATCATTTTGGACCCAATATTGACCCCTGTGGTACTCCACAGGTGATACCCAAGCACTCTGTAGAAAAATAGCCAGAGAAAACAGAGCTCATCTGGGAGCAGAGTAGACATCACTGCTGTGGCAGTGTAGAAAATAAGCCAGAGAAACGGAGCTCCTGTGGTGATCTGTAATCCCCCATTTGTACAAATTGTAGTCTGTTGCTTATGTAACTTTTCATCCATTCTAATGCAACTCCTCTGATACCATACTTTTCCAGTTCGTTGATTAACAAACGATGATCTATAGTATCGAAAGCTTTTTTTAAAAATCAATAAATACTCCCACTGTGTATTGTTTGTTATTTATAGCACTTGTAATGTTTTCAATTAACTTCATTAGTGCCATTGATGCAGATCTGTATGTCCTAAATCCATGCTGACTTTCAACCAATAATTCATGTTTCTCAATAAAATTATCCAATCTTAATTACATAAAATTTGTCTAATATTTTAGAGAACTGAGAAAGAACAATGATCTTGTAATGCACTCTAAACTCTGACTGGCAGCCAATTTAAAGATCTCAGCATCCGCTGAGAGACCAACTGCTCGCTGGATGAAAGAGAAAAATATAAGTGCTCTACTGGGAAAGCTCTCACTCCATCCGCTGTGAGACCAATGCTCACTGGACGATAAGAGGAAAACTGAAAAGCGGAAAATGAGTGCTTATCCAGGAGATTTTCTCATACTCCGTCCGCAGTGAGACCGAATGCTCACCGGATAAAAAAGAGAAAATGTAAGTGCTCTACTGGGAAAGCTCTCGCTCCATCCGCTGTGAGACCGATGCTCGCTGGGCTGAAAACGGAAAACTGAAAAGTGGAAAAAATGAGTGCTTGCCCAGGAGATTTTCTCACACTGCATCCGCTGTGAGATCAACTGCTCGCTGGATGAAAGAGAAAATGTAAGTGCTCTACTGGGAAAGCTCTCACTCCGTCCGCTGTGAGACCAATGTTCGCTGGACGGAAAGAGGAAACCTGAAAAGAGGAAAAAATGAGTGCTTGCCCAGGAAATTTTCTCCCACTGCATCCGCTGTGAGACCAACTGCTTGCTGGATGAAAGAGAAAAATGTAAGTGCTCCACTGGGAAAGCACTCACTCCGCTCACAAAGTGATGGCGGTTTTTGAGTGTCTAAGAAAACAAAAAAGGTTAGTTTAAACATGGCATTGAGTGTGTGAGCGGAACTGAGGGGCTTGGAGGACTTAAAAAACCTGTTAAGTCCTCCAAACACCTACGGCCGGGACATGGCGGAGTGTCTGGCTCCAGGCCTTTATCCGCTGAATCCTTGAGAACTTGATCTGGGCTGGGTCCCATATGTGTGACCCTACGGGGATCCCATATGTGTATATTCTCTCCACAGTTGCTCCTATGGAAGCCTGTGTCTTTCTCTTGGTCTAAGTCACCCAGTGTTCATGTGTAGCACAACCTTTGGGCTAGTCCATATGTATTTCCCACTTAACTACTTCAAGAAAGTGGCTTCCGCAGCATTCTCCTTCTGTCTCTCTAGCGAGATTCCTATTCGTCGGTCTCAACGTGGCTTCTCCGTTTCCTCCTTCAAGAAACAAGTGTTACCATACGTAACTGAGACATTTTCGGTTTGAGTTAGTTCAATCAACTCTGAGTAGGTTGACTCTGAGTTTAGCACGTGCACCACGACTAAGAAACGAAATTATGATTCACCATGGCAACAGCACCCTACAAAAAGACGTCCACATACTTTCGAGTTAATAAACAAGTATAATTCTTAATCATTGTTATATTATCAGGTGAAAACTGACATAAAGATAAGTTATTGAACTAATACTCATTTTCACTACATCCCACAAAAAAAGAAAGAAAGAATGTGGCAGCAACAAAAAATGAACAATACATTCATAATTCAATCAGTTAAATCTTTATGCATAAAAGTTTCATGGCTGTAGGTGACATGACTTTACAAACATTTGACATATTAGACAATTCATTGTCTGTTTCAATGTGCAGCTGCTGTTTCCACATAGTACAATGCTCGTTTCACATAATTAAATGTTCTCTAAACCAACCTTTTTGAATTAGGCTAATGAAATTAACATTTGACTTCTACTGGTCCAACAACAAGAAGGCATAGGCTAGACCTGCACCACCACTGATAGATAAAGAGGAGATACAAAATAGTGGATATATTATAATATTATAATATATAATATTAAAATCCCAAAAGAATAACGGTTGCTTTTGTATTTGTAGGAAATAAAGATGACCAAATAGATTGTGAACAATTTGTGTCTTGGACTATCCTTCCATCTGGGATGCTTCCATTCCATACAGTAATCGGTTTCATTTTCGGAAGGCGCGAATGATGTCCACTGTCCTGCAATCCTGTGAAAAACTTCTCTCTGATGGATCTCATGGGTTTGTGTCCAGGAAACAACACAAAAATCTCAGAAAGAGCGTGAGAGTGTGGCACACTCCTTCACACTCCTGAGGCACATTCCTTCCCGCTCTGATACAGCAGCTTTACTAATGTTCTCTCTCCAATGTTATATAGAAAAATGTGAAATGAATGAATGTACTGCCCTGCAAAAATGCTTTTCTTATGCATTTTTGTCTTGTTGTTTCCAGTCAAAATATCTAAAGATTGTTCAATCAAGATGCATTTACTAAAAGAAAAACTCACATAAGAAAACCTGCTCCCAACCAGGTTAGGTTCACAGAGTAAGTTACCATGGTAACTTTTATGAGTATAAGTTACCTCTCTTTCAGAAACGGGCTTGACTTACTCTGCTTTCTTGGGTTTGATATACCTCCCATTCTGAAACGGAAAACACAGAGTTTCCCTCTTTTCAGGGTTAACATCAGAGTTTTCACTTAACCTCCTTTCTGAAACAGGCCCCTGTACTGTCTAGTTGTCTGTCGTCATTGATGTTGGATATGAATTAATGTTGAATTAAATTTTCATTTGAAATAATTTGGATAAATATTACTTATACATATTATAATAGTTACAGTAGCATTAGTAAGTGATAACATGAAACTAATTATTGGTATTTGCCAAAATTGAAAAATCTGTGCATCCTTAAAGGAGCATTTCACCCATTTCAATATGAATCTTTATTGAAAGTGGATCATATATGTAGTCGAAATATAAAAGAATCTTTGAATTTGGTGCCCTCTTGACCAAGAAATGACAGAAAATAACCGAGGGGCGCATTTGTATGTAAGACAACAACTCCCACAATGCACCACATTGCACAGCTCTGCAAGCCACACCCACTAATCTGGAACTGCACACACATCAGAGAAATCACTCTTCCGTCTACAAGGCTAACATGCTGTCACCAGAGTTTGAAATTAATTTCACACAAAATTTCTAGTTCTAATGATTTCTAGTGATCATGAAATACACCGCGGCGCTGGTCTCGCGTCTCTCACGGAGGAGCGAAAGCATAAACTGAGGAGCGACGACGACAGATCGAGAGAGAAGCAGGCCTGATTTTACGATGTGTTTTGTTTTTTGTTGTGAGTAAAGTTACATCAGTCGTCAATGAGGGGCTGCTGACTTATACTTTTGTTTTGTATTTGTTCATGTTACTATTAAAATGTTTAAATGTTCACCGGTTCCCGCCTCCTTCTTTCCACAACAACAAACCCCGCTAACGTTACATTGGCAAACTCATAAGTGAATTACTCCTTGTTTGTATTTATTTCTATATGGTAAATTACTGCATGATACCTGAATGTTTAGTCTAGGATGGTTCACATCACAACACAAACATCCGTGTGAAAATCGTAATTTGATTTAGATTCTCGTCTGATTCAGAGATTTTGTTCAGGAGAAATTGCCATCGTTGAAATTCTCTGAAGCAGACGGACTCTATCTGTGTTTGTAGTTCACAGCGAGAGCACACGCACAGCAGTCCGCCTCAGCTTGAGTCAGTCCCAGCTCCTCGACCGCGACAGGCAGCCGCTTCCTGTTCCTCCATCAGCCTCAGCTGCTCTTCACTATACTGCGGCTCATAAAGACAGCCACGAACATCGGATTCGAGCAGCAGAATTTCAATATCCTCTTCTACCATATAATGTTTAGTTTCTTCCGTCATTATCACACTTCCTATCTCCACAGAGCTTGTCAACTTAGCTTCCATAAACAAGATGGTGGATATTGATTCAGTTTCTGCAAGTGAAGTCCCACCCACTGATCTGTAATAGGCCTGTAGGATGAATCCCACACCCTTGAATAATAATGAGCTAATGTTTGTAGTCTCTACACATTTAATGAAATATGACTTCCTGCTTATTATGACTCAAAATTATGATTTTTTTCGTCATAATGAGCAGGAAGTAAAACACTTAAATCCTTATTTATCCCATCTCAGGGGAAAATTAGGGATTAAACCATGACCATTCAGAAATATGACTGGGTTTCTAAAGATACAAAGCTTAATACAAATGGGTGAAGTGTCCCTTTAAAAATGGCAGCTAAAAAAGCTTTGCAATTTATTTTGTCCCACATAAGAACAATCTCTCCGCAATATTTAATTCTACTCATTTATGCCTGGTTCAGATTACACGTTTTTAGCCCGATTTTGGCAGGATCCGTTTGATGTCAGGGTGTCGTGGTGATTCGTAAGCGACAACGGGCGTCGGGACGCAAGATTCGATCGTATCATCTCGTATAGTGTGTCGTAGTGGGAGACAACCTACGTCGCGTCTGTGATGCTTCACGACATCACGACACAAAGACTAGCAAGTTTAATTTTTTTAATGGTCGTTCACGACGGTTCCTTCACATGTATGAGGTTGACCAATAGGAGCACATCTTTTCTGTACACAACTTTCAAAAATGGCGAAACAAAAGAGAGACTATGGTGCTAACGTTAAAACTAAAAGTAAAAATATATAATAAAACAATAGTTTACCTCAAGTTCTCTTGGAGGATTGACACCCTATACTGTCCTCTTCGAGCAGGGTTAAGTCTCACGCAATGGCCGTGAGACATACGCAATTCAACCAGTCCACACGCCACACCGTGTATTTCTCACGCTGACAAGGCAATGCCGAGCAATCCAGGAACGTGTCCACTGTCGGGTTTTCTTTCTTCTTTTTTTTACATTTTTCTGAACACAGGACAGCCAATACAACACTCACCGCTTTATCCATTGTTTGTTTACGTTCGTTTCCGAAAGTCGCTCGCTAGTTTTGCTTTCTCGATGACATCACGCGCCGTTAAAGACGGCATGCGATGACTGGTCAGGAAGCAACGTGTAGTCTGACATTGTGAATTGTCCACAACACGACAAGACGTTAGTATTCAAAATCGCGTAATCTGACACATTGACTATCGTAACAGACAAAAAAAAAGTGTAACCTGAACCAGGCATTAGTGAGTTTATGAGGCAACATGCAGCCTCAGAGCGGTTTAGTTGTGCAAGTCTGAGTATGAGAAAATTCATGAATTACACACATAATGCCCCTTCTTTTGCATTTAATTTTGTCACAAGAGTAAAAAAAAAAAGCTTCCTGTGTTTTGGAAGAGAAAGAATTAGGAAATTGCATTCAATTCTACTCTATTCTAATCTGACCAAAGTCAGTTGAACTCACCTCACATCATAATCAAGCCTTTCAAAGATGAAAGCAGGGGGCTCCCTAGAAGGACTTTAAGGCAGCAAGAAAAATGGGTGACATTGAAGAGCAATAGAGATTTTGTGCAAAATTGTGACAAGAGGCCCATTACTTAATGGCTGTTAATTACTGAATCTGGGTTTAAACATGGTAAGAAAAAAAAAACTGAAACAATGAATCACCAATGTTCCTGCCTACCATCTCTCTGAATCAATGCACATTTATAGAATTGGAATGCAGTAGGAAAACTAAAGTGCTCATTAAAAAACACTTATAGGTTTTTGAGTGTGGAGACTTTAATCTGAGCTCTTTCTGCTATTCTCAGAAGCATTTTATATTTTCATTGCTGTATGCATCTCAAATTGTGATTCAGAGGGATAATACATCTCTGGCTACTGCCAATACTCATTAAATAGTCCTACAGACCCATATCCATTCTTACCGGACACAAGCATACACACACATACAGCAGAGAGCCACATTACCGCTGCTAGGCAACACCCCCTCAGTGGAGAACGAGCCCTGGCTCATTGTTTCCTTGCCAATCAGAGCATCTGTCTCAAGGTCTCACTCTTTTTGTTCCTATTTACTGTAAGACAGATTCTACACGAATAATGTTCAGAGTGCAGTCCAGGGCTTTACAACTTTTAAAAGCTCAGGGGACACAAAGTAGGATCTCTCCAACATTTGTTTAAAATCATATAATTTGATATCACAGTTGTGGTTTAGGTCTATATCATGACCTATTTCATAGGTCTATATATTCTTTGGGCTGGAACTTCAAACCTATAATGAATTGCATTTTACATCACCATGCAATGTCTGCACCATTAATCTGCCTTGTTTGGCACAAGAAAAAGTACAGTTGGTATGAACATAAAATCTTGATATATTTATAGAATTTTTATCCACCCTGTTTAGGACTAAATAGATAGAGTAGCATTTTTAAAGTAATAATCCCCACTCAATGGCTGTTGCAATTGTTATGAGAGCATATCTTTATTTTTATTTAAATTTAATTTACCAACAATGCCAAGTCTCAAGGGTAAACTTTTGTACAGAAGCTAGAGCAGAAATAAAATGCTAAAGATTAGAGAAAAGAAAGAACAAGAAGTGTTTGTTTGTTTGTTTGTTTACATTCATATTCGCTCAACTTGGATGTGGCCTGAACCTAGAGTCATAGACATCATATAGGTAGATGCCCTATCGACCGCTACAGCCTATTAGCATGGACGAGCAGTGGGGCCGCCATCTTAAACTGGTCATCCACTGCTGCTCAGTCTAATCTGTTTGGCAGGTGATATGAGCTGTCAGCACATTTAATGAATCATATCTCACTGAATATCAAACTGATTTTCACACAGAGTTTTTGCTGCAAAGGTCATACATGTATACAGGACACATGGGATATTTTATTCACGAAATACAAACTTTAGTCAGGGAAATGTTAAATCTTACTTGTGAAAAGTAATTCCCGAGTGATAGTCCGCCGATTCGAGCAGGGCTTTCCTCCTTGATGCTCCGATTTCACCTTCTGGCCTGTTCGGCGATTCCGTAAATAGTTGACAGGTTTCAGGGACGAAAAGCAGTTGGCGGACTTCAAGCAATATCTCCCTCGCTGCTCGATGTCCAAGAAGTCTGCCCCCTAGTGGGCAGCAGCCGCAAAGGGAGAGCATTGCGTCTCAGGGCCCCCCCCTCAGACGGCGCTCTCAGCCGAAGCCTCAAACCAAACAGGGCGACCTGAGGGCCGTCCTGCAAGCAAAGAAGGCTTCATTAAAGAGATCCTAACTGACCTGGGATCTCTTCGGGCGGCCCCATCCGTGATGGAACGACTGAGGCCGTCTCCTTTGCGGAGCCCGCAGGAAATCAGTGTTGTTCTCCCGCAGTTGAGTACGTTTCAGGACACATCAGTTTCCAGCGAACGCAGACTGCACTGTCCGCCCCACAAGCCTGCGGCCAGGCAGCAATTACGTTCACCCATCGAGAATCGTTTTCAGTTCAGCCCTGCTGGAAATCCGCTTCAGGGGGTCGAGAATGAATCCCGATAAATACCCGAAGCCAGGCTCGAGAGCCTGGTTCCCTTGGTAAAATATTTTGTTGCATGGAAAAATCGAATGAATATTTCTCTGTGGGCCCTGCGCACCATTCAAAAAGGGTACAGGCTGCAGTTCAGAATTCACCCACCCAGATTCAACGGGTGGTCTGGACTGTAGTCGACTCAGTGCAGAGTCAGGTATTGGAACAGGAAGTAAACTCCCTACTAGACAGGAAGTCCGGGTTTTACAGCCGCTACTTCATAGTTCCCAAGAAGGATGGGGGGGTGCATCAGAAAATAGATCTCAGGCACCTGAACCTCTCTCTGAGGAGATTCAGATTCAAGATTCTCGCTATTCCCACGATCGTGAGCCAAATTCAATCCGAGGTTCCCGAGGTTCGCTTTGAGGTGCAAAGCGTACCAATATTGGGTTCTTCTGTTTGGCCTTGCTCTCTACCCCCGCACATTTACCAAATGTATGGATGCAGCTCTAAAGCTCCAGGGCATCAGGGTGCTCAACTATAAAGATGACTGGCTGACTCTGGCTCACTCACAAGAGCAGGAGGTTCGAACTTGGAAAATTTGTAAAAGATTCCGCAGGGTGCAGCCACATGGTTTGGCAGGTCCTGTTTGTTTGCCACAAAAGTAGAACAAAAACCCTGGGATTTTGCTATGTTTGTCTGGTCTTCTCCTGTCTTTGTACCTCCTCTTGAGTTTAACATGTCCAAGGAAAATGGATAACTTAACTCTCTATCCAACAAAGAGGACAAGAGGTCAACATCTGTTGTATGCAAGAATCCTGGATTCTGGGCATGCTAGACCGGCCTTTTGAATCTTTTGATGATACTACTTATGGCTGGTGATGTTGAACAAAATCCTGGTCCTGTTTTAAGTCCTATGACACAACTACCGCTGCTTTCTTGGCTAACACCACCTCTGCTACCTGGGCTACAGCAACTCTTTGTGCTAACACCACCACAGCTACCTGGATTACAGCAGCTCCCTGGGTTAATACCACCTCAGCAGATACCTGGGCTAATTCCTTGTCTTCTACCTGGGTTGCAGCAGCTACCTGGGCTAATACCACCATTGCTACCTGGGTTACAGCAGTTCCCTGGGCAAATTCAACCTCTGCTACCTGGACTACAGCAGTTCTCCGGTCTAATACAACCTCCGCTACCTGGGTTACAGCGGCCACCTGAGCTAATTCCATCACTGCTATCTGGTTTACAGCATCTACCTGGGCTAATACCACCACTACAGGATTCTGTTACAACTCAGTCCAGTACGTCTCCACGACGCAGCAAATCCATGTGCACACTAAGGAACCCGGTATTTAAAAAACATCGATCATGCAAGTTGTTTCAGACTCTTAATCAAGCCAGGACTATTTGGGATCCACAGTGTAACAATAAAGGGCTCCTTGGTGGCCATCTGAGTATACGTTGTATGGCCCTAAGAGGGAACAATTAGAGCATCTTCTCATTAACTCAAATGTGGTTTTCTTAGGACTTTCAGAAACGTGGCTAGAACCCTCTTCTCCACAAGCAGTGGTATCATTACAGGGCTACAATGTCTTTAGAAAGGATAGGCATCAAGGGAAGGGAGGAGGGTTGTTAATGTATATGAAGGACTCTTTAAAATGTACACAAATAATTTGGCCTAATGAAATATCAATTGAATGTGTTGGGGTTAAAGTGTCACTTTCAACAGAAATGTAATTTATTATTGTATGTCTTTATCAATTTCTTGATTGGCTTGTCTGACCACAATGCCATTACCTTTTCAAGAAAGCTGACAAAAAACGATTGAGAAGTGTCAGTAAAAACATTAAAGTGAAACAAACATTTATTCCAAAGAACCAAGAACAATGCTTAAATGCAGCTCTAAATGCTTTTGATTGGTCTGAGTATAGTATTATGTGATGACACTAATCAATGTTGTGATTTAATATACACTTCTATTAAAACGGTTCTATCTTAATTTCAGAAAGTTGGTCATTTAAAGAAACGAGTTTATTCCTTGGCTTGGAGCCAGAGGGGCGTAGTGGCATTTTGGGCGAATATGAGTTCTTTATATCAAAATAAAGGTCTCTGTGAGCTCTATCCAATGGTGTCAAAAATACACATCTGAGATAAACTGTATTGAATAAAGCAACAAAAAGGCGCATCTGACATATTTGACTTTTTTTTTTATTTGAAAATTTTTTAGAACATTGTCATTGTGTTAATATATGCCATACATTTTTAACCTAAATACTCATTCATGTAGGTATGCTTGTGGTTGCAATGTTTGTGGTTTAAGGTTATTAATACAGGTGATTGAAATGTGGTCAAAATTTTGTTTTGTCTCTCCTGTAAAGTTTGTTAAAAGCCACTTACGCCCCTCTGGCTCCAAGCCCTCGTTATGATACTCAGAGATAAATTACTAAAAAAATCATTACAATCTGGATTAACTACTGATCGATTACATTTTGTATCTGCAAGAATTAGTCACACAAACTTTGAGAATGGCAGAAGAAAATTTCTTCATATCTGTAATTAATGGTGCCAAAGGAAATTGTAAATTGATTTGGGAAAATATTAACAAACTCCTTGGTAAAAGTAAGCATATTGCTGATATAAAGACTTTGAACTCAAATTTGATAATGAATTGGTATCAGAGCCTCTCACCCTAGCAACTACTGTAGATTCAATGATTATTTTCAAAATACTATTGATGAGATCGCTCAGTTGTTTTCTAGCTCTTGTATAATGTCTTGTGTTAGTAATCAAACAGTTAAATGGATACAGTCTTTATCAGATAGAAAACCATGTGTGC
Source organism: Hybognathus amarus (assembly GCA_030378365.1). Classification (NCBI taxonomy): domain Eukaryota; kingdom Metazoa; phylum Chordata; class Actinopteri; order Cypriniformes; family Leuciscidae; genus Hybognathus; species Hybognathus amarus. The sequence goes on along the minus strand of JAQIUQ010001698.1, from coordinate 196,093 downwards.
AAATAAAGAATTGTAAGTCACCCTATCTTCAATATACACAGGGTGTTCCACAGGGATCGATCTTAGGACCTCTGCTATTTTCACTGTATGTGAATACTGTAGTTTGCCTAATGTGTGCAAAAATATTGACACGATTATGTATGCTGATGATATCGGTAATTTTTACACATGCCAAAAAGTACTGATGATGCAGCCCATCAGCTTTCATTTGCTTAAAATTATTTGAACCTCAAACAGGAGTTCTATGAGAGCATCGACCGGCACAATCCTCGTCTCCTCGAGTTATTTCAATCCAAGAGAGGAAATGTTGGACAGTTGTTGGCACAGATTTCACAACAGACCAATGTAAGTCCATACACATTCTGTACTTGCCATTATTTATCTCAGGTTTTGTATAAACATCATATCACAATGCTACTCTATTAGTTGTATAATTAAATCAAAACATGGCTTGTTTTTTAAGCTTTCTTATAGATCATTTGTTTTTTTATTTTAGCTAGCTAACTTGTTGTACTGTGTTTAATTCTCAAAAGACTACAGAGCCAACTGCGATCCGGACACAAGTGCTCAGAGGGCTTCCTATCATCCTTGGGGATAACCCCACAAACTTCTTCAAAGCAGGCTTTGTAAGTAAGCTCTTGCTTTCTTATAATTTTAACCATTATTTATTTTTCACCATGGCACGATTATATTGATTAAAGTTGTTTTTCAAATGAGAAATATAATGTAATGATTGTGCTCTTCTGTTATTCTTTATGTAGGAATCTGATGATGATGATTATTTTCGTGACCTTCGTCTTCCCAGACATCTCAGTCCAGCCTCGTTGAAAATCGTCATTGAGGGAGAAGTTGTAATGGAGAACATTCAAGATCTGCCAAAAGCAATGTGCATTCTGTTTGGACTCATGTATGCACTCCATCTTAACTACCCCAAGACCATGAAGCTCACATTTTAGTCCATCCAACAGGTATTGCTATTGTTAGGCCAGACTGACCTAAAGCCAAAGCTACAGAGTTTGAAAAATCAGCTCGCAATGTAAAAAGAGAGGTCATAGTCTACTGTAAAAGGTTAGTGTTCCATGTTAATACAACTGAACATGTTTAGTTTCAGCTTGTGTAAAAACTAAAGTGGTTTAAGGCAACGGCATTTGCGAGTAAAGTCAACTAATTCGGGTTAAGAGTGTAAAGACTTTTAACTCAAATTTGATAATGAATTGGTATCACAGCCTCTCACCCTAGCAACTGAGATTAAATGATTATTTTCAAAATACTATTGATGAGATTCGCTCAGTTGTTTTCTAGCTCTTGTATAATGTCTTGTGTTAGTAATTAAACAGTTAAATGGATACAGTCTTTATCAGATAGAAAACAATGTGTGCAAATAAAGAATTGTAAGTCACCCTATCTTCAATATACACAGGGTGTTCCATAATAGCTAGTTTTTTGTACTAATTATTCACTCATCTAGCATATATTCAGTTTCACCGTTGCCAGTAGTTTTTTTAGTAAATTAAATCTATAGACCAGCACCAGAAATCCACACACTGACAGTACTGCTCTTAAAAGTTTGCGCACTATACTTTATGATGTTGATCACAAGAGACAAGACATCCACATGGACCAGGTACAAGGCAGTTGAAGCCTGAAGACAACCCCAAGTACTAGTAGACATCTCTGCTACGTAAACGTTTAGACAACTGCTTCTTCCTGTCATTATCTGCATGGAGATGCTGGGGTCATATGCACATCTTCTGCATATTTTATCTGATGTTTAGAGAAAATGAGGAGATGGAATAAGTTCCCCTGCCTAAAAAAAGAGCCTGGCAATAGTCTCACATGCATAAGGCTCTGAGGCATTTGGTCTACATGTCATATTCATTATTTAAAGTAATTTGGCATCTGTAGACAGATAAATTGTGCATTTCCAGTCACCCATGCATAATGGGTGCATCCTTATGTTTTAAAAATAACTGTTACTAGTGTGGAATATATATTACCTTTAGTGCTGATAACTTAAAAAACAAAAACAAGTAAAAAACATAATAAAAAACTTTTCTGACTATTAAATAGTTTTCTGGACTGTATTGACTGGGTCTGACTTAATTGGGGTCATCACAGGGCATCGATGCACAAATGTCCAAAAGGTCCAATCACTCTTTTAATAGTAGGTTCCAGTCATCAACATACTCAATGCAGTGCATGAACAGATGTATGTGATATTAAGGGTGTGTGAGTGTGGTTTCTATAATGAAAAGAAATATAATCAGTTTACAGTGATAAATGATAAACATTTAACTCAAATGAATAAAACACGTGAAGATGCATGGCTATGTATGTAAACAATTGTCTAGATAATATACACGTGACTATCGTCTTATAACCATATTTCAATCTAGTGTAATCTTCACAATCCACAAATACAGCTCAATGACATCTGTAAAGTGTTAACACTGAAGAAAACATATGAAACGTCATAGTCGTTATCCTTATTTCACGTAACTTATACAGCACGCATCGGATCACATAACGCTAACATTAGCTTAGCGGAGATACGAATTACTGTACACTCAACCTCGGGACGTTTCTACACACAATACAACAAACAGCAATATAAACAAGATCAAAGATGATATATGTGGAAATTAAACTTACTTTCAAAGTTACGCACACTCATATGTGGCTTGAATAAACACAAACCATCCACAGCTTTCAAATGAAACATAACCAGTTGCGTCAAACTCTGGGCAGGACTTAAGTTATGACTGTCAGTAATTCACAACCCACCAATAAGAATTAACTTACTGAGCTTTTTCAACACTGACATTTTGCTGAAAGCTTTAGCTTAGTTCTGCTAGGAGGACTCAATCAGTGCATCATGTATAACCTCTCTTCAACCAATCATGTATAAACGATTTAACCACTCACAGTATAAATGATTGGTACTTACATTTGTCTGAGTTCCAGATGATGACACTGCCAATTACATCCATCCACCACCAAGATGTTACATCCTCCTGACCCCTCAACCACCATAGGGTCGGCTGCGCCTCTGCCTTCATCTTCAGAAAGGACATGCAGATTCCGCTACACTCGCATTGCTCGCTAAGGATTAGACCTACACCAAATAACTTTATAAATTCATGCTTGGCGAGCTGTTAATAAATATACCCTTGTTATGTCATTTTATCTCCAGAGTCTTTCAGGTAGAATGCATTTAAATGAAGATCACAACCTCAGAACGCTTCAGAACAATTATCTCACTGCTCAAGCTTCACAAGTCCCAGAGGAGTTTTCCCAGAGGAGACAATGAAAACAATCAACAGCACAACTACAACAAAACTAGAAATTTAGAAAATCATGAGAGTATATAAATTTGTGATTTATAAATTATTCAAAGTAACACTGTCAAATAATGCTAACCAGAGCATTACATTTCAAATGGTGGCATTGTGAATGGTGGATTAATATTAAATCAAAAGAAGGAATTTACAAACCTTTCGAATTATTAATAGCACACAGTTATTGCGGTAGTTGATTATCATTTGTTGCTAATCAGGAACTATTTTTTTCATGTCTCTCAGAAAACAACTAAGAAGCTATATACAGCTTCATAATAAATGTGAAACTAATCAATAACTAATGCAGCACAAATTACTATAGAACTACTAACTCTCATTCAAGTATTAGTAGACATTACCTGCTAACACTTTATAGTGATAATAATAATAATACATTTTATTTAGAAAAGCACCTTTCAAGGTACCCAAGGACATTGTACATAATTGGCATAGTAAAGAACATACAAAAGGTATACAGTACATAAACAGTACAAAGACAGTACACAGTGAAGTACACAGTACATAAAATGGCAAGATGGAGAGAAAATATGAACGCCCTCAAATGGCATACATGAGTGCACTGAACAAGAGGTCAAGACAGTGCAGGCAAAATTAGCGGGCTGACAAGTAAGCTAAACTAAAAAAAGTGTGTTTTTTAATTTGGTTTTAAAAATGGTTACACTTGTACTTTGGCCGATATTAAGTGGTAGGGCATTCCACATTTTAGAACCTGCCACACTAAAAGCCCTGTCACCCATGGAGCGAAGTCCGAGATGAAGGAACTGCTAGGAGACATGCATCACTGAGAGCGAAGGGGGCAGGATTGCAAATATGGGGAGATCTGATAGGTAGGATGGGGCCAGATTATGTAGGGATTTGATTTGATGGTCCTCCAACAGACATTCTACTGACTATAACATTTTGTAACTACATGTCTACTTACTTTAACCCTAACCCTCTTGATTTGCACTCTTAATGAGAGTAAGTAGACATGTAGAACATTACGTATAGTCAACAGAATGTGTTAAAGGTACAATACCTAAGATTTTTGCATTAAAATATCCCAAAATCACAAGGCCAGTGTTATATATTTAGTTAAGATGATAACTTACAATATTCCAAATGTTTCAAGCTATGTTTAAATCGCAAGTAAATTGAGATTTTAACCAAGGAAACGGGGCGTGTGAGCAGGGGTGAGGTGGGAGTCGCCAGTCAATCGCTGTCATATCCGCGTTACCTCAGTTTCCGCTCGTACTACGTGTAGTCCTGGATAAATGCGGAAGTTGTAGTTGTGCGTTTGCGTCTATCAAGCAACAAACGTCAACTTGTTTCGCGCATTTGTAATGGAATGGTGCACATTCTGGTGCATTATTCTTTTCAATTATTCTCGGAATGTGAACTGTTGGCTGTAAAGGGGGTCGCACACCGGACGAGAAGAGCCGCGCCACGTCTAGGACAAAGTCCAGTATCGCACACCGGACGAGAAGAGCCGCGCCACGTCTAGGACAAAGTCCAGTATCGCACACCGGACGCGCACTTTCTCATCATGAAAGGAAGATAATGTCTGTTCTATGTTATGATTGTACTGTACAATTAAATACAATCGTTGCTGAGTCTGCAGTCTGAAAATTTTACATCAGAACATCTGTTCACTGAATTGAGAATATCACCTGAAAAATCTAATAACATCAGTAATTGTCAAGCAGCTGATTTCTGTAAATGAATACAAAACTAAATGCATATTGCAGCATAGGGCGAAGTCAGGATACATTAGCAACGATTTGACTTCAAACCCTCTCCACCATAGCTTCGTCCAGTGACTCGTACAGTAACATCTGTGATAACTAATTTACTTTTAAACCTGACTTTTCTTGCGGCTATTTCAGTTTAATGAAAAACAAGCATGTCATTAAACGCAACATTTATAGAAATCGAACTTTACCTCATCCATGACAACTAATTTTCGATTCCCGTCTGACTGATTTATCCACGGTGGAGTTGAAAACAACAGTTCCCATCATTCCGCGTTCCTCCACGTCGTCATCAAGCAAAGCCGTTGTTGTTGTTTTGAATGTAGCGCCCTCTAGTGAAATGCAATCTTAGGTATTGAACCTTTAAAGGGGCCATCAAAATAAAGTGAATCCCAATTGTGTTTCGCAAAGGTTCGGTTTTCATGTTTCTATGGTATACAGGAAAACCGTGATACAAACTTTTCGAGTTGTAAAGGCTTTTATTGGCAAAAACATTCAATTTAGGAAAAGAGTTAATATTTACAGTGTTCTTCATAATCTTTGCGATTCGCTCTACCCCAGCTAACAATTTTATGTTCTAAGAATGTTTTCATAACATTCCCATTAAGTTATAAAAAAGTTATTTCTGAATGTTCTAGGAACGTTCAAACGTCCAGTTTTTTAGACGTTGTATTAACGTTTTTTTTCTTGGTTCTAAGAATGTTTTCATAACGTTCCCATTAAGTTATGAAAATGTTATTTCTGAATGTTCTAGGAACGTTCAAAACGTCCAGTGTTTTAGACATTGTATTAACGTTATTTCTTGGTTATAAGAACGTTTTCATAACGTTCCCATTAAGTTATAAAAATGTTATTTCTGAATGTTCTAGGAACGTTCAAAACGTCCAGTTTTTTAGATGTTGTATTAATGTTATTTCTTGGTTATAAGAACGTTTTTGAAAAAATTCCAATAACAACGTGAGGATAACGTTTTAATGCTAACGTCTTTAGAATGTTTATCAATGTAATATAACGTTGGAACAACGTTATAATAACGTTACAGCAAGAACATTTTTGATAACTTTCAGAGAACCTTCAGAGAACGTTATGCAGAAAGTTGCTTTGCAGAATAAAATTAAAACTGTATAACTAATTTATAATGACTAATATATGTTTAACATAATAAAGTTTTTAAAACGTTCCAATAACAAACGTGAGGATAACGTTTTAATGCTAATGTCTTTAGAATGTTTATCAATGCAATATAATGTTGGCACAACGTTATAATAACGTTACAGCAAGAACGTTTTTGATAACTTTCAGAGAACCTTCAGAGACCGTTAGCCATGTTCTAACAACGTTCCTTGTTAGCTGGGACCATGCTGGAGATCAGCTTCTGGCCCAAATCCTGACTGATGCAGATCCAATTTTGTCTTATTAGTCCTCAGAGTTGATCACAATATCACAATTTGAGAACTTCTGCATGTCCTCTCAACTTTTGAACATTTTCTATATGAGATTATGATCCATTTGCCTGGCCACGGATCCAAATCTTCAATGTAATGATCTCCAAGCCACATTATCACGCTTGCCTTGTGACATGGTGCTCCATCATACAGCACAGACCATCAACAAATTCCTTCTGGATCGTTTGGAAAAGATGCTTTTGCGGGACATTTTGGTACAATTCTTTATCATATCAAGATGCATAACCCTTGGCATGACACATGTTCAGGATGAGAATGTTCAGATATCTCCCAAAGTCAGCACGGGAGATATACAGTATATACATGGCTATCAAAAGAGGGTTTTGATTGGTGCCTTCTACATGACATGACACATCGCATTCAGCAGATGCGTGCAAGAGTTTATACTTGAGTGAAGACAAGATGTCAGTTGTGTGGGAGTTCTTCACCGTGAAAAGAGGACATCAAAACTGCAATTCGCAACAACAGCGGCCACTGTGAGGTACTGCGAGAAGGGAGTAGATCAAAACACTTCAATACAACTTATTTAATAAGCCATCTGAAGTTTCGCCATCCCAAAATTTATAAAGACTATCAGACAAAAGTCACTGCCAAACAAACAGCGGTAGCCCTTACCAACAAGTCCAACGCAGTCTCATCCCAATTCGTCATATGACTGACGTTTTGGGACAATTCATCAATATATGACTTTTTAGGGCCCCCTTAAACGTCGGTAGATGACGTTATGGGATCCTAACTCTACCCCAGACCTAAACCTAACCCTAAACCCAACTCGTCACCTAACTGACGTTAAAGGTACAGCGTCAGTTGTATGACGACCCGGGATCGTCATCTACCGACGTTTAAGGGGGCCCTAAAACGTCGTATATTGACGAATGGTCAAAAACGTCCCAAAACGTCAGTTATATGACGAATTGGGATGAGAATGTGTTGACAAGTCAGTATAACAAACAATTGACATTACGAGGAAATTCGACAAGAGCATTGCCAAAGCAAAAGCAATCACATGCAAAGTTTTGAAAATGATTCCAGTTGATGACCAACCTTTTAGCATCGTTGATGTAACTGATATAAGTTTTACTACTGATGTATGGAGTTCCAACGTAAGTCCAGTGAGTATGTTGAGCCTTACTGCTCAGTGAATTGAGAATCACTTTGAGGTGAAGAGTAAAGCTGCATGCACAAGAATGACCACCAGAGCTGCCATAGCGTGCATGCGAGACCATTTTAGCTCATGCAAGATACAGACAATGCTAGGATTGTCAAAAAGATCCTCCAACAAGACACTCCGAACTCAAGGGAACAGTACATTTTATATGATGTCGAGTTTGTCAGCACAGACTATGAGCTTCCGGCATTTTTCAGTATGTACCAGTGGGGCCTCCTTGCACCTTTTGAATAGCTGACGAGAGAAATAAGTTCACACACGGCAACGACTTCAAACGTGATTCCCTCTGTTGAGGCTTTGAAACATTTACTGAACAAGTGTCTTAGTATACGATAGCAGAGTGAAGACGACAGAAACTACTCTACTGGGGGTTGTTAAGCAGCGGTTTAACAGCAAATACACAAGCCTTTGTACGTCTTGGCAACAATCTTGGCCCCAAGATATAAAAATCGCCTTTTTGATCAAACCACTAATCAACTAGCAACAGAAATACTGCTGAGACAACTGAACAAGATGACCGCACCAGAAAATTACACAGAGCAAGAGAGAAGTGAGACAGAGTCGCTTTTAAAAAAAGATTCACAGAGAGCGACGGAGGCGCAACATCCCTGCTTGACATGTTTGGTGAAAGTCTTGAAGAAAACATGACCAAGGAACATCCGAACATACAAAGACGCTCCAGTAAGACAACAGTTTTTTTTTTTCTCAAATTCAAAAGTGCTTTGCCTAACCATTTTGCAAGATAAAGAAGAACAACAGAAATACAACAAATAAATAACATTTTATTTGACAACTTGTATATAGAGTAGAAAACAAAACATTCATGTTCCAGGTTCACTGTAAAAAATTATAATCAGTAAGCCATGCCAACATGTTTTTACATTACTGTAACTCGTCAAAATAAGTCAAGCAATGTTTGAAGGTGCCGTATGGAATAATTGAGGTATAAATATCCAAAAAATGAGCTACACGCATCAAGAAAATGAGAAGAAATAAGTGCAATGATGTCATTAAAAAACTGAAAAGTTATAGTGCTGCCGAGATATAAACCTAAATCGGCCATGGGAGGCGGTATGCGGGCGCGCAACATTATCACCAGCCAAACTGCAGTAGTACACGAGATAAGTCGCACGGCGTGTGTGTACTTGAACCTGTCCTGATGTCAGTCGTGTGGAAATACAGCCCACTGCTACATTTCAGTTCAAGGAAGAGTTAAAAAAATTATTGGTCGACATTATGCATGAGGAATACATTTTGGTAAGTTGTACTGTAGCATACTGTCTCTTTCAACAGTGTTCGTGTTCTTTTTCCATTAGCTAGTAGAGATGATCGGTTCACGTATGCAAGGGATCTGAGGTGTAACATGTACAAGCGCCAAAACTGTATTTATTGTTTGAATTGCATAATAAAATTGACAGAATCTGAGAGCTTAACTACATTGCTTGCTAAGTGTCAATTGCGTGTGTCTCAGTGAAATTGTGAGAGTTGGCAGCTCTGAATGGCGCTAGCTTGATCAACATCAGCCAATGCTGTCTGTCAAATGAATTCAAACTAACAATAAAAGTGTAATATGAACAAAATGAATACCATAAACTTCAAATAATTGCCCAAGCTTTTATTTTCCCATATCGTCAAAATGCACCAGCTTGTTTTTGAGACAGGCGTCTATGAGACGGTCTTCATCATTTAGTGTTGAGATGTGGTTCATTGAGTCTCTGATCTCTAAAAATCTCCAAATGCTCCACGTGAAACTGCGGTCTTCCAACCTTTTACTATCGTGTCAAATTATTTGAATAATATGTGCGAGAAAGAGCAAAACAGCGCTCGTTTGTGTTGTTTGAAGACATGAGAGTGTGTGCGGCACGGCACAACTCAATTTCTGGAGGTATACTGCCCATCTGTTATGGAATTTGGAATATGATTAGATTTAATTTGCAAGATGGCACCTTTAAGCAAATAAACCAATTTATTAAAGTCAGGTCAATTAAGATGACTGAACAGCCAAGTTGACTTTAACTAATTTAAGGCAGCAAGGTAAACGTCATTAAACTTTATATTCTTATTTGTGTTATATTGAAGGAAAGTTCACAAGTTCACACTGACATATATAATTAAGTAGAGTAAGTGTTATGGGTATTTGGTGTGCTGTCTGGAGGGAAGGCTCTGAGCTTGGATATTTGGCCCGAACCCAGTGTACTCCCCCAGGTTATGATAAGAATAGTTAGGACTACAAGTGAGAAGATAGGGTGGTGGAGGGATGCTGATAACCTATCAACAAACAGAGTTAAGTCTGCTGCATATATACCTCTTATCGTTGGTGAGTTGATTAACTGAATGCACACTTCTAATGTTAATAAGGTTAACTATCTGAACATGCTCCTCCCGAACTTTGTTAACATATAAAACATCAATATTGTTAGACACTCATAGCGAGCCACCCATTTCCATGAATGAGAGCCTACTGCAGTTTTGGAAAAGCAATATGTCCCGTTTTCTAGCCCTTGCCCAAGCTGCACACAATTACCAGTCAGCTCCCTGTAAGTGTAGACAGCGAACGTCCCATCTCAGCGGCATAAAATATGATTGATGAAAAGAGAAACAGATTTATGTGTGAGGAAGCCGAAAAAATGCTGCTCTTCGTCAAAAAACAAAAACAAAACATTACACTCTTTTTGTTTTGTAATCAGGCTAAGAAAGATTTGTATTTATTGGCCAAAACATAGCTTATCGGCTTCAATAATAAGTTATCAGTATCGGCCAAAATTTCCATATTTATGATCAAGAAAGCCCGTCACTCGTAATTCTGTATTGTAACGATTAGCCACCTCGTGAAAATTTGTACAAAGTCCCGTGAGATCGGGTTGGTTATTTTTCATGTCAATAGAGTAAAATTTTTAATTGCGATTAATCACACCCTTAGCATACTATCTTGTTTAACACATTCATTTGTTCATCACACTCTTTATGTATATGCCCCTATAACTGCCATTTTAGCTGAGTGGGAGCTCTGGGCATTTGCTGTAGCAGCTCCGTGTTTCAAGCACCAATCCGGTTCGTCTTTTTTTTATTAAAAAGTATTACCAATATTTATACTAGATAAATCAAATATAATGTTACATTTATTCTAAATTTAAAAATGTAAAATACTTAGATAGTGTAATAAATGTTGTTATGTATTTCTTTATTTATTTTATTTGGAAAATGTGTCTGGAAACTCTACTATGTATTCAAATTGGACAAACAAACAAATGATGAGGACTTTATCTACTCTTTTTAGAACACATCTGCATGCAACTGAACTCTCCTGACTCTTTATTTCTGCTGACAGAGTCTGCAGCTGTCACATATCCGCAGGACACCTATTTCAGTGATATCTTTCTGGTAATAAGGAAAAGAGAAAGGCTATTCATGATCTCAGACCTCTGCCTGAGGGGAATGGCTGAAACTTGTCATATGCTGGGTGAGATGGGCCCTTAATAATCTTTTTAGTACAGGGATTCCACTGATGGGAGCACAGAACCTGTGATCCCCAAGGCTTTGAAGATGACATGTTACTGTTTTTCCTTTGTTATGGAGTCACTGATGGATAATTCCAAAACGCTCTCCTCAATGTCAGTGTAAGAACCAACTAAGAGGTGCTGAGTCATTCTGAATTGCCTAAGTTCTACAGTACAGTATTTAATGTGCTTTTTTGGTGAAATGTTGAATTGCCTATTTTAAGACGAATGTCCTAAATCCACAAGGATTTCAAAGGTGTTTGATGTGTTCAATTAATGATCATTGCTGATACCACCGGCGGATGCTCTGTCCATTTCAAGTTGTTAACTTTTCAGAGATGAGCCTGAAAACAGTGGTGAAGTCAGCATATCTGATGATTTTAACTGTACTGTAAGTGAAAAGAGAATAGAGTAGTTTATCTTTTTGGCCTTTTTGCAGATATGATAATGAATATGATAATAATGAATATGATAATGGAGATTGACAGGAAAGCTTTAGGGTGGAGAGAGAGGAACGGGATCTGCAAAGGACCTTGAGTCAGATTCAAACCCAGGTCAGCCGGAGGCACAGTTGCAATATATGTCAGTGCGCTAACCACTAGGCTATCAGCACCGACAGAATAGAGCAGTTAATGTCAATAAATGGATGTGTTGATTGGTGTTTGGTGCATCTTCTAGGTAGCAAAGATCTATGTTAATCTATTAACGCTGCTCTAACGCACCAGTTAGGCATGGCCAATAAGCTACGGCCTCAATTTTACCAGGATCAGTTGATACTCCCTGTGCTGAGATAACATGTCCCAGATATTTCACCTCACAATGGAAAAATGCACATTTACTCAATTTAGGCTTCAAACTCTGATGTTCTAGACGACTTAGAACCACCTCCAACCGCTCCAACTGCTGCGGCACCGATGGAGAGAAGACTTAATGCCATCAAGGTACAGGAGTAAAGACCTACATTGCTGGACCAACGCTGGAAGGTGCTTGGGGCATTGCAAAGCCTAAAGGGCATGCGATTCCATTCAAACAACCCAAAAGGGGTTCAGAATGCAGTTTTCAGCCTGTCTCTCTCAGTGAGAGAGACCTGATTGCATCCACTAGCCAAGTCCATAGTGGAGAACCAGCTGGCCCCTGTCAAGGAGTCCAACGATTCGTTGATGGAGGGAAAGCGTCTTTTCGAGTCTTTGAATTTAGCTGACTGTAGTCACACATACACAGACTTCCGTCTTTTTAACAAGGACAATTGGCCTATGGTTAAGCCACGCCCTCACACGCAATGAGCCAATCACAGTGCGCAGCTAACCCAGTACACTCGGACATTCTCTGCTTCCACATCCATTGAAATGAATTGCAGTTTTTATTCGTTTTTTCTTGTCATTTTAAGTTTAAAATGGTCAAACGGTGTGCATGGGGCACATGCAAATCCGACACTAGGTTCCCGAGAGGCTGGGCGACGGTGCATATTTTTTTTACCCTTTCCCAAGCCACATCTCAACTGAGATTCAGCCTTGTGATATATGTCTGCTCTGGATTAAGTTATGCGGTAGACCACAACACCAACTAAACGTGGATAAATTAAACAAGGATGTCTACATCTGTTCTAAGTTAAGTCAACAACGTATTTGAACTCAGGGCTGTCACGATGTTAGATTTTTCACACCACGGTTATTGTGGCCAAAATAATTCACAATATCGATATATCGCGATATCTATAGAAAACTGGGGGTGGAATGTCAAATCAGTCAAATCAGTTTACTTTATTTCATTTTTCTTTTTTTGCATTTTTACTTATTGCGTTCTCGATATTTAAATGCAATATTTTGTAAAGTAAGATAAGCATAGTGTGAAGTATATCTGGTTTCAAACTGGAGCGACACACTGTCTGAATGTTTCCTGAAGAACTGAAAAGTCATGCAGATTTGAACAAAACAAATCAAGTGCAAATACAAACATAAGATGACTAAAGAAAACAGGATATTTAATAATCACCCTTTATTTAAACATATGAAAACAGAAACCCGCTGTTAACAGGTTAATGTCACATTTTCCATTCCATGACTAGTAAAATAAATCGCAATTTACTCTCTCTAAAATAGCGTAATCTGCAGGGTGATGGAAACGGAGATGGGTAAAAAGGTTGGTGGCTACACATTCTGCAGATTGGGTTTAACCCCTTACCTGTCACCCCCCTTTTTGATAATTTACATTAAAATGCACTATACAAACTTAAATGGTTGTAATTCAAGAATGCTTTGGAATATATTCCCAATAGTTTGGTCTTGTTTTAAAGAAAACAATCAGCAGATTATTACTGAAGTGAAAGCATTTCAAAAAATTAAAGTATGAAAAAGTTATGGAAGTTATAATTTACAGTAAATCAAATATTATTTATTAATATATTTTTTTAATATAAAATATTTTACAAAATATTTTTTACCATAAAATTACTATAAAATGAAAGCTATATATCTAACCAAGTTGTGTTCCAAATTTAAAGTTGATATCACAAATTTTGAAGTTCCCATGAGATTTTGTTTAGGCGTAGTACCAAAAATAGCCACCGGGTTTAATTGTATGCATTCTGACATAACAAATTAATAAATTTCTATCCAAATATCACATCTGTCACAAAATATGGAACCTTGAGACTCAGACCTTTCTGACAATATGTGTTTTGTCAAGATTAGAAAAGGTTTTAATAATAAATTATGAAAGATGATGCCCAAAAGGGGAGGGGCCTAATACAAAAATACCGTTTCTTTGGTAACGCAACGTCCAATTTCAAAACGGTTTTCACAGGATGAATTCTGAGTTCGTAAGCTTTCAAATTATACCTAATTTATGATAACTACTAAAATATGTGATATAATAAAAAAGGCGCTAAAAAATAATATTATAGTTTAGAAGATAATATATACATATTATAATTTTTAGAGGATAATATTATACTATATTTTTTTTATTGAAAAATATTAGATTATTTGTTTTATTATTAACTTTTAGCATAAAAACAGAATTTGCAATGATTAAAAGTCGATCAATCGGCTTTTCAGGTCAGAATTGTGACAAAGGTCTGTTTAGAGGCAGATTTTTTAGAGGTGCACTCTTGTCAAAAATTCATCGGTTACTCTTCCTACATAATTTGTAGCAAAAAACAGCAGTCAAATATCTATTTAGGAGTCTTAGACCTTTCCAACCATATATAGTTTGTCATAATTAGATTAGAATTTAATAGTAATAAATCGAAGTAAAGTTAGGCGTCCCGTATATGGGACGGTGACAGATAAGGGGCTAACCCCATCCATCTTGTTACTTGATTATTGGTCAATATGCCCCACCGGTTCCTCCCTTTTTACCTGCCTTGTTTTGCTCTCATCTATTACCGCTATGTTTGCAGTCCTGTGCTGGATCATTGTTGAATGTAAACTCATGTGTCGTGTCAAGTCCAAATCAAGTCTTTTGTTATCCTCCGTCAGCGTAGTCTTTGTTTGAGTTTTGTTTTATTTTTATTACTAATAACCACCAGTTGAGCCACTCGTGATCGACTAGTTTTACCGCAAATTAGTTAAAATATCCTCTAATCTAGTCTAGAGCGATTCGTGCATACGAGACAGATGCTGAGCTCCTAACGGCGCGGACGCAAAACCAGGACTGGAGTCAAAGTCAATTCCTCTCTGCACTCTAAGCGTTCTGTTATCACTCCGATTACATCCACTACGGGTTTTCCAGTCTCACTCACAGGAAAAACTGCTCCGTGTTCGCGTGAGCAAAGTGCACACATTTCTCTAAAACACCCAGCACAAACGGAATGCCTATTCTTAAAATCTTGTGCTGTTTTATGAAGGCAAAAAGCAATATCATGGTTTCGTTTTTTAGTTAATTGGCAAAATATTATGCAAGAGACCTTCAAGTTAGTTTATACATTTTACATTTCATTTGTTCGGCAAAAGCCAGATCTCGAACTTGGGTCCGAGCGCATCAATTCTTTCATGAGCAACACGCTTTACAATCTACGCCACTGTAGCGGTTTTATAACGGGCGTGTTTTTGGTATAAAGACAAATATAGGCTATGCTCCCCGTCCCCGGAGAAATCTCACGCCAAGCTAAACTCAAAAGTTGGCAGCTCTGATTATAATTGTACCAAATCTTTGTTGATTTAACTTCTTATTCCTGTTCTTTAAGACTGTACATTTTAATATTAGAAACAGTGGTATTTGTTAGATGCCAGATTATTTTTATCTCTCTAATTTTATGACTCTGGACAATCTATTTGTTAGCATTAGCTTGATTCTGAAAAACAATTACTTGAAAATGACAAATAATCGAATGATCTGTGGGATATCTCAAACTCTCACACACATTTTGCCTCACGTTTTTGCACAGAAGTGAATCAGACTGCACTGAACACCCAAATCTGAACGCCCAACACACATAATTGATATCAATACAAGGTTCCAAAGTATTGATGCAATTTTGTTAAGAATAGATCTTTTGAGGCAATGATTATAGAGAGCACTGCTAGTCTGGCATCTTCAATGGCCAATCAATCATAGAGCACGCTGATCAGCACAAACCTCTTTTGACTTGTTTCATTAAAGGCCAGCTTACCCTCCCTTGTCAATTGCAAATTCTTT
Organism: Hybognathus amarus; assembly: GCA_030378365.1. NCBI lineage: Eukaryota > Metazoa > Chordata > Actinopteri > Cypriniformes > Leuciscidae > Hybognathus > Hybognathus amarus. The sequence continues at coordinate 180,235 of JAQIUQ010001698.1, read as the reverse complement.
GACTGTAATTTAGAGACAGGACCTTAAGTGCACAAAAGAATAAAAAGATTGCTTATTATTTCTTATCAGCTCAAAGTTATATTGATCATACTTTGATTTTCAGCAAGGGGAGAAATTGCCTCGTTCAGAAGAGGTGACATTGGCCCTTATCTTTTAAAATACACTCTTTTGCTGTGGGCTGTGCTTTTCCATTAAATTCTACCTGAATTGAAGTATATGATTTGAAGAACTGTGCCAGACACATTTTTGTTACAAAAGAGGCTACAATACATATAATTATTTCAAGCACTAGTTCCCAATCCTGGTCCTGGAGTACCCCCAACACTGCATGTTTTTGATGTCTCTTATCTAACACACATCAGATTGTTTGTGTATCTGATTGAAATCTGATCTAAAATAGTTGATGTCCACACTGTGTATCACATATATTCATGTCCAATTTGTGTGTCCATGCAGCTCTAATTGTCTTCCGAAATATCAGCTTTTGTTTCTATTGTAATGACTTGTTAGTAGGTAAAAGCTATACCTTTATTAACACCCCAGAGCCGTGTGGATGCACTTTTATCAAGGATGGATGCATTTTGATGGACTATGAAAGTTAAACGGTCATTCACTGCCATTTTAAAGCTTGGAAGAGCCAGGAAATTTTTTTTTAATATAAGTCTGATTGTATTCAACTGAAAGAAGAATATCTTAGTAAGAAAACTTTATTAAGCCCTGTAAGGGGAAACTCATTCGCCGCCATTGCACATTACAGACACCACAAACAAATAAACATTAAAAAACAACAATCACCACGACAAATTACACAATCTAAACAATCTAAATGCATTCGAAATAAAAGACCTTCTAAATCGCTATGTAGAACATTGGCATTACCAATCTTCCACTAAATGAGCTCCTAAGTCCACTAAAGGTACAAGGCAGTATATGACCTTTGTAACACATAATACTTTTTAATTTTGCCTTTGTTCTCTTTTCCACAGTAATCTCAATTGAATCAAGATTAAGGCCAATAACCGTGCCTGCCTTTTTAATCAATTTATTAATCCTATTTGTATCATCTACAGTGATACTACATCCCCTACAGAGTACTGCATAAAACAAAACAAAACACTAGCTATGATTCCCTGATAAAAAAACATAAAGAAGCTTCCTACTTACTATAATCAAACTCAACTTTGTCAGAAAAGAATAGTCTTGATTGCACCTTCTTAAAACCTCACTATTCTTCTTCCAGTTCAGTTTACTGTCCAAATGGACACCAATTTATTTAAAAGACTGAACAATCTCTACTTTCTGACCATTAATAATCACTGGTTCTATCATTTCTTATAATCCTAGGATGGCTTGAGGGTGAGTAAATAAATTCATTTTTGGGTGAACTATCCCTTTAATTACAAATTTAGTTGTTCCAATTAAGCAGACTTTAAAGGGGCACTCCAGCCATTTTCATTAAGATGTCCACTGTTAGAAAACCAGTCATACTATACAATGGTCTTGCAACATTCACTCATTTTCCCCGAGACGAGAGAAATCCTCTATTTACCTTTTTCACTTCCTCCAACAATGACGCAAAAATCGTCATTTGACGTCATTGTTGGCGGAAGTTTAAAAACGGTGGATATCGGTGAAAACTACAAGAACAAGTTCCCACCCTTTCAAACCCGCCCAAAGGGGGTTGGACCTAATGCGCTAACAGACCTATCACAGATCAGTGCGAGTAGTGCGAGTCACGAGGAGAAACGCTGCAGCAGAGGTCGAGCGCTTTAGCCTGAAAGATGTTCAATAGCGTAAAAAAGAGAATAACGTCAATCTATTACAGTAAAACACGGTTGATTTACGTCGCTGAATAGTACACTTATATATTACTTTTAGCTAACTTTGCTTACTCTCATTGCTGACAAGTGTAGTTAGTGAGACAGACACATAAGAACAACAATCAAGATATTTAGTTCGTAAACAGATAAATCATAGGAGATGTGTTTCTTTAATGCAGACAACTATGTCAGTGTGTGTTCTAAGTAGCCACTAGATGTTAATAAAGTCTAGTCAGAAAAAAATTTACCTCCGGGCAAATGCGTTTCGTGCTGCTAGTTCCCGACGTTCCTGGCTTTTCGTCTTCATCGTCTGGCAAGGAAAACACTGACGGAATCGCGTTTTCAGAAGCGCGGTCTCTTCAACCCTAAGGGTTAGACTCGAAATCTTCGAGGCTTGAAATGTAAATTGCATACCGTCTTATTTTTTAGTGCTTCAAGTGGCGTGTCCTCGCGGAGCTTAGGGTTATTGATAGCCCGTAGCCACTTTTGGCACAAGTCCTTGTCATTCGGGAATCTGTGAATACTTACTCCTGGTATTTTCCTTGTTCTTAGAAGAACATCCCGGTACTACACAAGTAAACACCATTTTGTCACAAAACAAGAATTAACTATATAATTAGGTCGCAAAATAAATCTTCACAACAAGTTGTGGCAAATAATTTGCAGTCAGTAGCCTAGAGTGGAGCTCAACTATAATACACTTTGATGGGCGGAGTAGTGGGAGTGGCCTGCGGAGCTGAGCATGGCAATGCATTATGGGGATTGTTGTCTAAAGTCAGACAAGCTATAAAAAGTTATTTTCTGCCTTTTAAAGGTCAAGAAGGACCAAAATTTAAAAAAATTGATACTATTCTGCTGCATATATGATCCTCTTTCAATACACTTTCATGTCTCCACTGGTGGAATTACCCTTTAAGTATTTCAATTTAGTATAATTAACGTACAATTGCAGGGTATTTATATTAACTACATACATATGTAAATGTACTTGGTCCTAAAAAAGGGTGCACATTTGCAGAGTCTTATACAGTAATCGGGACACATTTTCAAGTCATCTCAATAGCAAAAAGTGTTCCAATCACACTAAGTTCACCCCCCTGAAGACTTAAAGGGTTAGTTCACCCAAAAATGAATCACACATTGACCTTATTGATGAGAATTGGGTCTGGCGTTAGCCAGGCTAGTTTCAATGATGATTATACTTAAAATGTGTACAATTGGTATGCACTTTGCAATGTGCTCAGCCTGTTCACACAACACCATTTTTAACTACTGTAAAAGCGTAAAACATTTTATGCGTTTTGGGAGTTAATTCACACGACAATGGCTTTTTGGGGGCATGAAAACTTAACTTTTGAAAACAATACTGTTATCATCTCTGTATAAACTATATATGTATTACGTGTCTATTGGCGATAGTTTCTTTATAAAGTGACATCACTAACTACACATAAGCTATATCATAAGCTATATTTTCTTGCATTCAGATCACCAAAATAACTAGTATAATCCATTTGCTGCTCTCTAAATGACATTCCAGAGAGAAGATGGTCCCATCTCTGATATATGCCCACAAATTGGACTGAAAACTCAGCAGTGTTAATAGTTTCATGTCCATCAGCAAATTAACAACTGTTCTCATGAAGTGTCCTTGATGACTTTAACAGTTTATGGTAACAGCTACACACATCATACAGCGTCTGCCACAGTGCTAAACAGCATTTTTTTCTGTCTTGTGAATGATTCCCAAGCTCAGGTTCATTCACACACAGGATAACTCAGAGTAAGCAAGAACAGATGCACTCCTGAATGTTCATGTGTGAAGCCGCTGAAGCAGCAAACCGTGCCTGTTATCCAGCCCAATGCACATTTACATTTTTATAGCTGCAGTGCTGCTGGCAGTATTGCCAGGCAAAGGTATGCTGGGTATGAGCCAACCTAATTGTACCCCTTCTAGGTCCCTTCTGAGTGGAGTGCAGAGGATAACTTAAGTGGTAAACCTGATGTATTATCATGCATTAAGGGGATTACTGTATGATAAGACACTGCAGATATTAAGAGACTTCACTGTCAAGGGACGAACACAAGGAAGATAAGAAAGTGTTGACTAATGAGGAACTGACAGTCCTCTTGGGTTCAGGTAGGACCATTACTACAGACACATTCTCTATGATCCCAATCGTCTTCAGTGCTGCCTGCTTTTCCTTATTAAGATGCCTTCGCTTGAATTCACAGGACTAAATAGTTACTTTGTTTTCCTGTTTTCTAACTTACATCTATCCTGTTTGCATGTTGAGAAATATTGAGTAAAGTAATTGCAGAGTTGTAGTGTGCACTGTGTGTGAACATGAAGGTTATGTCACTATCCTGTGTTGTCTTGTATTTTGTTAGGACTTTTATGTTGAAGTATTAGTTCCCAGTATTTCTGTTCAGTTCCTGTGTTTGGTTCCTGTTTTGCTTGTACCCTGTTTTTTGTTATAGTTACCCTCATTAGTTTTGGATTCTCGCTCAGTCTGAGGTCTGCTCACACGTTACATAAACCATAAAGCTGTCAAGGCAACCATAAAGCTGTCAAACCATAAAGCTGTCAGATGTTCAAGAAACCAATTTGAAATGATTCGAGCTTTGTGACATGGTGCATTATCCTGCTGGAGGTAGCCATTAGAGGATGGGTACATGGTAGCCATAAAGGCATGAACATGGTCAGAAACAATGCTCAGGTAGGCCGTGGCATTTAAACAATGCCCAATTGGCATTAAGGGGCCTAAAGTGTCCCAAGAAAACATCCCTCACACCTTTACGCCACCACCACCAGCCTGCACAGTGGTAACAAGGCATGTTCTCATTCTGTTTACACCAAATTCTGACTCTACTATCTGAATGTTTCAACAGAAATCCGAGTCTTCAATTGTCTAATTTTGGTGAGCTCTTGCAAATTGTAGCCTCTTTTTCCCATTTGTAGTGGAGATGAGTGGTACCCGGTGGGTTTCCTTTTTGCACCTATTTGTAAACCCAAGAAATGGTTGTGCGTGAAAATCCCAGTAACTGAGCAGATTATGAAATACTTAGACTGGCAGCAAAAACCATGACACACTCAAAATTGCTTAAATCCACAGCAGTGTAATGTCAGAATAGAATATTTATTAAATATTTCAACTTCAGGGCTCTATTTTATAAATTAATCTTTTTTTTTCCTTGGAGTTATCCTTTTCTACTTGGTTTTATATTCTAACTCAAATTTAGATTCAAACATGAAATCAAAATTGATTAAATTTACTTTCTCAATAATTTTTTCCAATTATTTCCTCAATTATTCCCCATATTTATTAAAACTATTTAAAAGACATTTAAAATATTTGAGCAAATATAAAACTGACTTGATATTGTATCTCTATACCAAGGCAGCATTTATGGCAATGAATGCTTACAAGCAATATGACTGGACTAAGAAGTTTATCTTGCAGTGTCTGTGTACATTAATTAATATTCATGAGCTGAATTTCCTCTATATAGTGACACCATGACCCATCCATCTTCTTCCGCTTACCTTCAAACTCATTCCAGCAACACCACTAGGCAAAGATTTGGTTGAGTAGATGTTCAGCTTTGTCACACAGGTCTAGTGCCTTCTCTGTTCTATAATAAAAATTGCCTCCATTATTTTTTGGCATTCAAGTGTGCCCACACTTCATGCTCTTGTGCATCTCATCATTAAAGATGCGGCTCATGGCCTTGAGGTCTTGTTAACATGTGCCACCATGTGAACATCTAGCCTACTTTTGCAACAGAGTCTCGGGAGACCATTAAAAGTGGAAAAAGTTCTCTGCTCACCATCTGTATGATCTGATCAAGTTTTGGCATGTCTTTTTGAAGACCTGTGTTGATCCCAAAACCAGATGGCACATTTTCACACTTTAAAAAACTTGACACTTGAGTTTGGCATCTGAACCCATACACATTTTAGGCCAAATTAAATCTCAGATCAGATCTATAATATTGTTAATTTCGCAGATCTTTCAATGTTACTGTAAAGGCCCATTCACATTATACATGTCAAAATTCAGTGAACTGTGTCAAGCTACAGTCTATGCTCAGGTCAAATATTTCACACATCTGATGTTTTATGTAAATTGATAAATAGTACAAAAAAGCATTTCTGTGATGTCGTCTGCAACACTTTTTAAGCATTCTACCTCCAAAGACGTCAATGGTAAAATGTGGTGAGTTGTAAAATGAGCCACTGGATGGCAACCAAGAATTAACTAATGCTTCTGCAAGTTATGGGAGAAAAGAACTGATGTGAGAGATGAAATGAACAATCAATGCTTGATACACAAAAATTAAACAAGTCACACATCAGGAATTTTGCATCAGCTCCAGTCACAACTTTTTTTCCAAGATGACACTGTTCATTTCAAAATGCTTCCTCAGGTGTGAGTGCACTTACTCTAGATTCAATAAGTGCATAACTCATTCATGAGACATCTAATCATACAAAGTTGGTATAATTTGTGTTATACAAGTAGGTCAGTGATGTGATGCCAAATTTTGGGCATTCATTTATTAAACATACATTAAAATGGAATTCAGTGCAGATATGTCTTCAATGGGCTATACGCACGCCCTGCATAGAGCCCATAGCTTTGGATTTATTAATTTTTTTAATCAGAGGGAGTTCCATTTTTTCATGTAACAAGAAAATCCCAAAAAAGGAAATCAATGTACACATATGTAACACAAATTACATAATCACAATACATTTTTAAGTAACACATTACTTATAAACCTACAACAGCTTATCTGAGTTACTATTTCAAAAAAGCAATGCAAGTTACTTTGTTTTCCTGTTTTCTAACTACATCTATCCTGTTCTCATGTTGAGAAATATTGAGTAAAGTAATTGCAGAGGTGTAGTGTGCACTGTGTGTGAACATGAAGGTTATGTCACTACCCTGTGTTGTCTTGTGTTTTGTTAGGACTTTTATGTTGAAGTATTAGTTCCCAGTATTTTTGTTCAGTTCCTGTGTTTGGTTCCTGTTTTGCTCGTACCTTGTTTTTTTGTTATAGTTACCCTCATTAGTTTTGGATTCTCGCTCAGTCTGAGGTCTGCTCACACGTTACATAAACCATAAAGCTGTCAAGGCAACCATAAAGCTGTCAAACCATAAAGCTGTCAGATGTTCAAGAAACCAATTTGAAATGATTCGAGCTTTGTGACATGGTGCATTATCCTGCTGGAGGTAGCCATCAGAGGATGGGTACATGGTAGCCATAAAGGCATGAACATGGTCAGAAACAATGCTCAGGTAGGCCGTGGCATTTAAACAATGCCCAATTGGCATTAAGGGGCCTAAAGTGTCCCAAGAAAACATCCCTCACACCTTTACGCCACCACCACCAGCCTGCACAGTGGTAACAAGGCATGTTCTCATTCTGTTTACACCAAATTCTGACTACTATCTGAATGTTTCAACAGAAATCGAGTCTTCAATTGTCTAATTTTGGTGAGCTCTTGCAAATTGTAGCCTCTTTTTACCATTTGTAGTGGAGATGAGTGGTACCCGGTGGGTTTCCTTTTTGCACCTATTTGTAAACCCTAGAAATGGTTGTGCGTGAAAATCCCAGTAACTGAGCAGATTATGAAATACTTAGACTGGCAGCAAAAACCATGACACACTCAAAATTGCTTAAATCACCTTTCTTTTCCATTTTGTCATTCAGTTTGGAGTTCAGGAGACTGTCTTGAACAGGACCACACCTCTAAATGCATTGAAGCAACTGCCATGAGATTGGTTGATTAGATAATTGCATTCATGAGAAATTGAACAGGTGTTCCTAATAATCCTATAGGTGAGTGTTAGTCTAAATAAACTGTTTTAAAGTTTGGCCTTTATTGTGAGGGGTCAATTAAATTTAATCTCTTGTATAAACTGTGTCTGGCCATTATTTTCTGACAGCCAAGTGGGGAGACTGGACCCCCGCAGGTTTATATGACGTCCACCTGTAAATGCAGACAAGAAGGCTGGATTGCGTTTACATTACACTGAGATCTGATCAGTTGTGTCAGGCTATGTTTTACACGGAAACGATTCTGAAGAGAAAACGCAAAAGTGGCGTTGCAGTCATCACTTTTTATTCTGCGTTTAGACGAGCGTTTTGTGTGGGAAATCGCATGCAAATGCTGACGCAAAAGTCTGTGAAATTCAATGTAGTATGCACTTCAGGCAGCTAGGAGTGCATACTATAACAACACCAAGTCCACGCGCCTGCGTACAACCTTCACTGTCAAGCAGACTTTTGCGTTTTACCCTTTACACGGGAACGCGAGGGTGGAGCGCTTTTAAGATTTCCACTCTGGAGGGTGGTTTCACTTTTTTGCGTTTTTAAGCCCAAAACACCGCCGCCGTGTAAACGAAGGCACATCCAATAAAATATTTTTACGTTTTCACCCGTGAGCGTTCTCGTGTAAACACGGCCTCAATGTGTATGTGGACAACCGGATACAGGTTGTGTGTTAATGCCAAGTGTAAACACAGCCTAGGTCACACAGTAAGTAGGATAACAATGAAACAAAGCATATGTTATAGCATAATGTGTGTGTCCACTGGCTCAGAGGAGAGCAAGCGTTTTCAGTTCATTTCACCAGGAGACTCATCTTCCTTAGAAATCAATTGAAAATGCTGGCTCTGCTCCGCTTGCTCCATGATAGTGGACATGCACCATAACACTGGAGGAAATTATTTCACGAGAGGGCACCTGCAGACCCTTATGAGTTTGTGTCAGTAAGATATTTCATATTTTTTAAGAAACTGTAATGATGCAAAATGGACAGAAATTTTAAAAATACTTTTTACCTTGACCAATACTGTATATTGGTAACAAACAAACAATAATAACACAGTACATTGACATTTTATAAAAAGAATTTTTCTAACAATACAGTTTTTTTTTCAATTGCTAAATGACAGTGAGCACACCTGGAGCTAAATGTGCAAAACTCTAACTACAGTCTGCATTACCAACAGTCACCTGAACTAAACGTCTCTGGTTACGTATGTAACCTTAGTTCCCTGAAGCGAACATGACGCTGCATGTAACCGCTGTGGGACGCCCTGCGTTGTGCATCCTGAAGCACGTATAGAATCAGTCCAATGGAGAGACGGAACATCCTAGGCGGGTGACGTCATCGACAAGGAAACTATAAAGCACCCCGAAAACATCAGCGCAACAGCTTCTGATAGGCCTAAAGGAATGGCTAACGGGCATGCTGGGAGTATGGCATAGACACACAGCGTCTCGTTCCCTTCAGGGAACTAATGTTACATACGTAACTAGAGATGTTCCCTATCAGGGAACTTCGAGCTGCGTGTAACCGCTATGGGAACGCTAATACCAACGCTGCCATACGAGCAAGTGTCTGTCGTGTAAAGTCAGAGCGCACATTCAGACGAAAGCACCTGCGCCCTGGAGTGGAGCTGAAGTCAAGATGATAAAACTTGATGAATTTGTGCGGTGATTGACCATCCTGCCACATCACAAATGTATTGGATAGATACTCCTTTCAGAATAGCCTTGGAGGCCTTGGAGGACAGCCAAGGGAGAAGGCTGACCGGAGACTCGAAGCAAGTGAGATGGCCTTGACCACCCACTTGCTCAACCTCTGCTTAGATGCAGGACAGCCGTTCTTAGGGGGTCCAGAACAAATAGCTGTTCAGTCTTTCTCCACAGGGCAGCTCTGTGGACATATGCATCTAGGGCCCTAACAGGGCAGAGCAGATTTAATTTCTCTTGTTCCAGACGTCAGAAAGGGAGGACAGAAAGCATGCAGTACAAGAGGCCTGACCACATTGGTTGGGACCTAAGAAACGTATCCCGGTCTATGGAGGAGGAAAGCCTTCACCATGGCAAACCAAAACTCGAGCCAGCCAGCACGGGGCTACTAACAATAGACTGACCCCATCCCGGCAAACCCTCTCCAGAACTCCTGGGAGCAGGGAAATGCATACGGGGTGACCTCGGCCACTCCTGTACCACCTCGGGGTGGAGTCTCCACTTCCCGGGCCTCGGCCCCTGCCTCGACAGGATGTCTGCCCCTGATTCAAATACCCCGGAATATAAATCGCCCTTAATGAAAGAAGCTTCCCCTGGGACCATAGAAGGATCTGGCGAGCCAGCTTGTATAATGGGCGCAACACAGACCCCCTGATGGTTATAAGAGACCACCGATGTGTTGTCTGACCGGACAAGAACATGGTGACCTCTCAGGTCTGGGAGGAAGTGTTTCAGAGCCTGAAACACCGCTATCATTTCTAGACAGTTTATTTGCCATTGAAGATGATGGTCCTGCCACAGACACTGGGCCGAGCGACCACTCATGATCGCCCCCAGCCTGTGAGAGAGACTTCCATCGTTAGTGTTACACGACGACACTGAGCTCTCAACACAGGTCCTAAGGACAGGAACCAAGGTTCTTTCCACATAGCCAGGGCACGGAGACACCATCACGTGACCCTGATCTTGCGCAGTGGGTTTCCCCTCGGGGAGAACCCCTTGGCCCTGAGCCACCACTGCAGTGGTCTCATGTACAGCAGGTCGCAAGGTATAACTTTGGACACTGCTGGCATCAGACCCAGAATTCTCTGTTATTCTTTAACAGTGAGTGACTGGCCTAGCTTTGCCTGTTTGATGGCTAAGAGAATCGAAGCTATACATGCAGGAGACAGATGTGCCTGCATCATCGCCAAATCCCAAACCACGCCCAGAAAAAATGGTCCTTTAGGTTAGGTTAGGGTCGCCAGAGCTGCATTTCTGGGAGACAGTGCTCGGTTGAATGGAAGAACCCTATACCGGTACGCTTCACCCCGAAAGCGAACCTCAGGAACTTCCTGTGATGTGGAAGGACGAAAAATATGGAAGTATGCATCCTTTAGATCTCATCGTGGCAAATGGTACCTTGGACCTGATCTATAACACAATCCGCTTGAGAGCAAGCTTTTTGAGCTTCCCTAACAAGCGATTTAACAGGCGCAGATCTAAAACTAGACATAACCCCCATCCCTCTTTGGAACGATGAAATATCGACTGTAATAGCCTAACTCTCAGCTGGGAGGAAGAACTCATTCTATAGACCTTATGTAGCCCCGCCCCTTTTCAGCGTTTTGCTCGTTGTCTTTTGACTTCCGGTCTGTATTTTCACAGCAATCTTACATAGGAATAAATGAACTGCTCGTAAAAAAATTCCCGGACGACATTTGTTAAGACATCTGCTTTACAATGGTTATGATAAACATTACAATGCTCATGATAACTTTTGTTAACTCTACAATAAGTAAATCCACTTCACCAGCTAATTACTCCTCGACAGCGATGCCATAGAGATATACAGAGCGACCGCGAAACCGGAAGTTCAAAGACAATATTCTAAAGATGACGGCACCCATGTTTCTCTGGTGCATAAGGTCTATAGCTCCCTTCAACAGTAGTTTTCACCTCTTGTTTAATAACCAGAGCCTGCTCGGGGCCCACCACTGTGGGAAGAACCCCTCTGAAACGAGGCGGTTGTGATCTGAACTGAATCGCATACCAAACCTCAATAGTCTGCAGGACCCATAGAGATACATTTGGAGGCATTACCACTTTGCCAAAAATTCTACTAAGGATACCAGTCTCTCAAGACTGGCGTCTGGAATATTCAGAGTGGCAGAGTGGCAAAAAACTGTGTTCAAGCAATGAAAAACGAACTGTAGTTTGGTTCACATGAACTGCAACTGTGCAGACTGGAGTTAGAGTTTTGCTCCAGTTGTGCTCACAGTCGTTTAGCAATCGAAAAAAAAAAAAAACTGTGAATGAATTGATCATGAATTAGAAAATATTTAGCAAGATTTTTAAAAGTACAGTCAGCTTCATAAACTGTCGATAAAATGTCAAATTGTTTCTTGGGTTTCTGTCATAGTAGTCTAGAAAGTGAGCTTGAGCTTTCTGCCATCACAGTTTGAAAAACTATTAGAAAAAGACTATAAAGAACAGTCCAATTGCTTCATCCTGCTTTGTTTAGTATGTCTGGTAGAAACAAATCTCCAAATTGATTGACTGGTTTTCACACTACTATAGTAGAACCCTAGAGCTGTCTCTCAGACATATTCTTCATTGAAACACAATGTGGGCATTTAATAAAAAAATTATAAATCTTTTAAATATCTTTCTAAATATCTCTCAAAAAACAAAACAGTAGTAGATACATTTCATTCATCTGCATTAAAGTATTCCACACTTTGGCACATTCAAGGCTAAATTTCAATTATCTGCCATGGCAACACACGCAGACAGGCAGAAACAGCGCTCAGACATTACATTGCTGTTCGGGCTGTTCTATTTCTGTTTTTCTTTTTTAAAGTGGTTCCCAAGCCATTGTAACCAGTGAGCAAATATAATGAGTTGACCCATGTAATAATTGAGGGTACATTTCACATCAACAAAAAAGTCCAAAAACAAAATGCTTCTGTCAATAACATGACTATTGGTCTCAGTTTGTATATTCTATCAGTGAAACATATTTGCAAATTTTATATGGTCTAAACAACCTCTGTTTAGAGAGCCGAGTTCAGGAGTTGGTCCCCATCAGGGGCTAAACCCATAGTTTCCACAGTTCTGGGTGGGGGTGAAAGATAGCACCCCCTGACTAAGAAAGAAGGTCCCTCCTGACTGGAATCTCCCAAGGAGAGCTGTCGAGAAGGGACCTCAGGTCAAAGACTAGGGCCAGCCATAACATGGCTACTAGTATTAAACAAACCCTGTCCTAGTGAACCATCTCTAGAACTCCTGGGAACAGAGCAATTTGGGGGAAATGAGTACAGACGCAACCTTGGCCATGTCTGCACCATGGCCCCAGCAGGGCTGGATGCATGAGGGGGACCCAGAAAGTACAGTGGGTCGTTTCCTGGGATGCAAACTGCCGCCTGGCTGAGCGTCCTCCAAATTAACTCCACCACCTTGTGGTGGAATCTATATTCCCCAAGCCTCAGCCCCTGCCTCGACTCCAATGTCTGCTCCCTGATTCAGGTGCCCAGGGATGTATACTGCCCTTACTGAGAGCAGTTTGCCCTGGCCCCATAGGAGAATCTGGTGTGCCAGGTGTCTGTAAAGAAGGATTGACCACACATAAATTCATCTATTTTTCCCAAAGTACATCGAGTACATTGGTCAACTGGGAGAACTGGTTTCATACACAATGTGCGTCTGATAATGAATATAACACTTCGTCAAATTATAACTGAAAGGATTATTATAGCTTCCATAGACATCAGTGTATGGAATTTGAATTTAACAAACTATAAATGTACTTTTTTATGTTTAGCTGAAACGAGGCAGAGGCTGAGTTAGATTCCATTTGCAGACCTTTATTCAAATCCACAGCAAACAAATCAAAATCGGTAGGCAAATAAGCATAAACGTGAGGCAGGCAGAGGTGACACACAATAAAGCCCCTTTCACACAGACATACCGGAAAATACATGGATAATGTGACCCGGCATTTGTCCCGGAATTGTTTGATTTCGGTTCATTCACACTGCCAGTGATTTGCCGAGATCTGTGTGTGCATTCACACACAACCCGTAAATATCCCGGAAAGACATAGCGTTCCACAAAGCTGGTGAACGATCTCAGCTTCAGTGCGGATAGAGAGGAGCTTGTGGTCTCTGCTTCGTTCCAGTTTGCAGACATTTGTTCGTCCTTTCTTTGTTGATGATGAACACAAACTGTCTTCTAAAAGTAACAGAGTTGCGCGATGGCACAAGCATCATCACTATGACACATCCCTTAAGGCATTGGTCCTGGCTTTTGTTCAGGCAGCACACATTCGGGACTGATTCCGGCAGTCTTTCTCAGGTCCCCAACCCGGCATTGATACCGGTATCAATCACGGGTTGTGTTTGCGTTCACACAGAAGGCATTCTGGCAATTTTACAGCAATTTCCTGGGATCAACACACTGTTTGAAAAGGGCTTAAGGCAGTCTAGTCCAAACTACAGAGCAAGGGGTAATACAAATAGCATAAACGGAAAGCAGGCAATGGTCATACACAGTATAAACAAGACAACGATAATAGAACGCTTAGTTAGACAGGCTGGCAATACTTTGCAATGGTCTGTAAGCCAGGTCATGCTTAAATGTCTTACAAACAGGAAGTAACCAGTGAAGCAGAGGAAGTGGCACACAGTCAGTATTCCAAAGTAGGCTCCCTCTGCTGGCGGGATGTTAGAGTGGCCTAAATGTATGAAACCTGAAATAAACGTTGTTGAAAACACTGAATAGTTATGATATCGTCCCCAATGGGTCGATATTGTCCCCAAAACTTTTTAAACATCTCACTGCACAGACCTAATGCAAATAAAATATATCCAGTGTAAGTTCATTTGTGTCAAGTTAGAGGTGATCTGGTGCTTAAATGTGGTGTTTTTGAAATCATTTGAGATTTCTTTGCCAATATTGTTGCAGAACATTCTATTGTGGCTTGTGCACAGTCTTCACACAGACGATCTATCGCTCAATGCAGTTGCGAAGGCTCTATTCTTGCAGGTATATACATATATACTATTCTATACAATTATGAACATATTTGATCTTAAAGTCACTTAAGTTCTGAAGACTGCTTTCTGGTGTTCTTTTTTTAAGTTGTATGCTAAGTCTGTTAAGCCTTATATTTTATTTAATTTTATTGTTTATTTTTACACGGACAATGTAAAATTAAAGGGCTCATGAACTGGCTTTTTAAATTTTATTATATTGTTGTCTGAGGTAAACTTATGAAATTCGCTTGGTTTTTGCATTCAAAAACATCAAAATGAATAAGTAATAGGCTATTTTCTACACTAGTTTTGAGCCAAGCTCAGAAAAGCTCGTTTTTTATGGGCTTATCCAGGGGTTAAAGTGAGCCGTAACGGTCCGGAACTGCGTTCTGGCACCTCAGATCAATTAATAAATAAATAGATTCATTAATCTCAACGAATCTTGCTTCTCCCAATATGGACCAACTTCCCTTCCTCCCCGCAGAACGCGAGCGATAAACACATAAAGTATAAACTGTATAAAGTATAAACGCCTCGTTCGTTTGGAGAGGTGCGTGCGAAGTCAGCGGAGCCTCGCGCTCGTGCGGACGCGTCGAGGATACACAAGGCATTACAAATGCTTCAAATGCACTCGCGGTGGTTGAGCGCGGTAAAGTTAGTTTTAGGTTTGAAATATTTCGCCTGACATTTTTCCCTAGTCACTGTTCTGTAGGGTCTTACAAAGAGATCAATAGCAGGATTAGTTTTAACATTATGTAACCATTGTATATCGACATTAATATTCGTTCATTACCCAGACAGCAAACTGACATTGAATCAACATGGAAATGACGTCTCTCATGACATCGAAACAACGTTGTTTTGGCATTGATTTGCTCATTGAATTAATGTTGAACCAACGTCAGACGCGGCATTCTTCAAAGCTAAATGAAAATCGAAAAAAGAATGACACGTCTGACGTTGGTTCAATGTTAATTTGATGAGCAAAACAATGTCAGATCAGACGGTGTTTCGATGTCATGTTTCCACGTTGATTGTCAGTTTGCTATCTGGGTAATATTCAAAAATCACCTGCATGCATTTAACACTAGAAGTGCCAGAATTCCAAAACTACTAGAACGGCCACAAACGGTCATTTTGACCGTTAGATTCAAAACAGTAGCCATGTTTCCATCGACACATTTTTATCCGAACTAAGTGATATCGAATGAAAAATACCTTATGGAAACAGTAAAATTCGATGAATTTTCATGAATATCGACTAAAATGAAATACGTTCGGTCTCATCGGATTTTATCTTGATCGATATACGGCTAATGCGATAAAAGCTGATGGAAACGTTATTTGCCGAATAAATAATGAATTGCGATTAAGTTTTAGGCCCTTTTATGGTTGCAACACGTCAGAAGACGAGTTCATTTCCGGCCAGTCTGTTTGCGCACACATGGCGGATGTCAACAAAGACAGATGTAAGTGGACAAAGTAAAAAATGCTTCAACCAAAGGGTTTCCGTGAAGTGTCTCAGAACCAGGATCTCCCAGAACTGATGGCGCTGTCGTTCCCACACTACAGTCCCCTCCGCTGTCGTCTGGCATTTAGTTTTGCTTGTTTTTACGTGGCTTGGTTGAAATTCTAATGTAGAATGTGGTCTGTTATTTCTGGTTAACAGCGACTGCGGCGCTGCTATAACACACCGTTGCCATGGATGCAGTTCAGAGACGGAACAGACTATTTTCTTTAGCAGAAGCAATACTCGTTTTTAAATCAATAAACTCGTTTTTAAGTCAATATTTTGTGTCAAATTATTGATTTATTTATTTATTTGTTTGATTTATATGTAATAAGCAGAATAATGTATAGCGAGGCGGTTGTTGTAGCGAATACAACCCCGGCTAACAACCGCCTCGCATATACATTATCCCATTCATATGATCGCTATCAGCTGGCACATAAGCATTATTAGGCTACAACTTGTGAAAATAGTGATCATTTGTAGGTAGATGGCAATCCGTTTTGTCTAACAAAACTTTGTTCGCAAAAGTTTGCTTGAATGTTGTTCGATTCAGTGCGAAAATTAATGGAAACACCTTAAAATGTCTCAAATCAATTCGATATACCAATTTGATCGCAAAACAGCATGTGACGTCATTACGTACAGGTTTTTATTCGCTTTAAAGCTGTTGGATGGAAACACACTTTCACCAGCTTTATTCGCATGAGTTTTTTAACCGAACTTCAGATAATTCGATTGAAAAGTGGATGGAAACATGGCTAGTGTTTATTTTGTAGACGAATAATTTACGTAATTATTTTCGTCAACGACATTTTTTCAAAGACGAAAACGAGACGACAATAATAATATTATAATCATAATAATAATAAAAAGGCTAATAATATAGGACTAGCAGAACTAGTAAACAGCCCATGCAGTAAACAAACAACGCAGGACAGGGCAGCGGAGCTCACCAGGATCATCCGACATGAACGGAACATCTGGATCGGATTCGGCCGTGTCTGATGAATAGCAACCGTCTCTCTTTCCTTGATGTGGACTCTGACTCTGAATCACTCTCTGATGAGGAGGAAATGTTAACTTGCACCCAGGAAACGTCGCTGTCACTTACACCTCCGATTGTTCCCCTGCATCCGAATCATCACTCGTCAAGTTATGAAGCATCTCCAGGGCATCCTGTAGTCCGGTTTTATTTGCTTATTTCTGATCAACAACTAATGTAGACATTATTATATAGCAAACACCGCTGTGACCGGACAGACCTTTCTGTTGACAGTTGAGCGAGACCACGATCAACCGCGGGATATTTAACAAAAAAATACAGCGAAATTCAGTGCAGTCAATATGACAGTCTATGGCCGAAATAGGTAAATATGTTCATTTTTTTTTTTGCCTTACGTTTACGTAACTTAATTTATATGAAAAGCATTTTAAATGAAAATACAGACAATTTTAGGAAAAGTCAGGTACCAGCAGGATTTTATTATTTTTTTCAACAAAGTAATTGTAGATATAAAATTTAAAACGGTCAAAATGACCGTTATGGCCGTTCTAGTGTTAATGCTGCATATTTACACTACCGGTCAAAAGTTTAAGATCGGAAAGATGTTTTTTATGTTTTTAAAAGAAGTCTCTTCTGCTCACCAAGGCTGCAATTTTTTTTATAAAAAATACACAAAAAACAGTAATATTGTGAAATATTCTGACAATTTAAGGGTATGATATGACGTGATTGACTGGTCGACTTCCAGCTCATCCCTGCTCACACGCCCTGTTTCCTTGGTTAAAATCTCAATTTTCTTGCGATTTAAACATTGTTTGAAACATTTGGAATCAGTAGCGGAGTGGCAATCGGGAGAGTCGGGAGTTTTCCCGGTGGGCCGGTAGTGTTTCCCGCGAGGGCCGGTCTGATAAAATGTATTTATTGGAAGTTCGTCATGTGCACTTGGCGCCCAAGCTAGGGAAAGAAAACATTTTTTTATTTTTTTACATTTTCTATAACGGAGCATATATTTGCACTAAGTCCCTGTCTTTATAGCAAAAAGACGCCCGTCATGAAACAGCTTCGGTGGCGTAGGTCGTAGGACGTGAAGTGCTTGAAAGCAGCTTTTGATGCACTGAACGCCTTTTGCGGATTCGAAAATAAATACATTTTAAAGGCGGATTCGAACTCACGTTCAACACATATGTAAAGATGTAAAATGTAAAACCTAACATTAAGGTCTCTTGCGTTATATTTTGCCAACAAACTAAAATTGAAACCATGATATGGCGTTGTGCCATTATAATAACTGACATTAGAATAGCATCCTGTTTGTGCTGCGGAATTACTTTGCTCACGCGATCATGGTCATCTGGTGTTTTCTCCTATAAATAAAAGCTTGAGGGTTTATTTCTTGCAAGTGAAGAAATTAGGACAAAGCTATTTTAATTTTCCCATATTATAGTGTAATGTAGGTTAAAATATACTTTTGAAATACTCATTTTCATTTACATAGTACATTTATAGGCTAAATGCATTTTACAGTACGTCATAGGAATAATTATAAATCATTATTACATTATTATAATAATTGTTTGGCATCCTAAAACACCACTGATAATGTAATGCAGACTGAGACTCTCATAACTAAAAAGATGTTTGAGCCCTCTTTATTGTCCTGGTGCAAATTAATGCTTTTTCTTTGTTCAACGAGCAGTTCATCGGTTGAAGCTCTTAATTTTGATCTCTCAGAGAGCACGAGATTGATGCATTTAACCTTAAAATGTCCAAAATCTTCTTGCGGTGGAGCATGCCCCCGAACCCCCTAGAGGCACAAAGTCCATCCAACATAAGTTTTAGACATTCCTATGGGAAAGAACGACCATTTATGAACTTTACTCCAGCATAGTAAAAGTTCCTTTTAAATCAGTAAAACTGTAAATGCTATCGGCTATTAAAATCGTGCCGGCGACAAGGGCCGGTGGTCTACGAAATTTCCCGGTAGATTTTTTGGTCCCACTCCGCCCCTGTTTGGAATATTGTAAGCTATCATCTTAACTAAATGTATGACACTGGCCTTGTGATTTTGGGATATTTTAATGCAAAAATCTTAGGTATTCCACCTTTAAGATCGTTTTGTATCCACAGTTGTGAGGAGCATCTTCTGAGCCATTAAGGCCTTGACTGATACACAGCTCAGTGTGCAGAATATTCTGTAAAGGCAAAAGTAATTTCATATGATCATATGATTCCTGAAGGATCATGTGACACTGAAGAGGCGCATGCGCGTGCGATCTGTATTCGTGTTCTGTAGCTCCGGAGGATTTCTTCATTAATCTTTAATTTTTGCATCCGGCATTTCAGTCCTAAATTAGTCGGGATATTAATTTACTGTTCATCTTTTATAATGGCGAACACATCGGATGAGAGTCTAACGTTACCTCTGTGTGCAGGTGAGGACACATTCGAGCTCTTCACGGTGAAGCAGGAGCTGGAACGCGTCGAGAAGCAGATCCGCAGTCTGTTGATGAAGCAAGCCGAACTGCTGGACCGGCGTTCAACGCTCTAAGCTTCACGCGCCGACGCTCACAACTCAGTGGTTAGTAACGTTAACTCTGCTCAGTACTTCCTCATCCACTCTCGCATGCTCCTCTGCCCAGGACGACGCGACCAGCCCGGCCTTCTCTTCACTCCAGCTCGGCCCAACACCGTGGAGCATGGATCACGCAGCGGAGGACACGAGCCAGGACCAGAGCTACCTCTCCCGCCCCTCCCGGTCTTCCGAGATCTCCACTCCGGAACCGCTTCTCCTCTTTCGCGAGCCGGAACGCCACTGACGCCCTGATCATCGGGACTTCCATGGTCCGTCATGTCCGCTCACTTCGGGTAAAGGTAATGTACGCACACACTGTTTCCCTTGGTGCCCGGTGTCTCCCATATCGCCGCTCAGGTTCCTGAGATCGTGGGCGGTGACACGCGCATCGGAGCTGTTGTGCTGGAAGCGGGAGCGAATGACATCAGGCAACGGCAGACCGAGGTTCTGAAGAAGGACTACATGAGCCTGATCGAGACGGTACGCACCACAGCGCCTAAAGCAAATGATCATCGTGTCCGCACCGCTTCCCACGTACAGACAAGGACAGGAAAGGTTCAGTAGACTTTTTGCATTTAATGAATGGCTAATGTTAATGTGTAATGAACAGAAACTGCTCTTTGTAAATAATTGGCATCTGTTTTGGGAGCGACCCAGACTGTATCGGGCAGACGGACTCCACCCCAGCAGAATCGGAGCGGAGTTCTGTCGGACAACATCTCCGAGACGTTACGCACCAGATGACTAATAAGTCAAAGTCCAAATCACAGCCTCTGTTGTCCAAACTTAACTAATATGCATAGTGTGGAGCGTTACATTGAAACTGTGTCTATTCCTCGTTTAGTGAAGCCAAACAATAAATCTAGTGCAGGATTTAGCAAAAATCTTATTGTAATTAAACCAGAAAATCTAAATATCAGTGAACAAAAACAATTTTTAAAGCTAGGTCTTCTAAACATTAGATCGCTCACACCTAAAGCAGTTATTGTAAATGAAATGGTCACAGATAATAATTTTGATGTTCTGTGCCTTACTGAAACCTGGCTTAAACCAAATGAGTATTTCGGTATAAATGAGTCTAGTCCACCAGGATACTGTTATAAGCATGAGCCTCGTCTGATCGGTCGCGGCGGCGGTGTTGCGACAATCTATAAAGATATTTTTAATGTTACTCAGAAAACAGGTCACAAGTTTAATTCTTTTGAAGTACTTGTGCTAAATGTTACGCTGTTAGATGTAAGAAAGAAATCCATATTATCTCTAGCCTTGGCTACTGTATATAGACCTCCAGGGCCATATGCTGAATTCCTAAAGGAGTTTGCAGACTTTCTCTCGGATCTATTGGTGAATGTCGATAAAGCAATAATTGTTGGAGATTTTAACATACACGTAGATAATACAAATGATGCTTTAGGGGCTGCGTTTACAGACTTATTAAACTCCTTTGGGGTCAAACAAAACATCAGTGGTCCCACTCATCGTCTAAATCATACACTGAGATTTAATTATATCATATGGAACCAGTCCAACTGATATAAATATCATACCGCAAAACGATGATGTCACTGATCATTACATGGTGACTTGCATAATACGTACTGCCGAAATATGTCATGTTGCGCCACGTTATAGAAAAGGCAGAACAATCCTTCCAACCACTATAGATAGATTCTCAAATAGCTTACCTGATCTATCTAAGCTGCTAAGTGAACCCAAACAAACTGATCAATTAGATGAAATAACTAGCAGTTTGAGCACCATTTTCACTAGTACATTAGATATTGTTGCACCAATTAGAATAAAAAAGGTTAGAGAGAAAACTAAAGCACCCTGGTACAACAGTGCTACACATGCTATCAAGAGAGAAACTCGTATCTTAGAGCGTAAATGGAAACAAACTAATTTAGAGGTCTTTAGAATCGCGTGGAAAGACAGTATGTCACGTTATAAAAAGGCTCTAAAAACTGCCAGGGCTGAGCATCTTCGCAAACTAATAGAAAATAACCAAAATAATCCAAGGTTTTTATTTAACACCGTGGCTAGACTAACAAATAAACAGACATCGCCAGAGCAAAATATACCGTTACAGTTTAGCAGTAATGATTTTATGAATTACTTCAATGAGAAAATAGAAAGCATCCAAAACACAATTATAAATGTACAATCCTCTATGGTGTCTTATGATTCAGCCTCAATTATGGCCCCTCTAGAACAACTACACCGTTTTACAATCGATACGACAGGAAGAGCTAAATAAACTTATCATTGCTTCTAAACCAACAACATGTTTATTAGATCCAATACCAACTAAACTACTAAAAGAAGTGTTACCTGTAGTGGAAGAGCCTCTCCTCAATATTATTAACTCGTCTTTATCTTTAGGTCATGTTCCAAAAATATTCAAGCTGGCAGTAATAAAACCTCTCATTAAGAAACCGCAATTAGATCCAAATAACTTAGCAAATTACAGACCCATTTCAAATCTTCCATTTATGTCAAAAATACTAGAAAAGTTGTGTCCGCTCAATTGTGCTCTTTTTTGCAAGAAAATGATATCTATGAAAAATTCCAGTCAGGATTCAGACCGCATCATAGTACAGAAACAGCGCTAGTTAAAGTTACAAATGATTTATTTTTAGCTTCTGACCAAGGCTGTATCTCAATACTAGTCCTACTTGATCTTAGCGCTGTGTTCGACACTATAGATCATAAAATACTCTTGGATCGACTACAAACCTACACTGGTGTTCAGGGACAGGCATTAAGCTGGTTTAGATCGTACTTATCGGACCGTTCTCATTTTGTTTGTTTAAATGGGGAAAAATCAAAGATAACGCCAGTAGACTATGGAGTACCGCAAGGATCGGTTTTAGGCCCTCTGCTATTCTCAATATATATGCTGCCACTTGGTAATATTATAAGAAAACATAGAATTAACTTCCACTGTTATGCTGATGATACTCAATTATATATTTCATCACGACCAGACGAAAACACTAACTTATCTAAATTGACAGAGTGTCTCAAAGATATAAAATGCTGGATGACGCGTAATTTCCTGCTATTAAATTCAGATAAAACGGAGGTTTTACTTATTGGTCCAAAAAACTACTCACAAAACCTCTTACAATACAACTTTAATATAGATGGATGTCCTGTTACTTTATCCACTACAGTAAAAGACCTGGGTGTTATACTAGACCGCAACTTGTCTTTCGAAAATCATATTTCATATGTTACAAGAACAGCCTTTTTCCACCTTAGAAACATTGCTAAGCTACGTAACATGCTATCTGTTTCTGATGCAGAAAAGTTAGTTCATGCATTTATGACCTCGAGACTAGATTACTGTAATGCTTTATTAGCCGGTTGTCCTGCATCCTCAATAAACAAGCTACAGTTAGTCCAAAATGCAGCCGCTAGAGTTCTTACTAGGTCAAGAAAATACGATCATATAACACAGATTTTATCATCTCTACACTGGTTACCTATTAAGTTCCGCATCAACTACAAAATACTACTACTAACCTATAAAGCCCTAAATGGTTTAGCTCCAATGTACTTAACGGACCTTCTTTCGCCCTACAATCCACCGCGTTCTTTAAGATCACTAAATTCAAGGCTTCTGGTCATTCCTAGGATATCTAAGTCCACTAAAGGAGGGAGGGCGTTCTCGCATTTAGCTCCAAAACTCTGGAATAGCCTTCCTGATACGGTTCGAGGCTCTGACTCGCTGACACAGTTTAAAACTAGACTAAAAACGCATCTCTTCAGTCAAGCATTCACATAATGCTTACCTTTTATTCCTCTGTTATGCCATACAGAACCGTTTGCGCTGAAACTGCTTAACGCACCAGCGGGGCTCGACAGCCTTTTAGACAAACGGTTCGACACGTCGGCACGTATGGTTGGCTTGCGGAGAGTTTGTGAGATAGTGATTTTCTAACACCGACTCCTGTATAATGGAAATCATTCTGAACATCAGCAATGCTAATTATCTCCCATCTGCCTTTCTGCTGTTATCTCGGGACGTTTGTCCCGAGAAAATGGCGCTCGTCAGGTCCAGTTTGTATCCAGCCTCTCACGGGGATCTCAGATGCCCCAACGCCTGTGAAGAGACGACTCAACGCCTGTGAAGAGGCGACTCAACGCCTGTGAAGAGACGACTCAACGCTGGCGATATGTTATGGCTCCATATTATATATGAACAATATTTATATTTAATATTTATATATAAACAATATGAATGTAAGCCAGAGGAGA
This sequence comes from Hybognathus amarus, assembly GCA_030378365.1. NCBI lineage: Eukaryota > Metazoa > Chordata > Actinopteri > Cypriniformes > Leuciscidae > Hybognathus > Hybognathus amarus. Next base: position 156,498 of record JAQIUQ010001698.1, on the reverse strand, counting down.
ACTGGCCCCGACTGAGCCTGGGTTCTCCCAAGGTTTTTTCTCCATCAAATCTGATGGAGTTTTGGTTCCTTGCCACTGTCTCCTTGCTTTGCCTTGCTTTTGGCTTGCTTAGTCTGGTTTTTTTACCATTTAACAATATTACTTATCTGTGTTGTACTTCTGTCATGTTATCACTGTGAAGCTGCTTTGATACAATCTGTATTGTGAAAAGCGCTATATAAATAAATGTGACTTGACTTGACTTGACTTAATGCTCTCCTACACATCCATTCGTCAGCATTTTTGACCTGAAGATAACATTTTTCACCCACTCAACTGAACATCTCAGGGCTCTTCACATCATGCGTTCTGGACACAACTGTTTTTGAGATTGGCTGATGTCACGACAAAAATGGGCCTTACACTAGCAACTTTCTAGGCCTGTGACATTAAACACAGAGAAATACGGTACGTGTCCATTAGATCCAAGATACAGATGACTTGGAATATATAGCACATGAGTTTTCTTGTTAAGGTGCCACATTTCATATATATTTTGATGTGGTGTTAGGAAGAGGGTTGTGGACATCATTTATGAAACCTTCAGGACACTGAAAAACATCAAACTCTCTAAAAGTTAAAGGCCTGATTGAGCTGTTTATTTGTTGTTGCTACTCATAGGCATCAACCCTTGGGGAGAGCTGGTTTGTTCCTGGCAGATGTGTATTTGCTGCTGTTGAGATCATCACTGGGTTTTTGGCCTCTGATGCACTTTATGACTGAGTAAACACCCAATTTTATCTTGGCAGTGCAAATAAGGATGGTTTGTTTAACCTTCAGCCCTGCATGTGTGTGTTTCAAATAATAGGAGCCAGTAGGTGCAAATTAGGATCCTGTGTCTTCCCATCTGCCATGTGGATGTGGATATGTTCAGGAATGTGGTTTAGGCCATTTTATGGTTTCACTTTATTTTAATGGTCCATTTAATACATTCTGTTGACTATAAGTAACATTGCACATACAAGTCTATTCATTCTTAGAGTATTTGTAGACTGGTAGGGTAGGGTTTGAATAAGTTAATGTACTTGCAAGTTACTTGAAGTCAGTAGAATGTTTGTTGGAGGACCATCACAATAAAGAGTTTGCGGATATTAAGCAGAATACTAAATATATTAATAATATAGTAAATATATTAATAATAATATAGTAATATTTTAACAAGAGTTAGTTGACATGTAGTTGCTAAATTATTTCAACAGAATGTTCAAAAGGGACCATCAAAAAAAGTGTTACCGTAAAAACCAAATTTACGTAATCTAAAAATACACAACATATATAAGTGAATCAGCTGATTCAGATTTTCCAATACTCAAGAAGCTCTGCCCTTGCCCTGCAGTCTTCGGTTTTCAAATTCGCCTTAGTTACATTGGCCAGCCAATAAGAATTTGGATTTACCCATTCAAAATGGTATCTAAGTCCTGATCTCTCCAGGCCATAGCTTAAACCTAACCCTTTGCCTGGCAGGTAATGTTTGGGGCTTCTTGTCTCCCATGCTCACTAACGAAGATGCTACCTCTGCAATCCTTTCTACACTGGCCTCTGTCTCAGATAAAATCACAGGACACATCCCATACAGTCAATGGTCCAAATTCTCCTGAATCTCTGCTGGAATGCTATGCATTCTCCTGGTTAGATGGAGGAATCACTGGACAGCAGGTTCCAGTCTTTAGAGGGAGCCCAGGGTTCAGTTTCATTTCCTCCAAAAACAAGGCTCATTGTATCAACACTTACGTAAGCCCCTTTAATTGACCTATGGCTAAGCCATGCCCTAAAACGCAATGAGCCAATCACAGTGCGCAGCTAACCCAATACACTTGAACATTCTCTGCACGTCCATTGACATGCATTGCAGTTAGTCAGTTTTCATTCATTTTTTCTTGTCATTTTAAGTTTAAAATGGTCAAACGGTGTGCATGGGGTACATGCAACTCCGACACTCAGGTTGCCGAGAGTCTGGGCAATGGTGTGTATTTCTTTTACCCTTTCCCAAGCCCAAGCCACAATCTCAACCAAGATAAGTGTCTGCTCTGGAATTCATAGTTATGCGGTATCCAACAAAACGTGGATAAATGGTGTCTACATCTGATCTAAGTTAAGTCAACAACGTATTTGAACGTTATCTTTAAAATCTCTAACGTAATGTTAGTCTAACGTTAGACTTACATTAGAAAACATTAACGTTAGCTTCTAGCTGCGGTGTACATCATGTCACTTATCTTCATTAAAGTATCTGTAAATAACCGAGACAACAAATGTTAACAATGTTGTGCTGAATGATTCATGTAAATACTGTAGCACCAAACGGTGATGGCAACGATATGTGGTTTATCACGTTTACACTGTGACCTGTACATTTTTGCCTGGAGCTGAAGCTTTTCATCGACCTTCTCAACAATAAAATATATTAATAGAACCCTCCAATGCATAGTTAAGGCCCAAGGTCTTAAGTGACTTCGAGATAATATATATTCTTTCTGTCTCCAAAAATCACCAATTGCCTCCTGTGAAATGTCTCTTACTGTGACAGCTGCCATAGCGCCCGTGCCTGAATGTTGACTGTGTGTCCGAGTGAGTGGAGGGGGCGTGGCTTAGCCATAGGTCAATTGCCCCAACATCAAACATCCCTTCAACATAAAAAACACATAAACAAGATCACTAACACTTATGAATACTGTTCTGTCATTAATAAATACCTACACATGAACAAATGAGTAAGACAATTAACATTCTAGTAACAGCTATTAACTATACACTCACCGGCCACTTTATTAGGTACCCCATGCTAGTAACGGGTTGGACCCCCTTTTGCCTTCAGAACTGCCTCAATTCTTCATGGCATAGATTCAACAAGGTGCTGGAAGCATTCCTCAGGGAGTTTGGTCCATATTGACATGATGGCATCACACAGTTGCCGCAGATTTGTCGGCTGCACATCCATGATGCGAATCTCCCGTTCCACCACATCCCAAAGATGCTCTATTGGATTGAGATCTGGTGACTGTGGAGGCCATTTGAGTACAGCGAACTCATTGTCATGTTCAAGAAACCAGTCTGAGATGATTCCAGCTTTATGACATGGCGCATTATCCTGCTGAAAGTAGCCATCAGAAGTTGGGTACATTGTGGTCATAAAGGGATGGACATGGTCAGCAACAATACTCAGGTAGGCTGTGGCGTTACAACGATGCTCAATTGGTACCAAGGGGCCCAAAGAGTGCCAAGAAAATATTCCCCACACCATGACACCACCACCACCAGCCTGAACCGTTGATACAAGGCAGGATGGATCCATGCTTTCATGTTGTAGACGCCAAATTCTGACCCTACCATCCGAATGTCACAGCAGAAATCGAGACTCATCAGACCAGGCAACGTTTTTCCAATCTTCTATTGTCCAATTTCGATGAGCTTGTGCAAATTGTAGCCTCAGTTTCCTGTTCTTAGCTGAAAGGAGTGGCACCCGGTGTGGTCTTCTGCTGCTGTAGCCCATCTGCCTCAAAGTTCGACGTACTGTGCGTTCAGAGATGCTCTTCTGCCCACCTTGGTTGTAACGGGTGGTTATTTGAGTCACTGTTGCCCTTCTATCAGCTCGAACCAGTCTGGCCATTCTCCTCTGACCTCTGGCATCAACAAGGCATTTCCGCCCACAGAACTGCCGCTCACTGGATGTTTTTTTCTTTTTCGGACCATTCTCTGTAAACCCTAGAGATGGTTGTGCGTGAAAATCCCAGTAGATTAGCAGTTTCTGAAATACTCAGACCAGCCCTTCTGGCACCAACAATCATGCCACGTTCAAAGTCACTCAAATCACCTTTCTTCCCCATACTGATGCTCGGTTTGAACTGCAGGAGATTGTCTTGACCATGTCTACATGCCTAAATGCACTGAGTTGCCACCATGTGATTGGCTGCTTAGAAATTAAGTGTTAACGAGCAGTTGGACAGGTGTACCTAATAAAGTGGCCGGTGAGTGTATATTCTGTATATATATATTATCAATATATTCTGATTAACTAATTAATAAGTAAAAGTGCTAAGTTGAATGAGATAGTTCACTCAGATAATAAATAACTACTATTTTTTTCCATCTCAGTCACTCCTCTGATAGATATCTCAAAGCATTTTGCAAAGTTCCGTGTCCATCTTCCGGTCTCTGGGTTCTATATTCAGTGTCCTCCCTTCTGGATTAAGTCACCCCCTTCATCCCCTACAACATTCATCTAGACTTTTGAGGAGCGAAGCAGTTGCCCAATCTACTCTTAAAGCTGACAACTATGCATGGTTTCACTTCTCATTCTCCTTCTCCTGTCAGTCTTGTTGTTTTATTTCTATTTCACATTTCCACTGCCTGCACTTCAATGTCCGTTTCTTAAAATCTTCCTCTTGTACAGTTGTACATCAGATGCTTTCATCTAGAGTACATAGTCTTTCTTCATCTTCCTTCAGTGTCTTTTTCTTAAGGTATTAAGAAATCTTCTCCTCTTCTTGCCTTTCACGGGTTTGTCCATTGAGGGGAATTTATTGTGATTATTTAGTCTTTCTTCCCTCACAAAACATGTGCTTCTCTGATATGTCTTCTGTCCTCTAGTTTATTTTTCTAAAACATTTTAAAACTGATTTATTGAACCACAATTAACCAATATGACATGCAAACTCCTTTCTATTCTTATTAAATGTATCAGTTATTTCAGTTCTTTGTCAGTTCTCGTTGCGTTATACTCCAGGTCTTCTTTTCTTGACAGTTCTTGATAGAAAATAAATAAATAAATAAAAACTTTTTACTGCTGCATTTAGATCCTTTCCTGACTTTTATTTCAACTGGACTGTGACAGATTTAGGCCACGTTTACACAAAGCCGGGTATTTAGCAAAACAAATATTTTCCCCTCTCCGTTTTCAAAAATAACATTGTTTACACACCCGCATAAATACGCCGTCGAGCGCCATCATAACTATGCCAAACCTAAGGCGGCAGTGTAGGGATTAAGGATAAAGCCATCCAAGCCAATCAGAATCCCAGAATCGACAAGAGAGAACCTAAAACGCCGTTTCTCCCAGTTCATACGACAACAAGTGTCCGGCGTTTTCAAAAATCTCCACTTTGCCCGGAGTTTTTAGAAATAATCGTTTTCAGTGATAAAAACGGCGTTTTCGTGTAAATGAGAGGGCAAAACGCAGAGAAATATCTGTTTTTCCATCATGTAAACGGGGCCTTATAGCATTTACAATTTTGCATCCAGCTCAGCTTGAAGATCAGTATACGTCATGCCATTTTTAGGTGGAATGGAAGAGTTGTAGTCTTTCAAACACATTGAAACACAAAGGTAGAGCTGCCATTTAACCAGTAGTAGACCGTAGGCACAATTGAGTCGTAAGCACAGTCAGTGTTATTGTGCCTTCCAGCAAGGGTCAGCAGACCTCAGAGTAAAGACTTCAACTCCCTCAACTCCCCTCAAGTTTAAAGCGATCCACAATTTTAAAACAATTCTTGCACAAAGGCATATCCTTTCTAGATGCAAAAGCAAAGCTCGTGGTCTAGAATAAATTCATAAATACATTGTTGACCGCAGAGTGCTTTTGTCAAGGAATTCATCAGGGTAAAAATCACAATTATCTTCTATCATTCAGGAACGACTGGTAGGCTGGTGACATTTTTCAAAAGCTTTTAGACCATTTAGATGTCAATGAGGGCCATTCTTCAGTGCCACCTACATGACTACAAAATAACAGGATGTTAGGAAGACATTTTATTTATCTTTATCAGTCTGTTCCAGAGCATGCTAATTGCAGAAAACAAGTTGTACAGCAGTATACACTAGTGTACACCCCAATCATGCCTCTAGCCTATGAAAAGCTGTTCAATGCTCCACTGGCTCTCAGTTGGAGACCAGTGCTGCTTTTTTTAATCAACCGTGTGTCTCCTGTGGGTTCTTAGACAAGAGAGAGAAGGAGCGGAGACAAATAATAAAAACACATTCTCTGTGATTAATATGATTCTCTCTCAGCCTCAGAACAAATTACATCTACACTCAATCAGAAAGAGACTTATTAAAACGTATTGATTCCAAACACCAGGTGAACCGAACTGAAAAAAACTTTTAGTTATGGGAAGAAATTCTGTATTGAAGTTGCCATTTTAAAACACATGTATTTTGCTATAGTACAGCTAATACGTATGTATATATATATATATATATATATATATATACACACACTCACCGGCCACTTTATTAGGTACCCCATGCTAGTAACGGGTTGGACCCCTTTTGCCTTCAGAACTGCCTCAATTCTTCGTGGCATAGATTCAACAAGGTGCTGGAAGCATTCCTCAAGGAGTTTGGTCCATATTGACATGATGGCATCACACAGTTGCCGCAGATTTGTCGGCTGCACATCCATGATGCGAATCTCCGTTCCACCACATCCCAAAGATGCTCTATTGGATTGAGATCTGGTGACTGTGGAGGCCATTTGAGTACAGCGAACTCATTGTCATGTTCAAGAAACCAGTCTGAGATGATTCCAGCTTTATGACATGGTGCATTATCCTGCTGAAAGTAGCCATCAGAAGTTGGGTACATTGTGGTCATAAAGGGATGGACATGGTCAGCAACAATACTCAGGTAGGCTGTGGCGTTGCAACGATGCTCAATTGGTACCAAGGGGCCCAAAGAGTGCCAAGAAAATATTCCCCACACCGTGACACCACCACCACCAGCCTGAACCGTTGATACAAGGCAGGATGGATCCATGCTTTCATGTTGTAGACACCAAATTCTGACCCTACCATCCGAATGTCGCAGCAGAAATCGAGACTCATCAGACCAGGCAACGTTTTTCCAATCTTCTATTGTCCAATTTCGATGAGCTTGTGCAAATTGTAGCCTCAGTTTCCTGTTCTTAGCTGAAAGGAGTGGCACCCGGTGTGGTCTTCTGCTGCTGTAGCCCATCTGCCTCAAAGTTCGACGTACTGTGCGTTCAGAGATGCTCTTCTGCCCACCTTGGTTGTAACGGGTGGTTATTTGAGTCACTGTTGCCCTTCTATCAGCTCGAACCAGTCTGGCCATTCTCCTCTGACCTCTGGCATCAACAAGGCATTTCCGCCCACAGAACTGCCGCTCACTGGATGTTTTTTCTTTTCGGACCATTCTCTGTAAACCCTAGAGATGGTTGTGCGTGAATATCCCAGTAGATTAGCAGTTTCTGAAATACTCAGACCAGCCCTTCTGGCACCAACAATCATGCCACGTTCAAAGTCACTCAAATCACCTTTCTTCCCCATACTGATGCTCGGTTTGAACTGCAGGAGATTGTCTTGACCATGTCTACATGCCTAAATGCACTGAGTTGCCGCCATGTGATTGGCTGCTTAGAAATTAAGTGTTAACGAGCAGTTGGACAGGTGTACCTAATAAAGTGGCCGGTGAGTGTATATATAATATATATATATATGTATTAGCCATGCTAATGTGTGCCAGGGCCAGTTGCGTTTCCACTGTCACTTCTGGGGCTTGATCGGGGCTTACTCCTGGGCCAACGGCCAGGACTTCTGCCCTGTCGAATACCTGGGGCCAAAGCGGGCCAGCTCGGGCTAGAGGCGTGGACAAGGTAAAAGGCGATGTTTATCGCTGTTATGGAACATTGTGATCTTTAACGCACATTTCACTTTTTTATATCACGCAAATCATTCGCTGCTCAAAATGGAGAATCGCCTGTACTGGTCTGTCCAAGATACCTCAAAGCTCATCTGAGCATTTGGGCAGAAGAAAGGTACAGCATCAATTTGACGGCATGTGAAGAAATGAGGATGTTATAAAATACATCAATGCTGAATTTTCCAAGCTAAGCATTCAGCGAGCAACGCTTCAAGTTTGGGAGGAAAAAAGTTGCGGGCGCAGTATTGTACAAGGCGATTGAAAACGCACAATGGACAAAGCGGAGCTCAGAGAAGGAAATTTTTCTATGGTTCAACTTGATGGATGGTGTGCTGGGTCACCGTCCCTCTGTTAATGGCGACTCCCGAGACAAGTCTGGACACTATTGCAGCCACTGCCGGTGAGTTAATATACATGCTGTGACGTGTGACATATGACGTTTGATCCAGAAAGGCGTGTTAGGGGCGGGGTTTCATGCAGCGCTACTGGCTAGGCAGTGGAAACGCATGCCTAAGCCTAAGCTTAAGGCCCAAGGCCACTGGCTCGGCTCGGCTCGCTGTTAGCCCTGGCATGGCCCTGGCCCGACAGTGGAAACGCTGCTAATGCATTTTCTGCTGCTGTGATTCTCAGACCTCCCACGGGATGTTCGAAGACCTCTCTGACGCGTTGTAGAAAGATAGTGCAGAAGGGAGCTGATGCTGTCTCGGTTGGGGTTAACCGAAGGCCTGTAGGTGTCCTTACAAGCTCCTCTGTTAGTGACATCAGGTGATTGAGCTGATGTTGGTGTACGGCGAGCTGGTTGGCTTGTGTGGACAATTCTGATGACATTTGCATAATGGCTGCTGGATCACTGATGTGGTGAAGTCTTCTGTAATGAGGCGTCAGTGGAGTGAGGATCCATCTGCAGTTTATTCACAAGCAGTAAAAGATAAAGTTGCAACAGCATTAACAGGAACAGGTGAGGGCAGGCAGCAAACAAACAGAGTCCAAAAGGCAGGCAAAGATCAGGGCAGGCAGCATATCAAGTCAAGTCAAGTCAAGTCACCTTTATTTATATAGCGCTTTTTACAATACAGATTGTATCAAAGCAGCATCAGAGTGATAACATGAAAATAATACAAAGTTTGTTTCTAGAAGAAAATTTCAGGCAATGATTTCGGCCCTCCAAAACCATTTTAGTTAGAAACTGAAAGTTGCTGTTTTGTCTGAAAATATTATTTGTATATGGATACGCAGCTCTCTAACACATGCAGATCAAACACATTATCTGAATGTTCTTCAGAAGAACATTCTGAATATTAATGTCATTTTACATTCTACATTATACAATACTAGAAAAAAAAGTTTGATGAGATAGACAACTTCAGTCAGAACTGTCTGAAGGTCTGATCAAGAGTTTGGAGTTTGTAGAGTTAAATCTCTAAGAGGAGTTAGAGTCAGAAATTTCTGAGTGAGAATAATAATAATAAGTTTAAATAGGATTTCAGTAAGTTGGCTTAATTATGCAAAATTTACAAGTAACTAACCTTAAACCAAATCATAACTGTAACTCTATAGCAAGTACATGTAGTTATTTAATATAACAAATAATTGTAATATTATGTTTTGAGAGATGAGGTTACTCAACACTGTCTCACATGGCACTTTGCAGACAAATTACTTGACTGGCTGTGTGTGTGCGTTCATGTGGTTTGGAGGAGGCGTGGCTTTGGAGACTGAAGGGAGGGTGGGATCTAATGGCGCTTTTCCACTGCATGGTACGTCCTCGGTTCGGTACGGTTCGAATCGGCGCGGAACAGTTCGGCTCGCTTCGCTTTTCCACTGCGTGGTACGACTCGACTTCGGTACGGACCGGTTCGGTTTCGCTTTAGCTCTGTTGCTTTTCCACTGCAGTAGTACCGCTTCAAAGTGGGTGGGACTGATCGTTATTTGCGCGCGCCTCTACTGCCATGACATCAACTTAAACGCGCCACATTTCAAACCCACAACACAGGATCAATGAAGCCTATCGAGGGGATGGTGTTCCTGATTCTCGGCATGTGGATGTTTTTAACTGCAAGACGGAAATTTTTTTTTAAAAGGAGGCTGTTGTCTACTGGTTATTAAATTGAGCGGGTTTAGTGTCTCGTGTCGCAAATCCGATGACGCTAGTAGTGACGATTCTGTCTGACCAATCAGTGATCTGCAGTGTTTCACGTCACATTTTAGTATCGGTACGGTACACTTGGAACCTCAACAGAGCAGGTACCATTTAAAGCGACCCGTACTGAACCGAACCGTACTGTACCATGCAGTGGAAAAGCACCACAAGTGAGCCGTACCGAACCGAAACCGTACTGTACCATGCAGTGGAAAAGCGCCATTATGCTTTCAAAGCTAGCTTGCTATTACTAGTATCTCTAAAATGTCCTACCCTACTTTAAAGTCTAAAGAACTGTATGAATATTTGTGCACTATTGTGTAAGAAATTGTATTCTGCCCCAGATTTCACTCCAAAATATATTTTAGAATGAGCTCATCCTCAAAATGGCTTAATTATCATAGAGATGAAAGAAAGTCAAGGTGTATTTTTTAAAGAACACTGGGGCCTGACCACATACTGAGCAAATGGTAATCAATTGTAGAATGGGACTGGGTGTGGGACACAGAGAACCTTATCAGACAGTGGGGTGTCTCAACTTCCACAGCTGTTGCAACAAGAGCAACTTTATTTACATTAAGACCAGGATAAAAAGTTTGAGATTTAGATGTTGTGGGTTCATTCTGACGCCGGTGAACCCAAGGTGCTTTGTGTACCTTGCCACTGCTATGCTGTAATAAACTTCATTTTTGAGATCTTCAACATTCACATAATTTGTTCTTACAATTGTTTATACTCAAGACATGACAACTGAGAACGAATCTGCATTTATTATTCATTTTTCATTAAATGAGGGTTTTATTTGAGCATGCTTTAGTGAGCATCAGATGCTTGTCCCTGGGACAACTTTGTGTAAGTGTTATGCACTTGCTGCAGTCAAGGCTGTGCTTTTAAATTATGGTAATGGATTATAGGCAAAGCACCTTCCATTGCATGATTCTTGTACGATGCGTTCCCATAGAGTGAACTCCCACGCTTACATTTCTCTTCCCTCAAGCCACACACATGCATGCTGACTACGGCCCACCCCTCCATACAGCTCTGTTTGTGGCTTATAAAGGGGTTAGGCAGACAGGCACATGCACTCTGCTCTGACTAGATAGCTTTCATTTCTGCAAGACATTGTTTTCTTTTAATTTTATATATAAGTTGTTATTTAAATTTGGCCTATGGCATCAATTCTCGATTAATTAACTGTGAAATTAAACCACGATTAAAACATTTCATTATAGCCAGCCTAACTATAGCAAGAACCCTCCATTAAGCTGAATCACAAGCAAGCTGTGTTTGTTCAGAAATTATGGCAGTAAATTTTTAATTGCAGTAAGAATGTCATTATATAAGAATATCACAATGAGCAAAACCAGAACAAAATCCAAAACAGAGTAATCCAAACTACTGATGGCAATTTCAAAACACCGCTTCATGAAGCTTCTAAACCTTTACGGATCTTTTGCTCCGAATCAATGGTTCGGAGTGTGCATCAAACTGCCAGAGTCACGTGACTCACAGTAAACAAGGCTTCATTAGGCCATAACGGTTTCGGAACGTTTCAAAACACTTTGAAATTTTAATGTTTCACCGCTGGACCCATAAATAATTTCGACACAAGCTAGTCTGCCGTTGGCATAAAATAGTGTCGTGCAAGGTTGGAAATGCCAACCTTTCTTTATCCAACTCCTTTTTTTTCAATTCTTTAACCATTCAGTGTTTTTGAACAATTCAGTGCTGGTCCTCCCTGCACGCAAAGTACGGAAATTACGTCGGACCAACAAACCACCAGGGGGCCTCATTGATCTCAAAAATGATTTAATGACTAGGGCTGAGCGATTAATACAATTTTACAGTAGTTCTGTTTTTTGTAATGACTTCTAAAGATTATGGAAACACAATGCGCATTCTGCTTTAAAGCAGTGCTCTGTCGCCTTTCCTCACGCAACATCCAAATCAGTCAAATAATCGGTAACGATTTATATTGATGGTGCCTTTAGAACATTCTGTTGACTATAAGTAAATTTGCAACTCAAATCTCATTAGAGTATTGGTAAACTGTCTGATTAATATCGGCTTAATAACTCTTTTTTTGTGATGGTCCTCTAACAGACATTCTAATGACTATAAGTAACTTTGCAAGTACATGTCAACTTATTCTAACCCTACCAGTTTACTAATACTCTACTAACACCCTGAGAGATATTAGACTTGTAGTTGCAACATGACATTATAGTCAACAGAATGTGTTAAAGGGACCATCAAAATAAAGTGAAATCATGTTGTGTAACGTGACTGTAGTGATTTTCATTCTCCAGCCAGAAGTGCATTATACTAAAAGAGATAAAGCATATTGAGCTGCAAACGAGATCGAGAAGAGACGGGCACTTTGGGCACTTTCCCCCAAAAGTGTGTCCATCACCCTGGATTAAGGTTATGGATGTGCCTGAAAGCAGAGATGGGACTCAAGTTTGAGACTCGGACTCCAGTCGCACTTGAGTCGCACAAACAGCTGACTTCAGACTTGACTTGTGACTTGACCCAAAAGACTTCAGACTTGCGACTCGACCCAAAAGACTTCAGACTTGTGACTCGTCACAAAAAGACTTGTCAACAACCTGTTCATGCAATTATTGCTTTGTAAATCTAAATTCATTTTAATGTATTTATATTTTATTTTATTGGCGCATACGTTGGGGAAGCGTATGATAAGCTGCATGTCCCCTGCCCTTTGTCATACTGTGCATGAGACAGAGCTTATTAAGGCGACGCCCACACCGGGGAAAACAATCCAACCATCTCCATTGACTTTGCGTCTGTAGATTTCTCATAAATTCAAAAAAAGTTGGCATTCCTGTTCTTGAATCTCATTTTGAATAAGGTATCACTCTCAGTTTCAATACAGGTTTCCTAAACCTGTATACCAGTTTTGCTCCACCTCTATGTAAATCCATCCCCCTAAATGTATAATTGCAATGTAAAAGTTTTATTAGTCAGACGATGTTGGAAGGACTGCAGCAACTAGCAACAAAGTACTTCTGCTTGGAAAGCTTCCGTTGTCTCCTGGTCTCCTGAGCTTCTAACTTTTCTACAAGGAAAAAGTTCCCTGACAGATTCATCTTGGGCTTTTTTGATTTTCGCCGCCAGATTGCTGATGTCTTTTCCCTGGCATTCTTGTCCATAAATTATGATAATCAATTGCAGTCAGCCACAAACGTGTGGGCAGGCACGGATGCAGGAATGGTGCTTTGCATATATGCATACTTCAAATCTGATATCTACTGCATTTACTGTAACATGCATGTTTTATATATTTATGTTAAAGGAGAACTTAGGCGCAAATGAACTTTGGTCTAATAAAACATCGGTACCTAGTCATCAAATGTAAAGAGTTTTATCTCTAAAAACTGTTTAGCGTATAACGCTAGTACTGTGGGCATTAACTAAGTAAAAAGAAATTGCTAGTTTATACCACTAACAAGGCTCAAAATACTCCCACACTAACACAGCAACATAATGAGGGTCCTTAAATGCAAAACGAAGCATTGAGAACTTTGTAAGTGTACTGACCGTTTAATAAGAAGATACTTTATAAAAGACAGTTAACTTTGTGTATACAGACAGGAGCCATCTTGGAAAACAGTCACGACAAGTCAAACCACGAATATGGTGATTGCGTCATACCGACGCGAACTCTCTGTCGCACAGTAGAGAGATTACCATATGGACAGGAGGAGAAGCTCGCTGGCAATCTGGGAAACGTGGAGGCAAAATGACAAAATACTTAATCAGAATACCTATCAAAAGTTTCTCCTTCTCCTAGCTCATGGACAGCTCCTACTCACACTCTCCGCCTCTGCATGTTTTGGAAGGGAATGATTCAGATTTCTCACGCCACAGCACTAGAAGACAGACGGGTCGTTCACGTCACATCTACGACATCAAGCTCTGTTTGAGTCTGCGCATCAGGGATGGAAGTGCTAAAAATTCGCCAAAAACGGGCTTCACTTGTCTCAATAGAGTTCCAATGAGATCGCTCTGTCCACTTCTTATACTGTCTATGGAACTTTTATGAACACTGTTCGGGGATCGACTTATCGAGACTATTTTGATGGCTCTATGATGGCTCCTGTCCTATGATCTATCTATGATGGCTCCTGTCTGTAAACACGAAAGTGAACAGTCTTTTATAAAGTATCTTCTTATTAAACGGTCTGTACACTTACAAAGTTCTTAAAGGGTACATATCATGCTTTTAAATCATTCATTTTTACTTATAAATCATACATTTGTGGTCTATATAAAGCATAACTGCAATGCTTGGGTCTGAATTACTCATTATTATAGCTCCACAGGCCCCTTTTCTACCCCTTTTCTGATGTGCTTCTGTGAGCAAGTCGTTTCAATGCGGCCCCTTTAAATAAAACGGCGTACCGTCTTACCCCGCCTGCTTTCCAGGTCGCTGAGTTCACGGTCAGCTCAACTCAGGTTCAACTCTCTGCGTTCGGCCATAATTGTAGTTTGATAAGAGATACGATTACTATAGCTTCAAAGAACATTTTTATTCACACGTTAACAAAATGTCAACAACGGAAGACTTGTCCACCAAGCCTTACATATTCGAGCCAGAGCGAGCGATTTGAAAAAGATGACGACGACGAGTGTTGGACCGGTAGTCAATGTCCTTATTTGTCAGTTTCGCTGCAAATACGGTGACGTTACTTGCTCAAAAAACGTCATAGACAACAGAAAAATCTGTACAGGTTGAAAAATATGACCAAAACAGAATATAAAGATATAAACGAAGCACCTGAAGAGAATAATTTCATCTTTTCTGTACTTATAAACACTCCAAATCTACAACAAAATGCATTTAAGGGCTAAAAAAGTGGATTTTGCATGATATGTCCCCTCTAATGCTTCGTTTTGCATGTATGGACAAATCAAACAAATCTCAGAGAACAAGTGACTAGGTACCAATGTTTTATTAGACCAAAGGTTCATTTTTTCATGCCGGAGTTCTCTTTTAAAGGGGTGATGAAATGAGAAATCAAATTTTCCTTGAGCTTTTGACATCTAAGAGATCATCATATTATAAGAATATCCTGTAAGTTTCAGAACTGAAAACGTGTTAGTCCAATAAAAGCTTTTATTGACACCAGCCTCTGAAAACGACTCGTTTTTCAAAGTGGGGAACTATGACGACAAAGAGGATAAAACACCACCCACGCAGAAGAAGATCAATGCCTACTTCAACACGGCCAGTTTAGCCTCCGCCCACCGATTTGCGCATTACACGCATAGCTAAGTAAAATACATGCCTACCTCATGATGACAAACCGGATTCGAGCTACCGAGCAATACAGAATATTGTGCAGTGCCTGGTTGTGGAAGATAGTCGCTGCATAAGCTTCCTGTGGATTCCAATAGGACTGCATGGATAAACTTTATTTTTAATGATGGTCCAGCTGATGAGGGTAAAACATCGTTGTCTGTTCGCTTCATTTTACTGAGGATTGTTTTGTAAACAAGACTGGATTTGCAGACCGATGAAGAGTAAAGAACGGTGCTATGCCATCTATAGTGGATCTGACAGGAATTGTGCAACACAGGGACTCTCAGGTCGAACATGTATGGGCGAATCCGGTTGCCATTTTACAACATTGGACGTTTTCCCCACGTGCATCAACGGGTGAGTTAAACTCATTATAATATGCAAAAACTCTTCTCCACTCACAGCAGTGGGCGTTTACATCCAAGTCTTCCGTGCGACACGCCCATAAAAACCGACCGTTTTTCAGCTAGGCTCACAACTTGGGTACAAAATAGCCTATTACTTATTCATTTTGATGGTTTTGAATGCAAAAACCAAGCGAACGTCATAAGTTGACCTCAGATAACAATATAATAAAATTTAAAAAGCCAGTTCATGACCCCTTTAATTGTAATATAGCATAAAATATTTTTTATATATAACATTTTTTTTATATAACCAAAATATAAAACCAATATTCAAATGGGAACCAAAGAGAAGACATCAGCAACCAGCCACAACCCTATAGTAACCATATAGCAATACACTCAAAACCAGAAAACACCTTAGCAACTTCTGACACTTTAGCATCGTGGTGGTGAGTTTTATACGGTCAGGCATCACATCATTTTCTTCAGAAGTGTGGGTTCATCTTTTTATTTTACACAACAGGCGTTTGACTTTTATTGTAACAGCATTAAACACATGCTGTTTAGTTGCCAAAACATCTTGCAATGCTGAGAGAAACGTTAATCTTGTTGAGCACATATTTGCTCTGTGAAAAAATCAACAAATAAAAACCTCTCAGCCGATCTGTGAAGATTTTGTGGATATTTGAATTGCATCTACAAAGCAGAATATTTTATGCTAGAGAACACAATGATGGTAACAGTGCAACATCCAGCAGAGAGAAACAAATGATTGCATAAATTCAAACAGAGAATGCAAAATTAGTATTCTTCCAAGGAATGGGAAACTGCCACTTCAGTGCAATCATCCCCAACTGTCTGCCAACCAGTGCACAACTCAGAGAAATGGGTAATGAAACAGTGGCTCTAAAATGGATCTATAAAGGTGAATTATAATGCACTCCTTCAGGCTTGATTTGCCATATTTTTGCAGCAAAGAGTCATGAGCTGTCCTGCTGTGTAAATGCTTCCATGGTGATCAATTAAGAAATGTGAAGCCTGTTGTGTAGTTGTCACATCATCCATCACACAGCTTGCAAGACACGTATGACAGACAAACGCTAACAAGATGAACGAGCGGATCTCCATTTGGCATTTATCAGAGATGTTTGCCTCTAGCTGCGTGCCCTCTTGTGTCTGAAACAGATGCTATTATGTTTACCCTGTAATCTGATTAAACCATAAATCTCACACTTCAAACATTATTTATATGATTGAGTTTAAAGTTCAATGCACCTGTCGGCATCGCATTTTTGTATAGATACCTCACAGAAGGTATACCTTCTGTATATATTATATACCCTCTGACATTTATTATTAATACAGGTATCATTAATGTTGCTTAGGTTTATGTACTAAGAATAGATATGTTTGCACAGTCTACATCTGTCTGAGTGACTGCTAGATGTTTTGAGTTGTCTGTCCCAATGCTGAGTTTTGTAGTAGCAGCTTAAGGTTCCACATCTCTATCACAGATCGAAATGTTGCTAATATTTATATTACATTTACATTTTTTAAACCACAAATAGATTAAAACTTCAATTTTCTTTACAAATATCTAACAAAAACGTGTTTAATTTTACATTCACCATCCCAAAATAATCGGACATATTACAACACACTTCTGAAAGAAAAATGGTGCTTAAACCACATCCAAAACATCCAGAACAATCAAGATCATGTAATCTACTGTCTCTCATTAGTGTATTAGCAGACTGTCTGCTCAAAAGCATGTTTAGCAACCTAGTTCTAAAAAGGCAAACACAAAGCAAAGACAAAACAACTCATTGTTTTTCCAAGTTGCTCCTCTATAAGGTCTACAGCAACTCTCTTGCATGCTCACCAAAACTCATCAGACCATGAAAGATGAGCTCTTTAGCCATTGTGTTTCAATGGGTCTATTTTTACAAGTGAACTCAGATAGATTTCCAGTTCCTTCAGGACACTTGAAATGCATAATTGTAAGGTTCTGTGCATTCTTAATGTTGATGTGTCAGAGAGCAGATTGAAAGGAGCAGGGGCCCGTTTCAATAAGGAGGTTCAACTAACTCTGAGTTAAAGCTTGAACTCTGAGTTGACTTGCCCTGAGATGGGAAACTCTGAGTTTTCTGTTTCAGAACAGCTGAAATGAGTTGGTTCAATCAACTCTGAGTTGACTGACTCTGAGTTAAGCGCGTGCACCACAACTGTAAAAAGCCATTATCAATGGAGCACAGATATTATGAGTCACCATGGCAACAGCGCCAGACAAAAAGAGGTGTTGGGTGTAATTAATTACCAAGAAATCTAAATATTGTCATTTAATTAAAGGGATTACTCTTAATTCTTCTGTAATTTAAAATAAAATATGATGCAATTACATTAAGTAGCTTTAAATTCAGTATAAAACAATACATTATTAAAAGGTATTTCTTATGTAACCTTCTCCCTCTACACACGTTGATCAATTCAAGAATAATTCATACAATTGTATATTGTTAATTTGAAGGCATTAAAAGTGCAGTTTCTTGTCTTTCCTCCTTGTATTAATCAAGTGGTTGAGGTTGATATAGGATTTAGTAATATGTAGACCAATACTTTCTAGAGATAGTAATTATTACATTAATCTAACTACACCGTTGAAGATGTCATTTGTTGTTAATAATTCATAACTATTTTAGAGTAACTTACTGTTATAATATCAGAGGTGAAACTGGAAAGAACCTTTTTTAACCTAAAGTAGGCTAATATTACTTGGATAAATGTTTAACTAAAAGTAAAATACCAGTCTAAAAATCTGCTCAAGTTAAAAGTAGTTAATTTAAAACATGTGTAAAAGTTGCTGAGTAACTTGTTTAAAAGCGGGGTGTGGGTGGGGGCTCCACCATGAGGGCAGAGTTTCACAGTATGAGAACTGTCCTCAGAAAATATCACGATTTATGGTATTAAACAATTATTAAATATATAAACTGCATTATTAAATTACGGTTATTATTATCATCAGTTAAAATTACAGTTAAATAAATTAAACATTTGTTCAATAAAACATATGTAATCAACTAACTTCAATAATTGATTATGAATAAGATTAACATCTTATTTTTTATCATTAATAACTTATTAAATTATGTTTGAAATAATTGAGTTCTACTAAATGTTTTTTATTCCAAATTTTTTAACAATTTAATAGAAATATATTATCAAAAACGGTGATAATCAAATAAAAGTTTAGCAAAAGTTTTAATCCTTTTATTTTTTGGCAAAGTGCTGCAAAACAGATTTAGTCAATTAAACCAGAGACAAACAATATACACTCACCGGCCACTTTATTAGGTACACCTGTCCAACTGCTCGTTAACACTTAATTTCTAAGCAGCCAATCACATGGCGGCAACTCAGTGCATTTAGGCATGTAGACATGGTCAAGACAATCTCCTGCAGTTCAAACCGAGCATCAGTATGGGGAAGAAAGGTGATTTGAGTGACTTTGAACAAGGCATGATCTGTTGGTGCCAGAAGGGCTGGTCTGAGTATTTCAGAAACTGCTAATCTACTGGGATTTTCAGTCGCACAACCATCTCTAGGGTTTACAGAGAATGGTCCGAAAAAGAAAAAACATCCAGTGAGCGGCAGTTCTGTGGGCGGAAGTGCCTTGTTGATGCCAGAGGTCAGAGGAGAATGGCCAGACTGGTTCGGAGCTGATAGAAGGGCAACAGTGACTCAAATAACCACCCGTTACAACCAAGGTGGGCAGAAGAGCATCTCTGACGCACAGTGCGTCGAACTTTGAGGCAGATGGGCTACAGCAGCAGAAGACCACACCAGGTGCCACTCCTTTCAGCTAAGAACAGGAAACTGAGGCTACAATTTGCACAAGCTCATTGAAATTGGACAAATAGAAGATTGGAAAAACGTTGCCTGGTCTGATGAGTCTCCGATTTCTGCTGCGACATTCGGATGGTAGGGTCAGAATTTGGCGTCTACAACATGAAAGCATGGATCCATCCTGCCTTGTATCAACGGTTCAGGCTGGTGGTGGTGGTGTCATGGTGTGGGGAATATTTTCTTGGCACTCTTTGGGCCCCTTGGTACCAATTGAGCATCGTTGCAACGCCACAGCCTACCTGAGTATTGTTGCTGACCATGTCCATCCCTTTATGACCACAATGTACCCAACTTCTGATGGCTACTTTCAGCAGGATAATGCGCCATGTCATAAAGCTGGAATCATCTCAGACTGGTTTCTTGAACATGACAATGAGTTTGCTGTACTCAAATGGCCTCCACAGTCACCAGATCTCAATCCAATAGAGCATCTTTGGGATGTGGTGGAACGGGAGATTCGCATCATGGATGTGCAGCCGACAAATCTGCGGCAACTGTGTGATGCCATCATGTCAATATGGACCAAACTCCCTGAGGAATGCTTCCAGCACCTTGTTCGAATCTATGCCACGAAGAATTGAGGCAGTTCTGAAGGCAAAAGGGGGTCCAACCCGTTACTAGCATGGGGTACCTAATAAAGTGGCCGGTGAGTGTATATTCCTTAAAGAATGTGTACATACATTTTAGTAGTATTGTGTTGGCGTTTAAACAGCACTTCCTCTTTAAAAAAAAGGGGACATAGACCGCAAGAAGCTCTGGGTCTCCACTTGAAGAAACCCTGCTCCTGACCAGGTTCCAGTGTTCCATAGTAAGTTACCATGGTAACTGACTCTGAGTATAAGTTACCTCTCTTTCAGAAACGGGCTTGACTTACTCTGCTTTCTTGGGTTTGATATACCTCCCATCCTGAACGGCAAAACCTAGAGTTTCCCTCATTTCAGGGCTTAACCTACTCAGAGTTTTTCACTTAACCTCCTTTCCTAAAACAGGCCCACAGGTCTACTCATGGCTTGGCTGCTAAAATTAGCCTCCATCTCAATCACACCAAAAGATCCTGCCAAAATCTCTGCAATAGTACAAAGACATTATCATGTGGTTTTGGGCTGTTCAGTCGTCCATAACTTATCAATGAAAACACACTGTACAGAGGGAGTAGATGTTACCATACATTTGTCTTATATAATTTTACGTAAGGGATAATTTATTATCAGCCTGCAAAATAAACAGGGGGATTAGGACCCAGATGCAAAGCATTTGCCTACTTACAAAATAAGAGCCCAATTTATATTACGTGTCTTTAACTATTATGTACTTTCATAAAAAAAAAAAGAATTACTTACTGTGATCTTTGTACAAAAACTTTTCATTCCTGTTGTCAAAGGATCCTCCACACCAGCCATCACACCCTTCAATACCGGATCACCCAGCTCCACCCATCCGATCCCAATCACCTGAATTTTAACACAACGCACCAGCTCATTATCTCACCCTTCTTAAAGGGTTAGTTCACCCAAAAAATGAAAATTAAGTAATTAATTAATCACCCCCATGCTGTACCAACCCCGTAAGACCTTCGTTCATCTTTCGGAACACAAATGAAGATATTTTTGATTAAATCTGAGAGCTGTATCACTACCACATAGGCTGCCTAAGGGACTGGCACTCTGACGGCCCATAAAGTCATTAAAGAAAATGTTTAAATATTCCATGTGCCTACAGCTGGCCTTAGATTATAAGTTTATCAAGGGACGACAGACCACTTTTGTGCGAAAAAAACAACAACATAAATAACGACTTTATTCGACTATTCCATTACTTCCTTATGGGCGCATGAGCGAGAACTGAGAGCGAGGGACGTTGCTTCTTCAACTACTTCTTTGTTACCGGCTGCTCGCAGCTTAGGAGTATCACTGCCACCTATCGTATAAGATGGTGTGCTGATATAGCTGGAAGTGCCAAAACTTCCTGTTTACAAGCAGAGGAAGCTGTACATACTGCTTTTCAATTACTGTATTTTCCGCACTATAAGGTGCACTTAAAAGCCTTTAACCCTTTAAGACCGAACAGGAGTGTCGGACCTCCGTAGCTTTGCATGTGTCTGTTAACAGCCTATAGAAACTGAAACCAAGTGGCAAGCTCAATCATTCTTTTTGCATACAAAACCAGAGAGATGTAAAACATGATCAGGTCAAGCCTCCAACATGCACATGTTGCGTCAGTCTTCCACCCTCTAAATGAGTCTGTACAAAATGTGTAAACTGCGTTTCACAAAAAATCACAAAAATGCATTGCACGTCTTTGCACACATGATCTGTAAGACCTGCCATTGTATAGTTACGGCTTCGCATGACGGCACCAACTGCCACTCTACGTCCTGTGCAATATGACCCCAGCGTGTGTCGCATATAGTGACGTCAAAAGCTGCGTCTTTTGGCCATGCGTTTTGACTCATATAATAGGATTTGATCTCGCACTTGACTCCCATCTGCTATATGTTCCTTCTTATCGTTATTTGTCTTTTTACCATTGCTTCATTCTATCACTTTCTTTCTCTTGTTCGCAAATACAAGCACATTCACACACACACACACATACACACACACGTGCGCGCATGCGCGCAATGTTATGTCAAAATGAAAGTACATGGACACACCAAGCTCCGTCTGCTCATCGCCTTTATTTAAATTATTTTAGATTTATTTTATTATTAATTGTTCAGACAGGGTCTATTTAATTTATATTCTTAACCAATTCACTGTTCAATCAATATTCAAAAGCAAAATGTTATCTGTTTTAACCACAAATATAATTGAATATTTTACATGGCATTTTACTCCCTTCTTTTTTTAATGAGTGTACCTTAAAAACTAATTCATGTAAACAGTTCAAATCAATTCTGTATAGTTTTAAACTGTTTTATGCACATTTTTCTCATCTGACAAGTTTGAGGTTGACATGTATCTTTTTTTATTGAGTAAAATATGTAGAATTTTTTTAATTGTTTTCTCTTTTTGTTTATTACAATTTTGAGATATTTATCCAGGTACTATTGATTTATTACAAACATAGCCTTCAAGTCTAGAAAGTAAGGATTATTTTGATATATGGCATATGAAAATGCTCAAAAGAATGCACAGCACAGCATGCAAAAATAGAAAGATATACTCTGCTGGAACTGTTCTATGCAACCATGTATCACACGAAATACGTTCTGAGGAAACTATTTTGCAAATCGCAATTACGTTACATGCCAACATATAAGCAGTGCTATTACGTTGGTCCTTAACCTAATACTATTGCAGTGCTATTACGTTTGTCCTGAACATAATACATCCAAAGCAGATTTCTTTACTATTTATGCATAATCGTGGCATTAAAGTTTTGACTCTATTGCATTCAACTGTCTTATCAATTAAGTTTTTTTTCGCATTTATTAATATATAGGCCAACGTTACTCATAAATATATTTACACAAAAAGCATTTTCTCCAATAAAACACAACATACTGATACATTCACAAAAGACAGAAATTTTATTAGCTTGAGGTAAACCAAATCCTAGAATCCATACGTTGTTTGCAAGAAACAGATCCAAATTCAGCCTTTTATCCAGTGATCTTCGTCTTCATTTCTCAGCAGCGACCGCAAACGTCAAATCCGCGCTGGTGATGAATTCAAATTCGAAAAATGCGCCTTCAAGAAGCGTTACGACATGTTTTACGGCAGTGATATTAAACGCTCATTGGCTCTCACCTGCTTCGTCACAGATTGCGACATGCCGTGTTTCAGTCGGTGTAGTACATTCATTTGAAATGGAGAAGAGCGCACGCCTTCAGAGAGCGAACCGAAATCAGATTAACATTTTCATGAATTAACGTCAATAACTTTAATTCTGATCTGTAACTCATACACAACTACTATAACACTGCCAGAGGACTGTGACTGCAACGCATCATCATGTGAACGTCTTTTGGTAATGTTAACGTTACTGGTTTTGACATTTTCTCAATAAATAAATTATTGTGAAATGTATACTTGTCTGTCTGTTATATGTTTTTATTCTTCACAATTGTGTTAGCCTAAAGTAGTTTTTAGAATGGTTAGGTTTAGGGATAGGAGTAGGATTAGTGGCTCAAAATATATTTCAATGCTAAAACATCTCTGTCCATTACGTTTCATCCTTTTTATATTCTGTATAAAATGAATGTTTAGGTTTTGGGAGTAGGATTAAGGGGTCTTGTTATATTTATCTTTAAAAGTGAAAGTATATCGTTATGACATGAAAACGTAAATATTCAACGTTTTTTAGCTGTAAAAACGTAATAATGTTACGTTTAAATGTTGCAAATACGTCCATATTATACGTTTTAGCATCTATCCAAACGTATAAAACGTACGTTTTATATCTTCTGAAGATTACGTATTGTTACCTACGTATTAACAATGATACATATTACGTTAAGGACCAACGTAATAGCACTGCTTATATGTTGGCATGTAACGTAATTGCGATTTGCAAAATAGTTTCCTCAGAACGTATTTCGTGTGATACAGGGTTGGTTCTATGGCAGGTCATAAAGGGTTAATCTTCTCAAAAAACGACAGTGTGCCTTATAATCCAGAGTGCCTTATATATGGATCATCAATCTTATACGGTAGGTGGTGGTAATACTCCTAAGCGGTGAGCAGCCGGTAACAAGAAGTAGTCGAAGAAGAACGTTTTCATCTCAGTTCTCGAGCATGCGTTCTGGAAATCTCCACAACTCTCGTCTCAAGGCCCATAAGGAAATAATGGAATAGTCGAATAAAGTCGTTATTTATGTTTGTTTGTTTTTTTCTGCACAAAAAGTAGTCTCGTTGCTTGATAAACTTATAATTGAGCCACTGTAGGCACGTGGAATATTTAAACATGTTCTTTAATGACTATTATGGGCCGTCAAGTGCCAGTCCAAGTGCATTATTCTGGGATGCCCATGGATGTCAGAGCACTCTCCGCTGGTCAAGTGGAACTCAGGAGAGATTCTACAATGTGTTGAGTCTTGTTTCCAGAACCTCCTATCTCCGGTGAACAAATTCATGACATCCTCCCCCACCTGACACCAAAAGTACACAGCCGAAGCCTAAAGTAGCCTGTACTTCTCCATGTTTCTCTCCATCTCTGATTGTGCAGACAGAAAGCTGTCTGTTGAACAGTGTGTCTTTCACAGCAACCCTTTGCAGCTCAATAAGCTTTAACACATGACTTTACATGATTCGACTGATTTGGATGCTATCTATGGGTGACAGTGCACAGCTTTAAATGAAAGGATTGGAAAGTGGCATCATGTTTTCATATTTGGAAGCCAAAATGAGTCCTATTTTACTGAGAGGAGCTTCTATGTGGAGATGGGTCAATTTCATTGCTTCTGTCATGGTGGAGTGCTGCAGGGCTCTATTTTGGGCCTGATTTTCTTTATATATGCTCCCTCTTTGTTATATTTTTGAATCTCAAAATGTCAATTAAACCTGGGTCTTCGTCCTTATCTAATTGGTTAACCCGTGTAAATTACATTCAAAGTTTGATGGGCGATACTTTTTTTTCAGTTAAATGAAAACAAGAATGAAGTAATTTTATTTGGCTCCCCCCATTAGGCCTGACCTCTAGTTTAGGACCACTGAAAGCGAATATCCACACTCATGTAAAGAACTTGGGTGTTGTTGTTGATTCAGATTTAAAATTCGACATACAAATAAATTCTGACTCAGAGCAAGTTTTTCCCAGCTTAGGGGTTTACGGAAACTGAAATCCTTTCTATCTTTTAGTGACCTAGAGACAGTCATTCATGCCTTTATTTCAACATTGATTATTGCAATGCTTTGTATGCTGGTATTAACCAGTTTCCCCTATTATGTTTGCAACTGGTTCAAGGTGCTGCAGCTTGCTTCTTAATGGGAAAGAAAAAGCGTGAGCATATCATTTTCTTACGTTTACATTGACTACCGTATTTTGACTACCGTATAGTGTATTTTGAGCACTTCTTGTGTTGTTATTGCCTCTTCATGATGACTTGTTTGACTTAGTCCTCAGATATAAGTCGCTTTGGATAAAAGCGTCTGCTAAATGACTAAATGTAAATGTAAAATGTAAATGTACCAGTCAAATACAGAATTGATTGCAAGGTTTTAAACTTGGTATTTACAGCATTGCACGGTCTGGCTCCAGTTTAAATCTCAGACCTCATTTGTCCATACTATCCCCAAATATCTCTCAGATCATCCTCTGACAAACTATTAATCGTCTGATTATCTCGCTTTAAATCTGAAGGTGATAGAGCCTTCTCTGTATTTTCCCATAAACTGTTAAATTACCTGTCTATCTTCTTCTTTATCTGCATTTAAGTCATCTCTGAAAACCTCTTTTTTTCTCAGGCCTATTCCTAATTTTTGGATGCCTGTCACTTTTTATTGTGTTTTTGTGACATACCTTGGTCAGCAGAAATCTTGTTTGTTGAAATAAAATTGACCTTGACCAAAATAAAAAACCGAAACAGTTTGTGATATAGTTATATTACTTAACTTGTGTTAAGTAAAATGGTATTGTACTTGGGTGTGTGTGTCAATCTTTTTTTTTTTTTATATAAATTTGCTGGTTAAAATTACTAACAATTTGGATTGCGGCTTAATGGTCATGGGAAAATGTGGGTCCACGACCAAACCAGTTGAGAGAATCATTGGGTTCAAGGGTTAAACATTGTAATTACAGATGCATTACAAAATGAATTACAGCTGTAATTACACGCAGGCATTTATATTTATTACAGAGTAGTTAAAGACAGTCTCAAAATAAAGGATATGAAATTGCTTTGAGAAATTGCTAATTGTGTTTGAAATAGCTAATTGTGTTTGAAACTACAGACAAACTGGTGTTTGTCACAAATATATCAGGAAAACAGCTAAATAATCCAATTATTATGAGACAAAATGACTTCTTTTTAGTGCTTTGGCTTATCAGGTGTGGCAAAACAGTTTTCATTGAGTTCTGGACCCTGTTGTCATGTAACTGTAGTAAGCAGTTAGTTTCACCTCACCAGCTCACTTTATTCCTGGGTGACATTTTATTCATCACGTCTCAGTTTCCCCCCAAAAAGAAAAAGGAATAGATCAGTGTTCACATGCACACAAAGGTGTACCTTTCTCTTGCAGTCTCTATTTTTCAGCAAACACTGCATGCAGACTCTCTTCTATTAAAGGTTATCCATGAGAGACAGAACTATTATACCTTCTGAACACACTATATTTATTGAATTCCAAAACCTTCTGCTCTGACAAGCTCTTACTCAGTGAAACTTGCAGTCCTTCATTTAGAGACACATTGTGAACCTTTTAAGTTCCATTTGCGTCACTTATGGAGTTCACAGATTCACAGGTAATTATTATGATTCTGGATCCCTGTCAAAAACAGAACAGGTTGCTCTGACCAGACAGCCTGAGTTATTACACTGATGGTTCTTCCTGGGCTTCTCTTCACTGTATAAGGCTTCATTTTCCTGTTAAGATGATCAGTGCTATTCCATTATCTCAGCTAATTACCTAATCATTCACATTGCACTATCTCAGCTGTACCAGTCGTCAAAAAAACTAGAACAAGAAAGGGGACATGTTAAAAACCATGTTCTTCAAAAAAGAAAAAGAAATAAATTAAGAGAGAGAGAGAGAATTTCCATTTTCTAAAGGCAATATTTAAAAAAAATAAAATAAAACAAAGGCGAGTTAACATTTTGTGGGAACTCGGTTGGCTAGGTTTACGGGAATCCGTGGTGGTCGCATTAGAGCGTAATCGAGCTCCGCCCTGGACGCCCAAGGGCCCGTCAGCGCCTGAGCCCATCGCCTGCCCGCCAGCGCCGCGAGCCCATCGCTTGCCCGCCAGCGCCTGAGCCCATCGCCTGCCCGCCAGCGCCTGAGCCCATCGCCTGCCCGCCAGCGCCTGAGCCCATCGCTTGCCCGCCAGCGCCTGAGCCCATCGCCTGCCCGTCAGCGCCTGAGCCCATCGCCTGCCCGTCAGCGCCTGAGCCCATCGCCTGCCCACCAGCGCCTGAGCCCATTGCTTGCCCGCCAGCGCCTGAGCCCATCGCCTGCCCGCCAGCGCCTGAGCCCATTGCCTTGCCCGCTCAGCGCCTGAGCCCATTGCCTGCCCGCCAGCGCCTGAGCCCATTGCCTGCCCGTCATGCGCCAGAGCCCAGTGCTTGCCTGTCCCAGAGCCAGAGCCAGTTTCTGCTCGTTCCAGAGCCGGAGCCAGTGTTTGCTGTTCTTCAGCCAATGTTTGTTTCTGTGTTCGTGTCTGTCCTTATGGCCATTACTGTTCTAGTGGCTGATGATCCATAGCCGGTGTCCGTTCCCTTCCTGAGCCGGTGTTTGTTTCTGTGTTTGTGTCACTCTTTGTGGCCGTTACTGTTCTGTGGCTGCTACCCTAGCCGTGTCTGTTCCTGAGCCGGTCTGTCTGCTGTTCCTGAGCCAGTGTTTGTTCCTGATCCTGTCCTTCTCCCCAAGAAAATTTTTGGGGGGCCTATACGCTTTCGCCGTGGCTGGCCAAAAACCCACGGAGGCCTGAAAAAAGACCATCATGGCCGCCTGAGGGGTCCTCCCTGCCACGCCCACCCAAGGGTCCTCACCGCCATGGCTGCCTGAAGGGGTCCTCCCGCCACGGCCGCCTGAAGGGGTCCTCACCGCCATGGGCCCTCCGCCTGCCCACCAGCCCCTGAGCCCATCGCCTGCCCGCCAGTGCCGGAGCCAGTATTTTCTGTTCTTGAGCCAATGACCACCGCAGGTTCCTCATCGCCACAGCCGCCCGAGGGGTCCTCAGCCTACTCTGCCCTGGCCACGCTCACAGCCTGCTCCATCATGGCCACGCCCACAGCCTGCTTCGCCGCCAGTTCTCACTCCGGTTCCCTGAGCTACCAGCTCCGTCGCTGGAGGCTTCCCGTTACTGCACCACCATGCCCTCGTCAGCCTCCTTGGCGTCCACCCTCCCACCCCTTTGGATGTTATACGGCACGAGGGACACGCCTTCGGGGAGGGGGAGGTTCTGTCACGTTTTCAGTGTGTTTGAGTTCTGTTTTGAGATCTTGTTTCCCCCTGTCTTTTGCGATTTTGGTTTAGTCCTGTTAGTGTTTCCCGCTCTGTTTAATTAGTGATTCCCTTCACCTGTGTTCAGTTAATCTTCCCATTAGGCCCTGTTCTTTTAAAGGGGACATATCATGCAAAATCCACGTTTTTAGCCCTTAAATGCATTTTGTTGTAGATTTGGAGTGTTTATAAGTACAGAAAAGATGAAATTATTCTCTTTAGGTGCTTCGTTTATATCTTTATATTCTGTTTTGGTCATATTTTTCAACCTGTTCAGATTTTTCTGTTGTCTATGATATTTTTTGATCAAGTACGTCACCGTATTTGCAGCGGAACTGACAAATAAGGACATTGACTACCGGTCCAACACTACGAACAATCCGCCATTATTATTTCTCGCTCCGATTTTGTAGTCCAAGCTCAATGATGCAGAAGTTACGAGAGGGCTAGTCAAAATGTTCGGTTGTTGGATGTAGTGACCTGAAGCACTTCAAGGATCCCCACTTCAACAACCTCCGCCAGTATACAGAAGGGTTTGCTGATCGACTTCTATCATTTAGCTGCTGTGTTTCCTGATGCTTTCTAAACGTAAGTTATCATTTTATTATCAATACAGATTTTTAGTGGTAAGATCAGACCGCAGTCATTTATCTTGTCAGTGTGCTTGTTTTAACAAGAGAAATAGTCGACTTTCACTAATAACACAACATAGTTAACTTACATACCTGCCTCCATATGAAGACCTGCAGGTTCGTCGTCGTCATCTTTTTCAAATCGCTCGCTCTGGCTCGAATATGTAAGGCTTGGTGGACAAGTCTTCCGTTGTTGACATTTTGTTAACGTGTGAATAAAAATGTTCTTTGAAGCTATAGTAATCGTATCTCTTATCAAACTACAATAATGGCCAAACATGGAGAGATGAGCTCACCGTGAACTCAGCGGACCTGGAAAGCAGGCGGGTGAGGGTGCCGTTTTATTTAAAGGGGCCGCATTGAAACGACTTGCTCACAGAAGCACATCAGAAAAGGGGTAGAAAAGGGGCCTGTGGAGCTATAATAATGAGTAACTTAGACCCAAGCATTGCAGTTATGCTTTATATAGACCACAAATGTATGATTTATAAGTAAAAATGAATGATTTAATAGCATGATATGTACCCTTTAAGCCCTGTGTTTTTCCCTCAGTGTTTGTTGATTGCCGTCAATATATGGTTGAGTGTGTTTGAAGTCCTGGAAAGTTTTTAGAGAGTTGTTAAATAAATCAACTATACTGCAGTTCCCGTGGCATCGTCTTCAATCACCTGGACTAATCCTGACAGTCCCCCCTTCCCATATTTCTTGCCACCTTTGATTTATTTTCTCCCATATAATGCTTTTAACCTCTGCTTTGCTCCTTTTTATTTGCATTTCTATGTTATCTTTCAATAATCCCCTCTTTGCTTGCTCATCTGTCATCTCATTTCCCCTAATCCCTACATGCGCTGCCTGGCACCCACATAAATATTACCTGACTACCTTTATTAACTAAAGTATACTTATATTTAGCTGAAGTACTTCATACAGGATATCTTTTTGAAAGAAATCTTTCTTTCTTTTCTTTCTTTTATTTATCTATATAGCACTATTAAAATCCCACAACCATGATTGAACCAAAGTGCTTTACATATAAATTCCATAAAAAAGATAAATACAAGAACACACGTAGATCAATAAATAGACAGCATGTTAAACATCAAATCTAGTCCTTATAGGCTACCGACAATAAGTGCGGTTTCAAAAAATTATTAAACAATGGCAGCGATTAACTCATTCCACCATCTCGGTCATACTGCAAAGGCTTTTATGCAGGTGGCTTGTTCTGGGCACTATAAATACAGTAGTTTCTGATTCTCTGAGCATAGAATGTTTGTATGGTGTTAACCCTCCTGTTACCCTCAAATCTGATAACACTTTTTACCCACTGGGGTCAATTTGACCCCAGTAATTTAAACCTCCACAATATGATTTTTTTTTCTGAGAAAGGTTTGTCTCAGTTAATTTATGTCTTTGTTGACTACTTAAGTAACCTTTTCAGTTGACATGGCATGGAAAACATCAAAGTTCTCGCAAAAATGATGTTTTTCCCTCCCCAATGCACAGGAAAGATTTATTAGTTCTCATGAGAATTGTCACATATCATGATGTGAACTATTAGTGGTTCTTGCAATATGGTTCTGTTTGGTTAGAGCCCTAAAACAGAGTTTTTTGAAAATGATATTGAATATGTTAACAATGAAAATTATTAATTCAAATTATAACATGTTATAGTGACCTCAATAAAACAACCAAAATAAATGTGTGTGAAATTTTAAGATTTCTTCTGTTTTATTTGACATCTAAAAGAGCCTGGGGTCAAATTG
Organism: Hybognathus amarus; assembly: GCA_030378365.1. NCBI lineage: Eukaryota > Metazoa > Chordata > Actinopteri > Cypriniformes > Leuciscidae > Hybognathus > Hybognathus amarus. Next base: position 125,591 of record JAQIUQ010001698.1, on the reverse strand, counting down.
ACCCCAAGGAACACCGAATGCTACAAAATGTGTAGAGGAAAAAGTATTAGCAGGTTCATTTTATGTTTACAGAGTGTCCCGATTAAATTAGAAAAAGTCATTAAATCTGAAGCAAAAAATAAAATAATGTTTTTACAGATGTTAAAAATTGAATGGGGTCAAAATGACCCCAAGGATAATAGGAGGATTGAAATGTTTGCCAAATGTATTGTTTAGTTTAGTGATTTAAATACATTGTTTAGTGATTTAAATACAATTAATAATATTTTAGATCTAATTCTAAGATGGACTGGACGACCTAATACAGGTGTAATTGATTCGTATTTCTTTACTCTCATTAAAATTATCGCAGCAGCATTTTGCACTGATTGTAAATCGTGATAAATAAGCGGCTGTGATGCCGCAATACAGAGAGTTACAAAAGTCCAGTCGTGTTAAAATAAAGGAATGGATTACCCTTCCAAAATCTTTATTTGATAAAAAATGGTTTCGTTTTTGCTAATAAACGTAGATTATAAAAACATAATTTGATTGTCCATTTATAGGTTATTATCAGTTAAAAAAGTAAATCTTTTACAGTTGATCTACTGGATGTTCAAGATGGGAGATAACGTAACCGTAGAAAGAAATGACCTTAAACTAGCTAAAGCTGATGAAGCTGAGTCAGAGCATATTAATGCTTTGTCCTATCCTGTCTTTTCCACCCACCTTAATGCAATTAATATTACCAACATTTCTACAATTCTAGACTCCTAAGTTCTTCTATTTATTCAAATTCATTTTCCTGGTATAACCACCCCAAAACCTGTTGTCTCTGTCTGCCTGTTGTCTCTTTTTTAGCCCTGTCTGTATAAATCTGTCTAAATTCATTATATTTTCCTCCTACATGATTTTTAAAACCCTTACTTAATTAATTTGCTCCTTCACTTTCTTTTTTTTTTCCTCTAGCTTCACACCCACACCATCTTCCACTGAGCTATCTCTGGAAAAACAACTGTAGGACTCATCCATGAATTAAAAAATAAATTGTCCCTTTGATTTCAACCATTTTCCCAGCACTCCTGGAGTACTGTTTTTATGGGATGGGAGTCATGCCACTGAAAACTAGCCCAAAGTCACCAATTGGATCCTTCTTAAATTCAGCGCCATTTCTTCCCGCTTCAACCTGTACGGCTGATATTTGAAGATGTTTTAAAGGGGTCATGAACTGGCTTTTTAAATGTTTTTGTTTTGTTGTCTGAGGTCAACTTATGACGTTCGCTTGGTTTTTACATTCAAAAACATAAAAATGAATAAGTTATGGGCTATTTTCTTCCCTAGTTTTCAGCCTACTTGAAAAATGCTCGGATTTTATGGGCGTTTCACATTGAAGACTAGGAAGTAAACGCCCACTGCTGTGAGTGGATAACAGTTTTGCATATTATAATGAGCTTCAACTCTGTCGTTGGGTTCGGTGGGTGCATGTGGGGGATTGTTTTGAAAACCACTGTTGTAAAATGCCAACCAGAATGATTCGCCCATACGTTTTGACCCAGAGTCCGATCCCAAATCGCAGGACAATGAGCCAACAGCACCACAAATACAACGGATACTTGTAGACACATACACATAATTATTAGATATCAAACGATCTGTAACAATGCAATGCTAGCCGAGTAGATTATTCAGGCATGTGATTGGCTAAGGACAAAAAAGCAGGAAAATATACCGAGCCGCATCGGCTCCCGCATCCCTGATCCCGCATTTTTCCTCTATGTTTTATTAACATTAAATAGATAGTTCTCCCAAAAATTGTAATTGTCATAATTTACTCTCAAGTTGTTTTAAACCTGAATAAGTTTCTTTCTTCTGTTGAATTTATTTGGAAGAATGTGGGTAACCAAACAGTTGATGTACCCCACTGATTTCCATAGTACATTTTTCCCTATGGAAGTCAATGGGGACCAGCAACTCTCTGGTTACCCACATTCTTCAAAATATCTTCTTTTGTGTTCAGCACAAGAAATAAATTAATACAGGCTTGGAACAACAGTACAGTGAATAAAAAATGGCAGAATTTTTATTTTTCAGTCAACTATCCCTTTAAGGACAAAAGGGATCGCGTAAGGACCTGTACATGTCTTATACACGCGCATTTGACAAGAAGTTTAGACATAACCAAATGTTCTTCTGTAAACCGTGTGTGTATTTGAGAGCATTAGCGAAATAAGACTAGAAAGATAACTTAGTCCAGCAACCAGGTGCTGTGAGACAAGCTTTTAGTTATGTGCGTGTCGGGTGCATCAGCAGTGAATGACATTTAACCGGCAAGACTTTAAAGCACATGCAAATAATGAACTTTTGTGAACTCACTGAACTGATTTGGCCGTTCCTCTGCGTTAATATTTTAAGCGAGTATTTGTCGCGTTGTACACTAATGCTGTTGAGATGGAGGCGTCAGAACTAAAACTGATAAAATGCACGATATTCATATTACTACAAAAGCAGTCAGCAGCTTGCTTGGAGCAAGGATCATAGTGCAAATTTGAACTTTATCGATATATCGCCCAGCCCTACTGGGGACCTAACGGTGATGTTCTTGTAAACTGACAACGATAACACAATAGCGCGAGAGCGACTGAGGTACGAAATTGAGCAGGTGAAAAAGCTGAACGCAAGTACGTCCTTGTTGATACTTGGAAAGGAAGGAAGAATCTGTACGCACGTCAGCCAGTTATGTCCTCATATCCTCTCCTTTTCACTCCGGCAGCCGACCCAGCCGACACCCGTCCCCCTCACCCTTTTTTTTTTTACAGATCTGCATGATTCACGTAGGTTACATTTTCAGGTCGGAAAATCCGGAATTCCGGATTAATCCAGAAAAATCACATCCCTGATTATTATTTCTAAAATAAAAATATTACTCACATAAGTGTGTTGCACCACTCCTGTTGGATCCAATATAGAAGGTAACGTAGACTAATCATGTTCCGTACAACAATGTTCCATACAGATTAACTTTAACCGCCGATCGCTGAATAAATACTTCTAGGTCATACACAAAATGCATATCTGTGTCGTCTTCATTTCTCCCTCTTATATTATAATGAGTTTAACTCACCCGTCGGTGCACGTGGGGAAAACGTCCAATGTTGTCAAATGGCAACCGGATTCGCCCATACATGTTCGACCCAGAGTCCGTGTGTTGCACAATTCCTGTCAGAAACAATATAGACGGCACATCACCGTTCTTTTCTCTTAATCGGTCCGCAAATCCAGCCTCGAATTGTTGACAAAACAATCCTCGGTGAAATGAAGCGAGCATACGGATAATGTTTTACACTCATCTGCTGGAACGTCATTAAAAACAAATTTTAACCAGGCATTCCTAATATTGGAATCCAGAGGAAGCTTATGCAGCGACTGTCTTCTTCCACAGCCAGGCACGGCACAACATTTTGTCAACGGAATGTTAATTGCTGGTAGCTCGCTCCGGTGTGTCATCACGAGGTATGCTTTTGTTTACCTATGCGTGAATGCGTGAATCGGTGGGCGGGGCTAAACTGGCAGTGTTGAAGTAGGCGTTGATGAGCGGGTGGGGTTTCTTCGTCATTGACGTCATACTTCCACGCTTTCAAAAACGAAGCGTTTGTTGAGGCTGGTGTCAATAAAAGCTTTTATTGGACTAACAAGGTCGTTTTCAGTTCTGAAACTTACAGGATATTCTTATAATATGATGACCTCTTAGATGTCAAAAGCTCAAGGAAAATTTGATTTCTCAGTTCATCACCCCTTTAAAAGCTCCACGACAGATTTGCAATGACTGTGTCTGGATCACCTCCATTCTCTATAACAGAGACTTGGCTGCCGATTCCAACACTATGCTACCATAATCCAAAACCAAACTAATCAATGCCACATATATACTCTTTCGAGATGAGCGTCTAGCTCCCCATTCTCTTCCTGTCAGAAATTTCATCACATTTCCTGAAAAAAAAGACTGACTGCTTCTTTTCTATTGAAAAACTAAACCTCCAATCATAACTCCATTCTACCACCATATCAATTGCCTCCTGCACCTTCCTTATAACATATTCCACATTCCTTCCTCTTTTCCACACTGCACCATCGTTTGCAAACAAAGACCTTCCTATGTCTTCTGGACCCTGTACAAATACATCATTTATCATAATGATAAACAGCAATGGGCTTGCATCTGAGGGCTGTTTCATAAAAGACGCTAAGAAGAGCGGGGATTAAACTCCAACACTTGACTTGAATGAACCTAACAAATAAATTGGGGCTAAAGCGATTTCATGAAAGGTAATTGAATTTCACGCAATCCTACTAATTTGATCCAGGTTTATATAGCCTAGATAATTGCGTGTGCACGCTTTTCTTAAGCAGCGTCTTTTTAAAGGGTCATGAAACCCCCGTTTTCAGCTGATGTCTAGCTCACAATCTTTTAAAAAAAATGCAACTTAAATGGGCGTGAGAAGAAGGGAGGGGAGTGGGTGTGGTATGGCCATCACTGTCATCGCCAATGTCCCATGCATATTGACTGTCACTAGTGGAAAGCGTGAGGAAATGCTAGATTATTTGTATATACTATAGCTGGCAAAGTTAAAGTCTTATGAAATACACTGACTCTTTATTATTGCCCTTTCAAAAGTAACTGAATGCCCTGCTACATATATTAGCCTACAGTAATCCTAATTTTATTTAAGATCACTAAATTTGAGGCTTCTGGTCATTCCTAGGATATCAAAGTCCACTATAGGAGGTAGTGCGTTCTCGCATTTAGCTCCAAAACTCTGAAATAGCCTTCCTGATATTGTTCGAGGCTCAGATTCGCTGTCCCAGTTTAAAACTAGATTAAAAACGCATCTCTTTAGTCAAGCTAATCACATAATGCTTACCTTTTATTTCTATGTTGAATCAGATCGAATTTAATATTATAAAACTTGAAGAGTCTATAGGTTATTTGTATAGGTTGCATAGTATTTACAGTCATTACGTTCCTGTGTATATTGTGTGAATGATGGGTGGTTGGGCAAATATTGTGTTTTGCGGTGGGTGGTATGCCGTACTGAACTGTCGCCACTGAAACAGCATTAACGCACCAGTGGGGCTCGATAGCCTTAGTCAAACGGTTTGGCACGTATGGTTGGGTTGCGGAGAGATTGAGGTTAGGTCTCAGCAACAGCAGGAATGTAGAGGTCCGTAAGCAGTCACTGTCTTCAGTTTTTTAACATCTACTCTAGTGTAATGGAAACAGCTATGCTAATTATTTCCCATTTGCTTTTCTGCTGTTATCTGCACGAGTCCCGAGAAAAATGGCGTTCGTCAGCTCCAGTTTGTATCCAGCCTCTCACGGAGATTTCAGATGCCCAAACACCTGCGATGAGACGTCTAAACACCTATGAAGAGACGACTCAACGCCTGTGAAGAGACGACTCAACGCTGGCGATATGTTATGCCCTAAATTGTTACATGATTAACTAAATGTGTTTTTCCATGTATATATCAGTAATTCACTTTCTGTAAAGCTGCTTTGAAACAATATGTATTGTGAAAAGCGCTATACAAATAAATTTGAATTGAATTGAATTACATCAACTGTGAATTGTTGCTTTTTATATAAATTACTTCATTTAAAAGAAGATAATTTCTGCTTTATAAAGAGAAATCTTTTGTCTCTGTGACAAGTATTTAGCGAGTTAAAGTTCGTTTTTCAGACGCGATTAAGAATGGACTTCCCTGACAGAGAGAACGCAAAACATGCATCATGTTTATTTTTCTTTATTTGAGGAAAAGTAGAACACTTTGTTTTTATTGTGAGTATCCACAAAAAAATATAAACTTAACATAATCTAATGATGCATAACACTTATATGAAAGATCAAAATCAACAGAGTATTCTGAGTCTCTTTTGCACTGATAAGAAAAAAAGTGAGCATATCACACCGGCGTGATACCCGACCCCTAGGGGTTAACTCTGCCAGGGGCAAACTCCAAGCAAGCTGGTGTCACTGCCAGGGCTTGGAGATCTTCCACCCTCTTAAGAGAGGTAATAGCTAAGAGAAAAAAACAATTTGAATGTCAGATCCAGATCAATAACCCTGGCCAGGGATAACCCTTCAAGAACCACCGCCAGGTCCCAGGCAGGAATCCTGAACCTGGTCATCGGTCTCATCCTCCGAGTACCACAGAGATTACGAATGACCAGCTGGTGCCTCCCCAGAGGCCCATCACTTAATGGCGTGTGGAAAGCCGCAATGGCAGCCACATACACCTTAAGTGTGGAAGGGGAGAGACTCGCAGAGAAACTATCTTGAAGAAACTCCAGAATTGAAGCCACCGGGCATTTAACTGGATGTAACTCATGTTCTCTACATCAAGTAGAAAACACATTCCACTTGAGGCCATACAATCTCCTAGTAGTCCCAATCGCCCGACTTCCAGGACATCCAAGAACGTCAAACCCGACACTATATCTCAGATTTTTGATCAATCCGAAAGCCTGTCTACTCCCGGTGCGTTTTACACGAAACCCTATTTGCTTCCACACTTACATGGGAGGTCAAATCAAAGGTCAAAACGGCCTTAGACAGGGTAACGCCTACGCTCGGTTGCCCAGCGAATCGCTTATTTGTGCCGGAGGAATTACGGTCTGACATCATCCAGTGGGGTCATTGCTCCAACGTGGTTTGTCATCCAGGAGTTAATCGCACTCGATTTTTTGTCAAGCAACGATTCTGGTGGCCACTTATGGCTCGTGACATTCACAATTTTGTTTTGGCTTGCTCAGTTTGTGCCACTGGTAAGACCTCCAATCGACCCCCAGATGGGTTACTCCAACCACTGCCTGTCCCTTTGCTTTCCCACCCTCCCAGGGTAACACAGTCGATTTGACTGTGGTAGACCGGTTCTCGAAGCCGGCTTATTTTATTCCCTTACCCAAATTACCCTTATTAAGGAGACAGCGTTGACAGTCGTAGATTACGTCTTTCGCTTACATGGCCTTCCGACAGACATGTTCTCTGACAGAGGACCCCAGTTTGTGTCCAAATTTTGGCAAGAGTTTTGTTAATTACTGGGAGCAACGGTTAGTCTGTCCTTAGGGTTTCTTCCCTAGAACAATGGCCAATCCAGAGATAGCCAATTAGGATCTGGAAAGGGTGTTGTGATGTTTGGTTTCAAAGAATCCTTCCTCATAGAGCCAACAACTGTCCATGGTGGAGTATGCCCACAACCAGGGCTCGACATAAGCAATGGCCCGATGGCCCGGGGCCAGTAAAAGAGTATGCCGGGCTAGTCGATTGGCCAGTCACTTGCCCGCGCGGGCCAGTAACTGGCGATCAGCAAAACAAACAGCAGACGTCATACACAGTGTGGCGCGAAAGAGTCAATGTTACTTCAGGTTATTTATAACGTGTTACAAGCCAAAGAACTACGAGGCTGGACATTCCTAGAGTCATGGAAAACACAGTACACCTGGTAGGGAGGGATGGGTACCGAAACCCGGTATTAAACGGGACTGAATTTTGAAAGACCGCTGTATCGATAAGCTCGGACGTTATTGTGCTGTCGCTGGAGATGTAGGTATTTCGCCATCTCTACATCTCGCTGTAGGTATTTCAGGCTATCATTTATTATTGCTATAAAAAAATTAACCATCTCGCTGAGTCGCCAGCCATATATAACAAAATTAAACCATTTGTCTGTGATGCATTTTGCTATTTCGTGCAGTCGAATAGCAAAATGCATTCGACTGCGCGAAGAGAGAGAGATATCTCACGCGGTGCCACAGCGCGCACAACATATGACGGAGGACAGAACTAAACATTCAAGTTATTTCGATCTGTGATATTAGTATGATTTTATTTTAGATTTCAGCTTCCAAAGATTATAGAATATATTTGAGGTAAAACCATAAAAAAACAGCATTCTGTCTAGTGCAACGTCCTTCCCATCACAGCAGTAGCCAACACTGTCATTACTCAAACTTTAAGACAGAATCAGCACGATCGGTGATTGTTGCAAAATGCAGTCACTTCTGTTACTAAATTGCGGGGCGCGTTTAATAATAAAAAGAGCTATTAAGAGCACAAAAATCGGCGCAAGAGATAGCCTACTGTTCCCGATGCGGCGCGCTCCGAAACAGACCGCAACGAGACAAGTATATACTTTGGGCTTCATGTGCGCGTCTAAACGATCAAATGTACACAAAAATATGTCAAAATGACTGGCTTGGAGATTCACTTAAACAGTTTATGTCTGAAATAGACGCAGTTATGGAAATAGTTGGGAGAAAATATGGTGCATGTGGTCAGAAAATATGGTCAGTAGTAGACTTAGATCTGCACTCGTTCTTAAAGGGGAAACAGTCTAATATGCGGACGATTGCGACATTACTGCGAATCAAACAACTAAAGGCAAAAAGAAAATCACTCACTGCTCTTGAATGAATAACTTTAGCTTTAATAAGTAAGATGAGGAGACTGAGGGAAAAAGAGAGAGAGAGTGATCGAGATGAGGAGAGAGCAGGTATTGACAAATAATCTACTGGACGCTGAAATTAGGTTATTTTTGCATGTCTCCAGGGTCTCTCTCTTAATTCCTGTACTCCCTTCACTGTTTTGATGAATCCTAATGTATACAATAAATACAGTTTAATGGAAAAGTGCTTTTCCTTGTATTTCTTTCAGGGCCAGTCAAAATATAGAAGGGGCCAGTAAAACTCTGATCTACTGGCCCGAGGGGCCAGTGGGGATTTTTTTTTATGTTGAGCCCTGCCCACAACGCGTTACCAGTGTCGTCTTTCGTCTTTCCTGCAACGCTCTTCGAATTGTAAAGACTTTTTCCATTCGGCTGCTGAGTCACACGTGACCGGCAAGCTCAGAGACTTCCATCCAAACACGAGAAGACAGCCACGTAACGGACCTGGCCGGGAAACCCCTTCGAAGCAACACGACAAAGGAATTCCCTGAGCCCCGCAAAGACAAGCGCAAGTACTCCAGACTCTTTAGCTGAACTGGGTGCTTCCAATCGACCCCAGATGGGCTTACTCCGACCAGCTGCCTGTCCCTTACCGCCTTCCCACCTCCCAGGGTAACACAGTCGTTTTGACTGTGGTAGAGTCGGTTCTGAAAGCCGGCTTATTTTATTCCCTTACCCAAATTACCCTTATTAAGAGACAGCGTTGACAGTCGATAGATTACGTGTTTCGCTACATGGCCTTCTGACAGACATGTTCTCTGACAGAGGACCCCAGTTTGTGTCCAAATTTTGGCAAGAGTTTTGTTAATTACTGGGAGCAACGGTTAGTCTGTCCTTAGGGTTTTCTCCCTAGAACAATGGCCAATCCGAGATAGCCAATTAGGATCTGGAAAGGGTGTTGTGATGTTTGAGTTTCAAAGAATCCTTCCTCATAGAGCCAACAACTGTCCATGGTGGAGTATGCCCACAACCAGGGCTTGACATAAGCAATGGCCCGATCGCCCGGGGCCAGTGGAAGAGTATGCCGGGCTAGTTGATTGGCCAGTCAGCTTGCCCGCCGGGCCAGTAACTGGCGATCAGGCAGAACAAACAGCAAACGTCATACACAGTGTGGCGCGAAGAGTCAATGTTACTTCAGGTTATTGTATAACGTGTTACAAGCCAAAGAACTACGAGGCTGGACATTCGTAGAGTCATGGAAAACACAGTACACCTGGTAGGGAGGGATGGGTACCCAAACCCGGTATTAAACGGGACTGAATTTTGAAAGACCGCTGTATCTGGATAAGCTCTGGACGTTATTGTGCTGTCGCTGGAGATGTAGGTATTTCGCCATTCTCTACATCTCGCTGTAGGTATTTCAGGCTATCATTTATTATTGCTAAAAAAAAATTAACCATCTCGCTGAGTCGCCAGCCATATATAACAAAATTAAACCATTTGTCTGTGATGCATTTGCTATTCGTGCAGTCGAATAGCAAAATGCGATGCAACTGCGCGAAGAGAGAGAGAGAGATATATCTCACGCGGTGCTACAGCGCGCACAACATATGACGGAGGACAGAACTTAAACATTCAAGTTATTTCAGATCTGTGATATTAGTATGATTTTATTTTAGATTTCAGCTTCCAAAGATTATAGAATATATTTGAGGTAAAACCATAAAAAAACAGCATTCTGTCTAGTGCAACGTCCTTCCCATCACAGCAGTAGCCAACGCTGTCATTACTCGAACTTTAAGACAGAATCAGCACGATCGGTGATTGTTGCAAAATGCAGTCACTTCTGTTACTAAGAATTGCGGGGCGCGGTTTAATAATAAAAAGAGCTATTAAGAGCACAAAAATCGACGCAAGAGATAGCCTACTGTTCCCGATGCGGCGCGCTCCGGAACAGAGCCGCAACGAGACAAGTATATACTTTGGGCTTCATGTGCGCGTCTAACGATCAAATGTACACAAAAATATGTCAAAATGACTGGCTTGGAGATTCACTTAAACAGTTTATGTCTGAAATAGAGCGCAGTTATGGAAATAGTTGGGAGAAAAATATGGTGCATGTGGTCAGAAAATATGGTCAGTAGTAGACTTAGATCTGCACTCGCTCTCTTAAAGGGGAAACAGTCTAATATGCGGGACGATTGCGACATTACTGCGAATCAAACAACTAAAGGCAAAAAGAAAATCACTCACTGCTCTTGAATGAATAACTTTAGCTTTAATAAGTAAGATGAGGAGACTGAGGGAAAGAGAGAGAGAGTGATCGAGATGAGGAGAGAGCAGGTATTGACAAATAATCTACTGGATGCTGAAATTAGGTTATTTTTGCATGTCTCCAGGGTCTCTCTCTTAATTCCTGTACTCCTTCACTGTTTTGATGAATCCTAATGTATACAATAAATACAGTTTAATGGAAAAGTGCTTTTCCTTGTATTTCTTTCAGGGCCAGTCAAAATATAGAAGGGGCCAGTAAAACTCTGATCTACTGGCCCGAGGGCCAGTGGGGATATTTTTTTTATGTTGAGCCCTGCCCACAACGCGTTACCAGTGTCGTCTTTCGTCTTTCCTGCAACGCTCTTCGGAATTGTAAAGACTTTTTCCATTCGGCTGCTACGTCACACGTGACCGGCAAGCTCAGAGACTTCCATCCAAACACGAGAAGACAGCCACGTAACGGACCTGGCCGGGAAACCCCTTCGAAAGCAACACGACAAAGGAATTCCCTGAGCCCCGCAAAGACAAGCGCAAGTACTCCAGACTCTTAGCTGAACTGGTGCTTTAATGTAAATTAAATAACCTATGTAAGAGACAAAGGTTTAATTAATGCTTGATAGTGCTTTCAGATCATGTTGTCTTACAAAGTGCATCTCTGAAAACTCTTTCCAACTCACTCTTCCTCTTTCGCGACTGTATGAATGTGTGACTGTATGTGTGTGCGTGTGACCGTGTTAGACATTATAGTTTTATGTGTTTAGAATAGCTAATAAAGTCCTCCATATATCTGAAAAGATAATTGCCTTGTGTTGTGCTTGCATATTTAATGTCTTGTACTGTTCGATCTAAAGTTACCTTGCTAAGACATAGTGTTTCACTATAAATTGGGTATTTATATCCTTGCAAAAGATTATAACTTGCGGCCCGTTGAAATGAACTCTAAACGAGTCCTTTGCTCAGTTCCATAAGTGATTCGGTCAAGATTTATAGTAAATCAATGAATCATTCCCTTTGAGCTAATCTGGCCTTCCAGCCCCCTTTAATACATTTTATGTATATTATTAAATGTTGCGTTTGCTACACTAGAATCCGAGGTCACGGTCCCCTCCGCTCACACCTTCGTCCAGAGATGTCACCGCACTTGGACTATAGCCCGTAAGACTCTACTCCAGATGGGGGCACACACCAAGGCCAAGGCTGATCCCCACCGGTCGAAGCCTCCTGTATACGTTGTTTGTTGAAAAGGTGTGGCTTTCAATGAAGTAACATTCCTCTCCACTCCGTTATAGACTTGCTCTCAAATTCAATGTCCCGTTCACTGATTCATCCCTTTTTTCATGTATCCAAGATTTAGCCCGTGTTTCATTCTCACATTAATCCGCCAGTACCGCGGATTACATCCACGCATATACACACACAGTATCGTCACCTAGGGCAATATAGCAAATTTTAACTGCTTGATGGCTTGAATCGCACTATACAAATTAATGTATCATTTTTAAACACCTCTTAATTGGCCATTCTGCTCATAAATTCAAACATGTCTGCGATTGGCTACAGTGCTGCAAAAACATGTTGTAAATAAAAACCTTTGTCACTTCGTCTGAAGTGTAAACAGCCGCCTAGCAGTGGTTACCAAGGGTGTTTGCCAATATATTATATTATTTCAACTGAGGGTGCTCTTGCATTTGTTTGAGGGCACTTAGCACCTCTAGCAGACCCCATAGAAAGAAAAGAAAGAAGCTCGACACAGCACAATTTGTTTCTTTTTGTTTCACTCTCCACATGAAGTCATCATCATTGTAACCATAACAGACAGAGACAGACACATGGAGAAATAATATTGTATTTTTTTTCAGTTCCTCCTGGGAGCTTAGAAGTACTGAGTTGATACCATTATGTCGGACTGAATTTACAGTCGCTCACCATCTGAAGTGCTCTGGATAATGCATGACCTCTTGGCCTTTCAAGGAAGAGAAAACCTGCTAGCATGCCTCTGCCTCGACATTAATATAAGTAATGTCTACACTATGTTTTCCCGCTATGTTTTTAAACTGCTATATGGTATAAAGACTGTTTTTTAGGCCAATGTATACCCTATTACCTTTGAATGTTACATGTGCAGTTAATTACTTTGGAAAACATTTTTTTAGTGGTGCACGATATATCGCCCGCCGATATAACATTGGCCGATTTGGTAATTTTTTTATACATCGGTATCGATTCCGATGTCAAAATAGGGCCGATGTGAACAGGCCGATGATCATTCCTATGTATTTGACGTGCGTGTAGATTTGAGTGTGGGGGCTGGGATGTGCGCAAGTCCGTTTAAAACGTCAAGCGCCTGAAGACTGGAACTGGCGCGCTGTTTTCTGTCAGCCTAATGCGTATTTTTGTCCCGCCAAAGCCATATTTGACCGAGTAAGTGATGTAGATGAGTGACTGCTTCGCTTGTTTTAACTGAGGGAACAAGAGAGAGTGAAAGCACCGAGTCGCGCGCGTCATCTTCAAACTGTCTCTCTCCCTTCACTCTCCGCTGCATGTTTATGAATTGAGTTGACTGAATAGACGAGAATACACGATGGTAAAATGTTTTTTTTTCTGAACTACTGGTTGTGAATTGTGCTAAAATAGCGTTGCCTTATCTTCTCTGAACAGCTTTCCACACATCAGATCAGATGACATAAACCACACTTTCAATAAACCAAAAAAAATCTACCTGGTGATGAAATGTTTTCTGTGTGAGAACTATAAAAAATAGGTTGAGACAAATCTATGTGCGTTTGTCCTAAACTGCCTGGATAATCACACAACATGTGCCGTGCTACGTTAATGACACATCCGATTCGCGAACTAATGACTCATTTGAACCGATTCACTTTAATGAATGGTTAAAACAACTGATCTGTCCTGCACTGAACTCAAGAGACATAAATCGGAAACACTTTACAATAAGGTTCCATTTATTAAAGTGTACATTTATTAACATTCTATTAATATTAGTTTTATTTAATATTGTAATATATTAAATATATATTTAATATTATATTTACTCCATGACAAAACCACCCAGCCCAGTCATTCTAGAATGATTCATTCTTTCCAAATAGAGATATTCAAGTAATCTGGTGAAATTGTTTTTATCACAAATCACAATATATATCACAGAAAAATAAAATATCACAAAATGTAATTTTTTACCAATTTCATGCAGCCCTAATCCTCGCTATGTGTTTTCTATACAGAGATATCGAACATTGGTAAATATTGGTATCAGCAATAACAGCAATATTAATATCGGTTCTCGGCGTCGGCCACAAATTTTCACATCGGTGCATCACTAATTTTTTATGTTTTTTGACTGCATCTGGCCATAATGGACTCACAGCTTGCAAGAACATTATATTAAACAGATGGCATCTTGGAACAAATATTCAGCAAATGTTGTTTTCACAAATATAAACAATTCTTCCCAATAATGGGTGACTTCTATCACATTAAAAAATCTAATCTAATCAGCAGTTTGCTATTTTTAAGCCAAAACCCCATTTTCACATTTGTCAGTCTCTTTTATTTAGATTTTCCTGTGGAAACCCTGTGGAGGCATTTCTCTTTTGAGGAGGTTTGTGACTTGTTCCAACAATTTTGTGAATCCATTTGTCATTAAAAAGAAATGATTCAAAGAAATTATTTGATCGCAAATTAAACAACACTATCAACAAACCACATATCCATATTTATCATTTTCTGTGGTTTGAAATCATAAGTAAGGAAGGGGTCTGGAGAAATACTGTATATATGAGTAAAGATACCCACTTTAAGTCAAAAACTGGAAGCATGAGATAAATTATTTGTTACACATTAAATGCCGTTTTTTTTAAAATTTCTAATTTATTTTCAATTATAATCCATAAATTAGTTTAAGTTTTCTTATTGGAAGCCTTTTTGATCTTAAAATCACACAAAACATAGTATAGCCTAACTACTGTCACAGGGATAGTACCCTTCCTTTCAAAAGGTACAGCTTTGCACATTATTGACCCCAAAAGGCGGCATATTATTACCAAAATGGCAAATATTTAAACCTTTTAGAAGGGTACAGCCCCATTCTTTTTGAGAGTGTTATGATAAATATATGAAGAGTTCAGATGCAAAAGCCTCTAAATGCCATTTGAAATTTTCTTCTAAAATGACCATTTTTATCAAGCTTGTATATTTAAGTTCAGTAATTTCACTTAAATGACAATTAATAGGTAATCTTCATTGCCATTTAAGTGAAATTACTGAACTTAAATATACAAGCTTGATAAAAATGGTCATTTTAGAAGAAAATTTCAAATGGCACTTGAGCTTTTGCATCTGAACTCTTCATATGGATATTTTACATTGTTACATCCAAATTCTGTGCAAACACGGTATATTTAGTACAGCCTTTATGTATTCCAGTATTCCATGTCTGAGGCTTTGATGGATTAAAGCTGCATTAAAAAATGTACTGTCAATCAGTTTGTATCTAGGCACAAGAATCAACTATCAGCTTGACCTAACATTTTCATATGCAAGTTTTCATCAGTTAGGACAGTTATCTCCATATTTCTCAAGAGATTGGCTGAATGCTTTAGCCAGATGTCTGTCCTGATAACAGAAGCAGTGCTGGTTCCCAATCGGCATGCAGAGCACTGATAAAGTGTCCATGCGCAGGCATCCTGCACGGGCAGCCGTTTCATTATAAACACAAACAATGGGATTTGGGGTGTTCTGTTTGTACATAAAAGAATAACAACTGTCAACAATCTGACAATGTGAAAAATTAGCCACTGGGGTGAAATCCAAAGATAATAGAAATACATCAACATCACATAAGCAGTGTGAAAGTAAAGCTAATTCTTCCTAGCCTCGCGAGACCATCCTGATCTCGCGAGCTTTCAAGGTTTCACTCGCAGATCAGTCTGGATACTTTCCGTTAAAGAAAATTTGGGAGCAGTTCACCAAACGAACGTCCAATCAGCGTTGGCTTTGAGGCGGGTTGAGGTGTGACGCAATCAAGCGGAAGCAACGCGATCTAGAAACATTTTCAGACAGCGGTAGTCCTAATTCTTTTAGCCGCTCGCTAATGCTTTTTTCTCTTGCATCCTTCTTGTGAAATATGGACCGGGCAGCTGAAATGGTGCCTTTTATTCGCAAATTGTAGTTACATAAACGGCAAATATCCTTTGCCGACATGTTGCTTATTTGCTGAGCTAACGAGCCTTTACCTGCAGCAGCAAGTTAGTACGTCATGTGCTTCGTTGATCTGATTGGTTGATTTGGCCCATCTATCACCAACATAGGCCAATCAGCTAACCAGTATTTTCGCCCCTTACCAAAACTTCTTCAACGGAAGGTTTCCAGATGGATATGCGGAGCAAATCCATCTGGCGGAGTCAGGTTAAATTCTTCCATGACTACACTGTAAGAAAAAAAACATGATTTTTATGGTAAAATACTGTAAAAATGCTACAGTGCAAAACTGTTAATTGGTTAACAGAAAGTTTCCGTACTATATACAGTAAATAACTGTGATATAATTTTACAGTAAAATACCGTTAAATTTACAGTTTTTGAAAGTGAAAAAGAACAAGTCATTGTATAATTTACAGTGAAAACCTGTAAATTGACATTCCCACAATTCCCTGTGTGACACTTCCCACTAACTATGGTTACACTTCCCATAACTATGGTTCCTCATAGTTGTATTGTTTTTTTTCCAATCAGTTATGTACATTAGGGATTTATGTCACATTTAATGTAGTTAAATTAATTTTTATTACATGATGGTGCTTAATGTTTGTGTGAATGACACTGTGCAGCTTCTTTATATAAGTATTACTTAAATAAGTATTCACTTGTGATGAGCTGTGATTGCTCATGTAACTCTCATCACTGCTGTGATGATTGTTGGTTGTCAGTGTATTACAATGGTCTAAAACAGATATCAATACGTCAATAAGTTGGTAAATCAACATTTTATCAGAAAATAAAATACGGTTTATTGCGGTGAATTTTTAGTTAAGTCTGTAAACCATTAACGTTTCTACCGTATTTTAACGGTAAAGTTCTGGCAACCACGGCTGCCGTTTTTTACCGTAAAATTTACGGTTTATTTTTTACAGTGTACAATTTCTGAGATGTTCTCCATGAAAGGAAGCATGGCAAGCTCTGGGACATTTGAGAAATTAATGTGTTAGAGATGAAAGTTAGTCTGTGGCATGTTGGGATATGTCATGTAAGACACCAGGACCTTGATCAAATGTTTTCTCTGATTTACAAATTGTTAATTCGCTAAAGAGGAAATGCTGGATTTTGGGATTCATTGGTAATATATGGTGAAGTGTCAGCAAGTTTTGTTAAAAGCAAATATGACTGAATTACATGAAATGTGCATGCATATGCATTGATTTTAGCTTTAAAATGTCTTATACTGTAATACATACTGTAATACGTATACTATCCTTACCGAAATACCATTGCTTTTCAAACTAATTGTTGAAAAGGACTGCCAAATATGATGATCCTCTTGTGAAGAGCCCTGTTTTAAAATATAAAGGTATGTATCATTTTGTCTGGAGAATACTTATAAGCATCTAATATTTAAGTGATTTATTTAGTCATAAATGTTAATAAAAGTATTCTTATAATTCTACCAATCGCCATTATTCTTTTCATTTCACTGAAAGAGAACGATTACACACTTATCCTCACACTGTGAAGTCATGTGACTGTCAAAAAGGTCTGTTGGTGGTCTCAGATTACAAAAGCCACTAATTTAGACACTCATACGGCGATGTTTTCTGACCTCATCTTTTGAGTAGGGTGCAGCTTAACATCGGGGATTAAATGAAGCAACATAAAAAAAGCAGCACTAAATTTCCAGCTTTGGAATAATGAGCAATAATGCTTTCTGCATGTGTACATAATGTGTTTATTCAGACAATGTGATACTGTTTATGATCTCAGGACCTCCAATCTGACTGAAGACTTCACAACTTCTGTTTCTCTTACATATCATGGCTAACTGCTCTGTGAGCTTTGACTGGCTGGAACCAGCAGGCTATTTTTAGCACTATTCCCATGACAATAGAAAGGAAGTCCTCGACGCAAAGCTCTGATGCAGCCAGTATTTGCTTGTGATATGGTGAAATTTGACTAAATCAATCAATCAATCAATTGTTTAACCAGTATAACAAGAAATATAACAAATATTAACAGATATTCACATTTCCCACCAGAGGTCCCAGGTATCAGGCAATTGTCCATCTGTTTCCATAGTTACAGGCATACAGTGGTGGCATCAGCATGCATTGCCATGAGATTGCACCCAAGTGGCAATAGCTGAATGGATTTGAAGGTGCTGGAAAAACCATATCACACATGCCTGAGAGTGGTCAGTGGTATCCAGATGGGTGAATGGCCTGTGAGGCATATCGATCTGGGACTTATACACACCTGGAATGCAAACTGCTGTACATCCAGATAGGCTGTGACCAAGAGTTGGAACAATATAAATAAAGCCTTTTAAAGGTCCACACGATGGGCGAGAGCAACTGTAACATCACAAGTTTGGTACTAGAATATTGAAGAATGTCTTTTAAGAATGTCTGACACCATTATGTTGTGATTACGTTTAGCTGTGTCTCATTGTCTTGTTAAACTCTGCCTATTTAAATCTGTATTTTTATTATTTAGGTGGCAGTAATGCACACTAAAATGTTATTTTGCCAACCACCAAAAAAAAAAAAAAAAATTCAGAGCACTCTCTCTTGTTTCCTGTCTTATAGACAAGTTTCCCGGGCACTTCCGCTTTACTTCCTGATTCTGCCAAGAACTTCCGACACAGGCTGAGTAGTAGTGTAAACATGGCTTTGGAATGGCAACATTCGACTGAAAATATTGTTGAAAATGGTGTTTTGACCATTCCGCATCCAAGTAAGGTAACATCATGGGCATGTCGATATGGTCTGTATCGCCGGACCTGGACGTTCCTGTAGCCATGCAGCCGCCGTGCTTTGGAAGGTACTTTAGCCCATCTTATGCTTGTATTAAGATGTTTGTATGTATCCTTGTGCTAATCTATAACAGAACACGAAGAGTAATAAAAATAAAAAGTAATCCACTCTAGCCTGCCTGCACTAAAAGCATGCTTTAACCCTTCAAAGTCGACTGACGCTCTAGAGCGCGCACCCCTGACATATCTATTAATAGCTTCGGAATGGATAAAGGTATTGACTTACTTTTTTTTCTATGGAAAAGCTGACATTCGTCTGCGTAATAATGAGATAGACTGTGTTGACTTCCGCGAATGATAAGATCCACATTGGCGCCTTGTAGATGGTTGATGGTCAACATTCAGCAATCGCCACGAGTTGTTACAACCGCGAACAGCACAATATGTCCCGGAGCCGTGTCGGCGTGTAACACCATCAATAGTTTACTTTTTCTGCACGCTAACCAAAGACAGTAAAAGACGCTAACCGGAAGTCGTTGGCAGAGCGAAAGGCTAATGGTGGCCCGCCTATTTCACTCAGGAAACTTGTCTATACCTTTTGATCTTATACCTGTATTCTCAATCAGCCCTGATACGACCATGGAGGTTATTGCAGAACTTCCTGTTTGCCCAGATACGACCACGGATGACGGCCCTGAACTTCCTGTTTGCTCAGATATGGCCATGGAGGTCACCTATGAACTCTCAATCTGTCCCGTCATGACCACTGAGGTCAATCTGGACCTGCCCTGTTATGGCCAAGGAGGCCATTACCGAACTCTCCGCCTGTTTTGACACGGCCCTAGAATCCAACCCTATCCTCTTTCTTCCAGTTCCGCCTGATCAGCCGTGGTGGTCCTCAGCAACGCCTGGGTGGTCTTCAGTCACAGCAGCCTCGCTGTGGTGGTCACCCAACCCCTTTTGACCTGCTCTGGTGGTTTACTGCCTCACCATGGGGATCATCAGTCCCATGTACTCTGCTGTAAGAGGTCTTCTGCTCCACTGTGGAAATCTGCAGTCCCGTCCACTTTGCCGTGGTGGTCTTCAGCTCAATTGACCCTTTGCAAAGACCCGCCCCCATAAGTAACTGTCTCTATGTCCGACAAGCTACGCTGCTCTCACACGCACACCATGTTCTCACGCAGTGAAAAATACATCGCTGAGCAGAGATGAGACCGACAACACGCTGACAGACAGGACAGACCAGGTTACTTTTTGGGTTCTTTTAATATTAAACATATTTAAAAAAGTCTCACCTTTCAAATTTCGTAATTTTTAAAAGAAATTTAAACAATAAATACCGTTTTGTGGCTCTTTAATGTCTCGTGACAGAGCAAGCATCAGTTAAAGCTGCTCGTGATCCGATCATTTATAGCATCAAATAAACATGAATGAATGAGATTATCTGTCAATCAGAGCTCGACGTGAAGGGTCAATTGAGTTGTTCTTTAGTCCCTTCAGCTCTGTCCTGGCCACCTGCTCTGCCTGCTCCACCTCGGTTCCCTAATCTACCAATCTGAGTGTATCAGGACTAATGATTAACTGAAGAAGGCACAGGGGCTTAACTCAACTGATAATCACAAAAATAAACTAGGGAGTAGTGAGTAACCAAGGAAACTAAAACGAGTGGGAACTTAATTTAATTAATTATATAAATCTAAGTCTGACCCGCTCCATGTTTCAGAGGTACTATGTTCCTTTACTCGCGTTAACAAATCAGGTGTTTTCCGTGTCTCAGATTACCCAGATAGCAAACTGACATTGAATCAGACGTGGAAACATGACATCGAAACAACGTTGATCTGACATTGTTTTGCTCATCGAATTAACGTTAAAACCAACGTCAGACGCGTCATTCTTTCAAAGCTAACGGAAAATCAACTTGAAATCAACGTTGTTTCAACGTTATGAAAGCAAACCAATTTTCGACTTTCATTTAGCTTTGAAGAATGCTGCGTCTGACGTTGGTTCAACGTTAATTGAATGAGCAAAACAATGCCAGATCAAACGTTGTTTCGAATGTCATGAGAGACGTCCTTTCCACGTTGATTCAATGTCAGTTTTCTGTCTGAGGTAGCTCGATTCGTAGTATATAATGTTCCACACAAACGCCATCTCTGCGAGAACTGTGAGTTTGGGTCACTTAACGCCAATTGAAAACGCCCATCCATATTCCCAATTTGTATTGTGAGTAATTTATAAATCTGTCAACTTAAGAGAATCTTTGTTTTCCTGCAGTTTTCACCAAAATAAAATGTTTGAACATTTGAATACAAACAGTGTTAATTTCGTTGACAAATAATTTGTCATAATTTTCAGCAACAAGAATTTTCTACCGACGAAAATGAGAACGATAACTAAATAAAAAAAAACAGTTTGTAATGACAACTAAAACAAAACAAAAAAAATTTAATGACCTTTTCGTCAATGAAGAAGACATGAAAATGTTGGGGAGGGACGATTACATTTATTGTAGACTTATTCAACTAAAACTAGACTAAAATTATAACACTTCATATGACTAAACTTAATGTTTTTTTTTAGTCCCAGAGACAATGACTAAAACTAAATAAAAATTTGCTGTCAAAATGAACATTATTATTAGATTTATTTCCCCACAGGTTGTAGGCCTATTAGTAGTAACTGCCTGTTTTTTTTTTTTTTATAAAATAAATGGCCATTTTAAACCAAAAAGCATGGTAAATTCATTTTTTTCCACCTACTTGACCCTACTGATTCAAAGCTACAGTCAGTATTTTGACTCTTGACCTGGTAAGAAATACCCAGTAGTTCACATATCCTGCAACTGGCTTTTGTATAACTTAAGAGTTGACACGTGTTAGCATGAGGCAATTGTATAAAATGGCAACAGACAACAAAGGTGAGATAACGTCAATTTGGCAGCTTATGGGACAAATATTTAGAGAGTGATATCACGTATATGTCCAGTGAAAAGGTTATTGGATCCTTGGCCTAGCAAGTTTGTATTCAGTCCATGTCATTTTATAAATATATAATGATCAATATAAATATCCTCACAACTGGTGGAGAATGCTGCCTAATGAAGCTCTGATGAGAGAACAAACAATAGGTAAACTTTCACTAATTCATCATCACTATATTCAAGTTCCTATATCAAGATAATTTCAGGTGTGCACTGACCATGTACAATTATTTCAAATTATGTTTGTCACTAGAATTTCAATGACAAAGTGGAATGATAAGCAGTACTGTCCCCTTATTTTTCAAATCAAGTCACGTTTGAAAGGTAACAACCATCATTAGACAAGTCTGAAAACCAAAATTAAAACAACTGATGCAGAACCTTCATTTCCCATTGTTTAGTCAATTTTAAACACACAGGCATGTCAACACAATTAGACTTTGTAAATCAAAACTGCTCTGTAATTATTACACTGGCCCAAGGGGGCTGGTTAACAAGGGAAAGGAAAGTTGGGCGAGCTTCTTGCATCATGCCACATGCTCTCTGTCTCAAAGGGATATTCCACCCAAAAATGAAAATTCGGTCATCATTTACTCATCCTCAGGTTGTTTCAAACCTGTATGAATTTCTTTCTTCTGCTGAACACAAAGGAATATATTTTGAAGAACAAATTGGAACTTTGGCACCATTGACTACTATGGAAGTCAATGGTGCCAAAAAAGAGCTTGTTTGGTTCCAGTCGTTTCACTTTAAAGGGGTGGTTTACTGCTCTTTTTCTTTGCATGATTCTGTTTATGGGGTGCAATATAACATGTATCCGATGGTTTTTCTTTTTTTAAAAGTCTTATTTTTCATAAATTTCACCTTTATTGTCAGCCGCGCTCTCCTCTGTCCCCTGACGAGCGGTTGACTTCCTGAGTCTATGAAAACACTCCCTCAGAACCACGTAGCGGGCTCAGATTGGTTCGTTTGGGCCGGTGTGTTGTGATTGGCTAAACTGTCGCTCACGTTGTCGGAAGATTAACGCCCATGACCTTTACGGGCGAAACGGGCGGGCATGCCAAATGTGGATAACATAGACGGTGGATACACGTAAATAATGATGTCGAGACTGCAGTATCACAGAGGCAGAATCAGACCAAGAAAGCCGCGATGAATCGAGTCAAGCAGAACCTCACCACACACGGCTCTTAATAAAGGTTTCTGAATGATAATTTGCTTCATTTTTTAACTTTATACACGTTTGTTTTACACAATAGCATCTGACTGGCAACAATAGCAACTGACTGGCTAACTAATGTTAAACACAAACAGCGTTTGCAGGTTCACGTTCTTGATCAAATCGAAAATAAAGTCATAAAGCATATATACATGAAAAATACATTTACAACATTAGTATTATAAAAAATTCAGGTCCATAATGTTTGTACGCGTTTGCCGTAGACACAAAATAGCCAAACTAGTAGCCCATAAAGCCTACAAAGCCAGCGCTGGCATTTGAAAAAAAAAAAAAAATAAATAAAAAAAAAAAACACAACGCTGACGTCTGGAATTATACATGCAAATACATTTAAAATGATGAAGTCTTAGCCTACTTACAGGTTGTGGCCCAACAACTGCTGACTTTTAACTGCTGGTTTTAAAGTTGGATCTGCTTCATGATTTAGAAACAGTTTCTTGTTTACGTTAATCCAGTGTTGAATTCGTGGAGATTCTGGAAGCTGTCTCTCGTAAATGCGCAGCACAGAGAGCTAGATTACGATCGTCACTTTCAGGAATATAATCAAACACAAATTGTATCCATTGTTGTCGAAGTATAGTGTCCGTGGGAAGCCCGAAACACAGAAGACCTGACAGCTGCGTGAACACAACTCACTCGACGAGGAGCTGCTGAAATATGGCCATGCCCTTTCCTGCATATTCCGGAGGGAGGGGTTGATGCAAATGTGTGGGTTAGTGACGTACCATAACCCAGCTGTAGTCCAAAACGAGTCGTTTTTGTAGGCAATTATACTTCCTGATTTTTAAAAGACGATATCTCTGCTTACACTGAACTTTCAGCGCTGCAACTTTGCAGATACTGTTCATGCACCAACAGCAACATTACACACTATTTAAAATGAAAAAGTGAAATCGCAGTAAACCCGCCCTTTAAAACAAATGTATGGCTTATTGTGATTCATTGGTGCATGTTATATGCATGTTAGAAATAAAGTAATAACTTACACTGTATAAACAATATTTTATAGTTTAAAATAGTGAAATTACGAACATGACATGCAATTTCATGTACACACACACTGTACATGACAAGCCTCTGACGAGCCACCACTGATTTATGGTATTATAGTCAAATTCAGTGACTTTTTTCGTACTACCACAATAAGTGCGTTAATCAATCATGCTTTCCTCTTGTTTAGGCTTTTTGAACCTAGAAACACTCTCACGTTTCATGAAGAGAAACACTTGACTGACGCAAATACAATACCATTTTGCAAAAGTTTTGCTACAGGCACAGCAATTTTTACAAAGCTTAAGTGATTTAAAGAAACATAAGTCAACACTGAGATACACTGAAGTTCACTGAGGCTGAACTTGACCTTCAGCTTCCACGTCCCAGTCAAAAACCGTTCTCGAAAGTTGTTGCTGAAAGCGTTTTTTTGGACAGTTGTAAACCTCCATAACTGACTGCGATTAACAATCCAATCAAACCCTGGTGTACAAAAATCAGTCGCCGCCTCATTCAGTACCTGTTTGACTCATAAAAATGTCCCATTTCAGAAGTGAAATGGCTTGCAGATGCCTTTCAAGTTGGCTTCAAGGTCCCAGCCAAATAGGAAACACCAGATCGCCTCGCTCTGAAAGTATCTATACTCCACTATCCTGCACTGGCTTAAGTATTTAAAGATGCTCCTTTGCTGTTCTAGAGTTCTTTCTTTCTCTCCCAGAAGGTTCTCAAAGATCAGCCCGCAGAACAGATCACATCAATACCATATTCCCTGCAGAAGTGTTCAATGTAAATGTTCTCCGGGAGACGCATATAGCCTCTTTGCCTCAGTGCATTCCCTGTGTACGTGATTGATCGCCCAGTCTTGGCACATTTATGCATTTTATTAGTACAGGCAGTGTCACGGCACAAGGACAGACTGGGAAACCCAGGGTGCAGTGTTAACAAAGCAACATTACCCATCATCACAAATGTCCAGAGAGCATCTCTTGGGATGTGCACACACACGTTCTAACGTGGACTGACATGTTCTGTAGTCTCTCCACAGACCCTCCTCTTCTCTCCCTTCCTGATTTATGCCAATAAACGAAGCATATCTCTCCTGCACCCTCCCTCTCTCACTCTCTCTCTGCCTCCCTTTTCTCTCTCCTCTCCTGTGTTTATGCTCTATACCTCCCTGCATCTCAGTCACACTCGCCGGATCTCGCAAAAGGAAGGGAAATGCATGCAACCCCTGCGAGGTGGAGAATACCGGGGAAGGTTGCATCCAGCAGTCACTAAGAGCACCCGCGCACGGCAGGGATCCACCAGAGATGTGAGAGGTCCAAGCTGCCGCCCATCCCCTGTCTGCTCAGGAAGACACCGGGGCCAGCTGCAATGACCTGGGTGAATGGGGAAGAGTGAACCTCCACCTGTGCAGCTGCCAGCAAGCACTCAAGCTGCCCAAATAGGAGGGCATGACACCGGCTGCTGCATGCAAACGCTCCTTCAGACATAGGTAAGGTTCAAGCTGCCATCTAATTCAACAGATTTAAGGATCAGTAAAACCCTCCGTAGGGGAGGAAGGGCTACGCTGACGTTCTTGGTTTTCGTTTGGTCTCGTTTTCGGAGAAACTGTATATGATGTTGTGAGATTGGCATGTTTGAGCGAGAGCGGGGTTCGAACGAAGTTTGGAAATACAAAAGAGATGCGTGTAAGAGAAGCGAAACTCATGCCTTGGAGACACCGGGAAAGATCCTCATTAAAATTCTGTGTGTGTGTGGCAAAGCAGTCAGTAAAATGAAAATGCCTCAAGCAATCATATCTACTTTATTCTCAACTGAACAGTGAGGCGAGCCACAGTCGTCTTCTTGCATAATCGTAATTAAAACCAATGTAGCTCGTCAATGAAATCTGGATGTTCACAACAACATCATCTGGTGGCTTTGACAAGTGGACTCAACCTTTCACTTGAGCTTGCCTTGCGTTTACAGAAGTGGAATATTAAGTTAGCAAGCATTAAATGCACTGTTGACTGAGGAAATGCTTCATTTGCAATGGGATGGGGATCTGTGAAACCCTTGTGGTGGGGCTGTAGGGTCTCTCAGCTGCAGGTTTAGTGCCATGTGCATATTGTTCCTCCGTTTCAATGCAGGCAATCTGTGCTAATGAGCTAAATAACTATATTCAGTACACAAAATCAGCTGTGTTTACATTTGCATATTTTTTTCGTGCATCATTATGAATAATAATGATGCTTGATTTTTTAAGATGAATCTTTCAGGAAATCTTTGTCTGTAACTTGGAAGCGCTTCTGTGTTTCAGTGTAGGGGAAACGTCGATGCCTGGCATAGATTAATGATGCGTTTAGTGAAAAGTGGAAATTTCATTTTGTGCACATTGAGAATGGACTATGACTAAGTGATTTCGGCCTTCTTTTTCCTTTACTTTAGCCGGTTGATGTGGGATTTGATTGGGGACTTAAAAGCTTTGAAAAGTGCATCATCATGTCCTCTATATTCAGTGACTGATTTGCTCTCAGGCTTGCTGTTCTGGTCCACGTTTACTCACATGTCAAATGCAATCTAATTTGAAATGATTAAAAGTGTCATATGGTCTCCCGAGGACTACACAGTTATATGATCTTCCGTGTCTTGTTAACGCAACGGTTGGCCAACATCCCGAGTCGGACACAGAAGCTCATAAGCATGTAAATGTGTACTCCAAGCCAGTGCAATCTGTCGCTTTCCAGTTACAGCACAACTCGATAAAAGTTTATGACAGTATGAGGAAGCGCCATAGTGCATTTCCAAGATTAAACCTGCATATAAATGTCGCATTTAGAGGTGATTGGGTTTGGTAGAGATTAGGTGTCCACCAGTGTTGAGCGCAACATACATCACACTGCTGAACAGTATGGCCATGTCACCGGCTTTAAGGGCACCGATAGGTGGAAAATGTAGGATGGTACAATTATGGGATCCAATGATAATGGCATGGCATTTTGGGGGGTGTGGTGAAATCTTTTTAAATTTGAAGATCAGGGTAAATTGTTCAATTTGTCTTCCGGAAAACATATATCTTCTGTTGCTTCCGAAGGGCAGTACTGAAATGTGATATTAAAACACAGGGCTCCAGACTCACTTTTCCACTGGTTGCACTGGTGCTACCAACTTTCTCAGTTGGTCGCACCCAGCATATGATTTGGTCGCACCTTTTTTTTTTTTTTGGCTACATGCCATGGGATTAATCAATGCATGCTGATGAATAGTGGTTTTAATGGACCAAAGCTAGCAAAGGCTTTCTGGGTTGCAGCATAAACACCTGTAATATATTAATTATCATTGCCAAATTTCAGGATTTTCATGGATTTTGGACTGTAATTTTAATCTGTAATTTTAAGCATTTTACATTTTAATTATATACAATCTATTTACATTTGAATTATACTATCTATCTATCTATCTATCTATCTATCTATCTATCTATCTATCTATCTATCTATCTATCTATCTATCTATCTATCTATCTATCTATCTATCTATCTATCATCTGTCTGTCTATTTTCATCTTTCTATCAGCATCATCTCTCTATCTTTTAAAAATCATTAAACATTCAAATGTATGCATTACATTTTTAAAGATTAGATTATTATAATAAGCTAATACAGACTTGTCATTATCAAAGTTTATAGTTGTAACAAAAATCTCACACTCCTTACCTTCTGCATTTTATAATAATTTCCTTTTCCTCAGTCGAGCGATTACTCTAATCTAACCGCTGAAAAGACGTAGGAAGGGGCACGCTGTTTCGTGAGACATTTTCATTTTTATATGCCTTAATTCGTGAATTTCGTAATTGGCACGTTCCACTATCAGTGTGCAATGCGCGTGACGTCTACGTTCGTCAATAAATAAACTGCACGTGTCTTGCGGAAGAACACTTTAGCCGGAGCTACTTCTCTCCATTAATGTCTATGGCGAGTCACGCAGGCACTGGGCAACTCCGCATCCGAGTCGACCCCGGGATAAAATAGTCCGAATATAAACACTTATTATAGGCGTACCGTCGTGATTCAGGATAAGTCAAAAACACGGTTTGGAAAATGGATTCATGATGTAGCCTACTCGCTCATTTTGAACATAAGTTATGGACTGCAGCAGCTGATACACCGGCGTTCTGTTGCGCGAGCGTCCACTCGCACATATGCGACCACATGAAATTTTAAATCGTACATTCTCAGAAAAATGGTTCCATATGCAACCAATTTGGTTCGCAGTCTGGAACCCTGTAAACAAAATAAGAAAAATTGATCCACTTCATCCTGGCAATATTGTGAAATCCTTGTCCTTGTGGGGACTTTCTGGGGTCCCCATGACGAAAACAGCTTGTAAATCATACTAAGTTATATTTTTTGAAAATTTAAAAATGTAGAAAGTTTTCTGTGATGGGTAGGTTTAGGAGATTAGGAGAATACAGTTTTTACTGTGTGTGTGTGTTGCAACCAATCTAATAATTCTAATTAAAAATCAGTTAGTAAAATATTTTAAAGATTTTGTTTAGTTTAATAAGCCTAAATATTGTGAAACCTTGATTAAATCACTTTCCTAACCGATATTTTGTATTTCTTTTGTTTTACATTTTTTTCTGCATTCCTCTCAAGCTTTCCAGGCAGCAGTGTGTTTCCTATCACTATGTACATATGTTTTAATTCGTCATAATTCATCATAATTATCTCTTCATTATTAGCCCAGAAATATACTGAACTACTTTCACCAGCAGGGGATTGTCTTGCGAACGTATGCTCCACTGTGCACGCTGATTAACTATTCACAAACTCAGGATCTTGAGTCCAGATTTAACAGAGGAAGTTCAGTTTGAGTTTAGTGCTACCTCTTAAACCTGGTGGCATTTGTCTGGTTTTGTCAGCTTGAATCTTATAAGGCCTCAGATCAGATCACTTGTCAGGGTTTATGTTGCATTAATGTATTGTACATTAGTCCTTACTCAAGGTTCAAGATGACAGGATCACTGTAAGTCTTTGCATTTGACTCCTTCAGTAGAAGGGTCCCGCTGGCTTGGCAGTCTGGACACGTACTGAGTTCTGCATGACACAAGGGAGGTCAGAGGCTGGGTTAAAATTAGAAACATGACTCAAGCTTTTCAGCTGTAGGTGTTGAAGAAGTCAAAGGACAGATGAAAATAGAGCAATGGGATGCTAGACAAACAGGCCTTTGGTGACTATAAGGCATGTCTTTTGAATGTAGAGTTGAATTTCAAATTTGACTTTGGGGAAAATGTTTTATTTTACTTTTTCAGTCCCATTAAAACTACTTTAATTATTGTAACCCAATGCTTTCTTCTACAATATTAAAGAATTTATTTGATTTTGAGTAAAAATAAATTTATATGGTATAATAATGAATTACCCAGTGTTGTAGTCTTCGAGACCAGCTAATTAGAAGTCAAAAGTGCAAAATTGCTTGCTGGGCAAAAACGCAGTATGTAGTAGGGAGTCGAAAGACCAAGTCAGAGAGCGAGACTTATTATAAGTCTCGCTCTAGACTTGGCCTCCGAGACTCCTGCTACAGTTTTTTGCCCAGGAAGCAATTTTGCGTTTAAAAGACATCTAATAGCTGTCAGTCCAAACACAGCCCTGAACGTCTAGGCTGAAACAAGGCAAAATTTGGGCTGTCAGTGAAAATTTAACAGACATCTAAAGATATACCAAGAATAGATAAACAGGCTATGCATTGAACAGGTCAAAGAAATTAAACCAAACACCTTGTAATCAGTGCTGATTTTACTTACATAATGGAATATCATACATCTTGCAAGTTATTTTGGCAAAATTCCAAATTCAAGGTTATTTTGGTAAGAAGTGAGTTTCTCATGGCCATATGGGGTCTATATAGTTAACCTAGAAGGTGAAATGATGGCTATTGCTTGCTGGGAGGTTTTGTGTCACACAGGGTTTCCACACCTTCGGTAACTTCTAACACAGTCTCATTCCAATTCGTCATATAACTGACGTTTTGGGACGTCTTTCCACCATTCGTCAATATACGACTTTTTAGGGCCCCCTTAAACGTCGGTAGATGACGTATCCCGGGTCGTCATACAACTGACGCTTTACCTTTAACGTTCAGTTAGGTGACGAGTTGGGCTTTAGGGTTAGGTTTAGGTCTGGGGTAGAGTTAGGATCCCATAACGTCATCTACCGACGTTTGAGGGGGCCCTGAAAAGTCGTATATTGACGAATGGTCAAAAGACGTCCCAAAACGTCAGTTATATGACGAATTGGGATGAGACTGCGCTGTAACTTCACATTCAAGGACTTTCCAGGTCCAATACCCTCAAATTGAATGACTTAATGTGGAGAAACATTTGTTGTGTCCAACAATAAACATTCAGGTACCATAGTAGTTTCGTCCCATGCATGAACGTCAAGGCAACATACAACACAATGTACACCTAGCGGGAAACGTACCATGTAAATGTGCATAACTAACGATATTCAAGCAAAGCTAGTGTGCATAGGCCACAAAGTGTTGGCGAAATAACACATAAGCGGACCGCAATGATATAATATGGATTTTTTCTCTATCAATAAATTCAAGCGCCTGTATTATGTATGTTTATTTTCAAGAACTTTCCAGGGCCTTGGATATCTTTTTCCTGATTCACAAACTTTCAAGGATTTCAAGGACCCATGGGAACCCTGCACAAATCTTTGCATTGCACACATAGTGTGCTCCAATCCAGAGACACAATAACACAGAGTGGACAGCATGCACAAGTCTGCACAAACCATAAAATGAATCCAAAGTCCAAAGGTCCAAATCATGCCAGGTCCACATGCTCCCCAGTGAAAATTTGTTCTTGGTGTAGCAAGTGGCAACATTTTTGTGACTACGCCGCCCCAGGTTAACGGGGAAAACAACCCAAATAAAGCGCACAAGTAGCCTACGTTTTCACCTAGAAAGGCAAAAGGCATGAGCTTCCATTAAAAAGTCTTTATTAAAGCTAAAGGAGTTGGCCAACAATTATTTAAAACCAGCAATTAACACGGGTCACGGTCAGAATTGAACAAAACCAAAATAATAATAATTCAAAATAAATCTTCACAGGGGCTAAGGCCTCCTATAGTGTGACATCAGCTGGTCTACAATAGAAAGCACCCCAATCCAAATCACACCCACCCACTGCAAATGAGAAGAGTAGTGACACAGCAATAATGATACTGCAATAAGGGCAGCCTTGGTGAAACAAAGCCAGTAATGCAGCCAACAACCAGCCCACTCCAGGATACCCTCAGCTCCGAAAGAAAGAAAGAAGAGAAAGAAAGAAAGAAAGGAAGAAAGGAAGAAAGGAAGAAAGGAAGAAAGGAAGAAAGAAAGAAAGAAAGAAAGAAAGAAAGAAAGAAAGAAAGAAAGAAAGAAAGAAAGAAAGAAAGAAAGAAAGAAAGAAAGAAAGAAAGAAAAGAAAGAAAGAAAGAAAGAAAGAAAGAAAGAAAAGAAAGAAAGAAAGAAAGAAAAGAAAGAAAGAAAGAAAGGTTATTTCAGCTAGACAGTCAGAAGAACCAAATAATAACTTCAAAACAAAAATAAAGAAACACAAACAGCAAAACGAAATAAACTCAAGCCCACATATGCATATTTATCTCAGACATAACTGGGCGCCAAAAGCAGCAGCGTGGCTTTAAAGGGTTAGTTCACCCAAAAATGAAAATTAAGTCATTAATTACTCACCCCATGCTGTACCAACCCCGTAAGACCTTCGTTCATCTTCGGAACACAAATGACGATATTTTTGATTAAATCTGAGAGCTGGATCACTCCTCCATAGACTGCCTAAGGGACTGGCTCTTGACGGCCCATAAAGTCATTAAAGAAAATGTTTAAATATTCCATGTGCCTACAGTGGCTCAATTATAAGTTTATCAAGCGATGAGACTACGTTTTGTGCGAAAAAAACAACAACATAAATAACGACTTTATTCGACTATTCCATTACTTCCTTATGGGCCTTGAGACGAGAGTAGAAGAGATCTCCAGAACGTATGCGCAAGAACTGAGAAGAGGACGTTCTTCTTCGACTACTTCTTGTTACCGGCTGCTCACCGCGTAGGAATATTACCGTGATCCACCTTAAAAAAAGGTCACAATTAAAAAAAAAACATTTACTTGACAGAGTATAGCAAGCATAACTAAACAGAATGGGACTGGCATATCAATAGGTTGGTGTGTCATATAATGTTGATTGCAGACTGAAGTTAATGCAAATGCAGTAGACGCATCTGAGAGCTGCAGTGCAGTGACACAGAGAGCTGTTATACAAAGCACACCCACTCCAGTGAACACTCACCAATTACACTCGATGGCATTTGAGATTAGCAATAAAAATTGTTATGTGTTTTTTTCAGGATTTGTGACACTGCCTTGCCATTAGACTTCATGCCATCACTGCTAATAAGACTTAAAACTAACCCATCCGCTATATTTCGCACAAAGAAAATGAAGCCTATGTTTAGGACCATTAAGTATCCCTTATTTTTTTATGCCAGTTAAAGTGTTATTATGTAACTTTTTTTGTTTTTGGTTTAATTTATATAATGAGCGAGTACATCATGAATCCAGATCTCAAACTGTGTTTTTGGCTTATCCTGAAAGTGAAAAATGAAAGCATTTAAAGTCAAGCATACCATTCTATAATTCAATGTTAGGTTGCGTTAGGCTGCATAGGTTAAGTCAGCCGGAACCGGGAACACTCCCCATAAATCATAAGAAGAATGACGTCTACGCTAATATAAGTCTCTTTGTTTATCACAAGGTTTACCGCAGTCTGCCTAATCCAGGCCGGATCCAGATCTGATGAAGGACCTGCGTCTGGACATGACGATAACACAGTCCTGAATTGTCAACTAGTGTCTACCTGTGAAGGCCTCCTTCCCTTTATTTTATCTCTGTACAGATAAAACCTTGTCAAAATAGTTCCTGTTCACATGGCTATTCAGAAGCAATAAATAATTTTTAAGGCCAGACAAATAATTTGCTTTGGTCAATTTGTAAAGAAAGACTACACGCCTGCGTACATATTCAAACGCGCATACCTATAGACTAAACACGTAATACGCATGAGCATGCCATCAGCGTTTTCAGGTTTGCGTTTAAAGAGATATATATATATATATATATATATGTAAGCAATAAGATAAGAGAGGCTGTGCCGCTTCGCGTCGTGCCTAACAACGCCCTTGAGCCGTTACTTATTCACGATAAAGCACTTGCCTCGAGTATCTTATTGCTTTTATAAAACGGTTGCCACACAATATTTAAGTAAAAAACAATGTTAGTGCAACTTTCTTGAAGTAAAATCACTAAAAGCCTACCTTCCGCTGGAAAAAATAGTCCCCGAGTGTGAACAGCAACAACGTTCCAGTGTGTAAAATGCATGAAAGCTCAAATAAAAACAACATAGAACCGCAGTGTTGCGCAGCGATCAATAGAACCGTTGGGTGAAGCGGCTCGTAGCCGTGTTTTATCGTGAATAAAGCACAGCTCTTGACCAATCAGAATCAAGGATTCGAACTAACCGTTTTATAAATATATATATACAGTATATTTTCTTCAAGACTTGCACCTTGGAACCTATTTCAAGGTTTGCTTTCTTCGAGACACCAGGCACTGTTGTAGCAGGCCGGAGCTCGTTAAGGATTTTCTGTTAGAACGGTGTCATGTAAGCGGCCCATAAGTTAATAACTAATATCTTTGCAACGGAAGTGAATCGATCAAAACTAACTTTAGCTGGACAGTAACTTTATTCTAGAGCTGCTGAAAGCCAAAACAATCTCTGTAACTTTAGGCCACGTTTACACAAAGCCGGGTATTTAGCAAAACGATATTTTTCCCCTCTCCGTTTTCAAAAATAACATTGTTTACACCCCCGCATAAATACGCCGTCGAGCGCCATCATAACTATGCTAAACCTAAGGCGGCAGTGTAGGGGTTAAAGATAAAGCCATGCAAGCCAATCAGAATCCTGGAATCGACAAGAGAGAACCTAAAACGCCGTTTCTCCCAGTTTACACGACAACAAATATCCGGCGTTTTCAAAAATCTCCACTTTGCCCGGAGTTTTTAGAAATATTCGTTTTCAGTGATAAAAACGGCGTTTTCGTGTAAATGAGAGGGCAAAACGCAGAGAAATATCTGCGTTTTTCCATCGTGTAAACGGGGCCTTAATTTCCTATTATCACTGTAAAGGCCTGTACACACCAGGTCGAATATCAGCGCATGTTATTCGTCAGCGTTTTTCAACACGTTTTTTGTATTCACACCCAAGCGATTTTCGCTGACGATGAGCCGAGTGAACATGCAAATTCATTCCCTGACATTAAATGGCGCTAATTTGCTCTGCAATACCACTCCATATCAGTTTTCTTTTATCAAGATGTTTGTAGTCCCTTTCACGTTTGTCATATAGTTGTTTATGTTCTAATACCAACGCGAACAGCAGCTCTACATTCATCTTGCCTTGCATCTTCCCGTCTTATTTCTTCCTGGCTGTGTAGACGGCGATGCTACTTGGCGTATATCTTCTTCGCTGTTGCATATGTGTGCTCGGCAAGACCATTTTGTGTTTGAGCGCCCCCAAGTTGTGTTTTACTGTAACTTCAGGTGAGCAAAAGCGGCAATCTCATTGGTCGGATAGTTTTTGACGCAGCGCGTAAAAAAAAAAAACGAACCCGATGCGTTATCTTTTGCCGTTTTGCCGTTTATCGCATCCGTGGCACACTCACATTGGCGCCCTTTGTTTAGTCACAAGGTGTTAAATGTCGGCGAATAACGCGCGCGAAAGTCATCCCGGTGTGAACAGGACTTAAAGCTGCTTTGAAACAGTCCATATTATTAAAAGCACTATATAAATAAAGGTGACTTGACTTGACATCAGTCATTTCCTGACCGGTATTGAGAATCAAACCCTTCGGGTTACCAGTCTTACTCTCTAACAAGTGAAGTGAAGTGAAGCCCATGTGGCTGGATGTGGTGTATGTCATAAACCCCACCATTTCCATGTAAGCTAATTGGATGTGAGACAAATTAAACAATCAAGTTACACTTCAAATACATTTTTTCTCCAAAGATGGTTTCTGTCATTTTAGATCAAATAAAAAGATAAAAAATTCTGTGCAGGGAACAAGCTTCCATAGCAGGTCAGGGAATTATCCAAAGCTGCTGGTTTTGGTTGGTTCATTATGTATGTGCCAATCATCTACAAACTCAATTAATGGCAAAGCAAAGCCTCTGGCTACCATCACATCACAGTCTATGCAAGGTCTCTACTACATTTTATTTTTTTATTTTTTTGAGTGATCTCCATTTAGTTCCTATGGAAACCTTTTGTAACTTCGAAGGCACGATAGCTGAAAACAAAGATACTGTGCATAGAGGGAGAGAAAGAGAGGGAACTGTGGATGAGAGTCCACCTACTCAGAGCTGGAACAGAACATCTCTTACTGTGGTCAAAGTGCAGCCACTCACAGCACTGCCACATCAACACTCACAAACTCTTACTGCTAAAAATACAGCACTGGAATATCTGCAACTGATGAGCTCATTCACACTAGATTAAAGACAACACCAAACTTGATTGTATTCACATTTTTTTTTTTTTTTTTTTTACAAATGTCCATTGTCTTACTGTGCATGAATCATCGGTTACTCTAATGAAAATAATGTTTATAAACATACACGCAAAAAATTGTGCACTATTTTATCATATGTACATATATACATATATATATATATATATATTATTTATTTATTTATTTGTTTGTTAAAGTAACACACATATAATTATTTTACCACCCAAACACTATTGTATTGCGTTTAATTTACTTAACCTTAATAATTTTCAACTATAATTAAAGGGGTCATGAACTGGCTCTTTAAATTTTATTATATTGTTGTCTGAGGTCAACTTATGACATTTGTTTTTTTTTGTTTGTTTTTTTGCATTCAAAAACATCAAAATGATTAAGTAATCGGCTATTTTGTACCCTAGTTTTGAGCTTAGCTGAAAAACGGCTTGGTTTTTATGGGCGTCTCACACTGAAGACTTGGAAGTAAACGCCCACTGCTGTGAGTGGATAACAGTTTTGCATATTATAATGAGTTTCAACTCACCCGTCTGTGTTTTGAAAACATCCAATGTTGTAAACGGACAATGTTTTACCTCATCATGGAGTGGAATGTCATTAAAAATAAAGTTTATCCATGCAGTCCTACTGGAATCCAGAGGAAGCTTATGCAGCGACTTCTTCCTTCCACAACCAGGCACTGCACAATATTCTGTATTGCTCGGTAGCTCGATCTGGTTTGTCATCACTTGTCATGCATCTATGTTATTTAGCTATGCGTATAATGCACGAATCGATCGGTGTGAGCTAAACAACGGCCGTGTTGAAGTAGGCGTTGATCTTCTTCTGCGGGGTGGTGTTTTAACCTCTTTGACGTCATAGTTCTCCCACTTTGAAAACGAGTTGTTTGCTGAGACTGGTGTCAATAAAGCTTTATTGGACTATACAAGGACGTCAGTTCTGAAACTTACAGGACATTCTTAAAATATGATCACCTCTTGGGTGTCAAAAGCTCAAGAACATTTTGATTTCTCAGTTCATCACCCCTTTAATTATCAATCGAATAAACTAATGTAAAAGGTTAAATTTTGCAATCCAAAACCCCTAGATGTGACTATTTCCCACGTATTGATGAAAATGGTGTGTGAAGAAGGTGGCCTCAGAGAAAAATAAAGTTATTCTAAAGGCAAAGTCTTTCATTTCTGTGTAGTATTTTGGAAAGTCTTTTTTGGAATGCTTTAAATACATTGCAATGAAAAAAAAACTTCTTCGCGTTTGTTCAAATTGCTGTGAAACTCGGGCGGTACTTGTTCCAGCATGCTTTGCATTTGGCTGAAGAATAAATGTTGAATGTTGAGAGAATAAATGTTGAAATTAATTGTTATTTTATGTGTTTTGAGAAAGTAAGGAACTGAGAAGACTTTATAGTGTGTAATTGTGTTTATGTTCAATTACAATTATTAGAACCATTTAAATGGTAAATGGACTGCATTTATATAGCGTAAAATAGACGTTTTATGACGATTTAAATCACAGTGGGTTACCATTGTGGAGAGAGTGGAGCATTTGGTTCAGATGTGTACTGATTCAAAGAAGCATTTCCCTATTTGATGAAAGAGCAGATAAGTCTTAGCATGTAATATGTTAATAAGTGATATTATTAGCTATTTATAGTCTAAAATTTAGTTCAAGATGTCATGTAAATCCAACATACTTTAATTTTTCAGTGCAGTTTTATATAAACTAAAGCATGTTCACTAAACTTAACTGATTTTAGTTACAGGCAAGCAATTCCATTGATTTGTTTGGACACTACTATTTCACATAGGATATTTCTCATTCAGTTGAAAGGAGCTTACATAGATTCAAAATAATTTGCTTGTGTGGAACCAATGTCCATACTTTTATTAATTTAGTTTAAAGAGTTTTTTTTTCTTTTTGAGTATAATTTCAGGATCAGCAACCCTACACAATTTATTTGCTGAATATACAGTCAAACCAAAATGCATTCAGACACCTTCAACATTGTCACAATCTATTCACTATAGTTTAGAAAATTGATCATCCTTCTGTTAGACTGTCTCACCAATGCATTCCCATCCCAAGGCGTCATATACAACACTTTAGCCAAAGCATAGACATCCAACGCACATGGCACCCTTTAGCGTCAATATGAGACGCAGATATATATGGGCCAGAAGGCGCCTCCTAGTGGTCTAACCCTACCCCATATCTAAACCTACCCATAACCAAAGCGTGTTATATTGACGCTAAAGGGTAGCCTGGCAAACCAGACCTATCAAGATGTTAGGTCTGGGAACTCACAATTGGCATAGCTCAATCCGAGGGCAGGATAAAAGGTTTTCTTTCAATATCCCTCTGCACGCCATAGGATAGCAGCTAACCAACCAGAGCGATGATGGCTATGGCTGAGTGAGTCCCATGCATTTTCCCCATGGTTTTCTCTCCAGCGCGCAGTCGACATATTAAACTTTTGCCTTATCCGGTCGTCGAAACTCTGAACACATCTTCCTTTTTAAGAATGACTTAAGTTACGTTCTTAACTCCAAGTCATCCAAGTCGCAGCCAAAGCCGAATCGAAAGACCGCTGTTCGCCAGCTGCATCTTGTTTGTTTTTAAGTTTCAGGGAAATCACCTATGGAAATCACAGTGCAGAACTGTCACAACTCTGCCGTCATTGTGTTAAGCCCGCCCACCAACTCTATACACAATGTGATTGGCCTGACCAGAGTTTGGTCTGTTAAATAATACTAATTTAGGTTGGTTGGTACATTGTTTGTTGAATATCCGAGATTGAACACATATTCAAATGAACCCTACTTGGTGCAAAAAAATTCAAACAAATAAGACAAATTCAATGTAACAAAGGGAACTTTTAGAGCATTGCTCAAAGAGGACAGTAGCATGGGATTTGGGAGCCAAGAGATGCATAATCAGTGATGCAAGGAAGTATGTTTTTACTGATACACAGAGCAAAACAGTGATTCTCATCTCCTGCACTTCACATTCTGGATGTATCTCCTATTTAACACATCTGATGTATATCAAACACTTATTGGTAGAGACTTCAAGAGCTGAAGACATTAAAAATGTGCAGTGTTACACCATTAGGAGATGAATGTTTTCTCCACAACATGTTGGCCACAATTATCTGGCACCCCTGACTAATTTTTGAGTCAAAAATTCCCTTTTTATAGTATATTCCCGTTTAAATATTTACCTTTTGCACACCAAGGTTAGCCTAACTCAACCAAGTCTTTTGTACACAGGCATGAAGGAGGTAGGGGTGAAAAAGGTGAGAAGGATATTACCCTCTAGAGTTACAGGAGCATGTCTCCCTACAGAAAAATGTTAGATACTCCATAATTAAAAGCCTCGAATACTGATGCATTTTGAGATGCATTATTTGCCAACCTAGGAGAAGCTGGAGAACTTAACTTCAGCCATGAGTCAAAAATATTATGGCCTTATTTTAATAATAATTTTTTTTTTAAAAGATCGATACCAATTTGCCCGTTACCATCGCAGTAAAAAACAATAAATAAATAATAATAATCTATTAAGAATTTCTATAACTGTGTGTTGAACTGATAATAAGCTCTTTTGTGTTAAACACAGTCTATTGATACAACAGCTTTCAAGAAAACAACAACAACAAAAATATGTATCATAACCTATGGCAAAAATTATATCATAAACTAGATCTACATGGGTAACTCAGTCAAATTTAGTCTAGAGAAAACAGATAATTATATATAAAATTAGAACATTTAGTAAAAAAAATAGTGAGAACAAATATGAGACAGTAACTGTAGCACTGTAAACTGGTAAACGCTACACATTGCTCTTTGTATTGTTGTAAAATGCATTCATGAAAAACAAGATAAAAATCAAAAAGATAAAATATTTATCAGTCCACTACAAAATTAAGAATACTATATAGCACAAATGTATAGCACAGCTGTTTAATGAGGCAGCACCATATGCTGAGATAGACAGAACACGAAAACCAAAAATACTATTGATCATTTTCATTGCGCAAAAGTATTATGATTTGATTATAAAAGCTCCAATGCGCATCGCTGAGCGCTGAATGATGCGCTTGAGGCGCAACGACAGAGTCACAGCGCGCAGCTCTTCCATAGAGCTCTTGAATTCCGCATTGACAAGCTTCAAAGCACCAAGGTAGAAATATCTGAATACATAGTGTATACAGTATTCTATCTATGCAAATAGTTTATTAGACCTTTCTTTTAACAGTTTTAATTTCAGTTATATGCGCGTGAAGAACAATAGTGCTCTTTGGTGTTGTGATCTAGACACGCGTAAAGATAATGACAAAACATGTGATTAAGGTACTACAGCAAGACAGTCAATGATATACGAAACCATAGAGCTTTATCTACAGATCGTCTATATACGATATAGTATTTATCTAGGTATAATAATATTAACATTTGATCATCTTGGAGAGAATATTAATCTGTTGCAGTAGCGACGCTCTGTGCTGTTTGAATGCTCGATGACTCACGACGCGCTGTGCTGTTTGAATGGAGAATGACTGAGGAGTCGACGCGCTGTTTGTTTGAACTGAATTGAGAATTACTGTCAGCCAGCAGCAGAGGGAAGCTGTCACGACTAAACTGAATTTAATGACTTAGATATTAATTCCTGACCTTCATAATATACTATAGTACGGCTTCATTTATATTATACTCCCCTCCCTCAAAACATTTTCCTCAATCGAATAGTTACGATTCACGTAGGTCACCTATTTTGGTTTCAAAACGCGAATTTCGCCGAAAGGTGTAGTGATTTTCCATGTCTGTGTACATTTCATTTGTACAGAGTCTGGCCTCTCATTGTAGAAACGTTTACTCCCTTGTAGGCGGTTTCTCTGTTAAGGTGGAAACTGTTGGATCTGCCCAGAGTCACTCAGGATCTGCCATAGCCAATCGCTAACATGTGGTCGTGACGTATGTCATGCGCCGAAACCAGCTAGAAACAAGAAGTCCGAATGATCAGAGGATTATGTTTACAATAAGATTTCAGTCAACGAGAGCTGCAGGTTTTGTTCATCTAGGATCAATTATTAATTTGAAATGTATATTTGACACTAAGGACAGTTATGTATTCATTCAACTGTCAAAGCTGTGTCTAATCATTACAAATACGCGGACGCCACTGCGATCGTTTCTGAGCATTTGCGGCAGATCAGAAACGACCACAGGGAGGAGGAGGGCAACAACATCATGGCCACCATCAAAACTTAGCAAACATTGCTTTTGCTCCGGCTTTAAATTCTGTATATTCAGCAGTTTTCCAACAACGAACCGAATAGCTTTTCTCATGTCTTTCTCCGCTGCCATTACTGAACTCAAACTGATGCGCTACATCAACGTCATCGTTCTCAGCCACTCCCCTCTCTTCTATTGAGCTTCACAAAATAGAAAGTGGCTGTAAGAAAACAGTTTAACCCTTGGAGTCTGGTATTTTGGCACTTTTTGAGTACTTTTTTATTTTTTTTAATTTTGTGACATAAACAAATGTTTAACATACCAATTTTTGGTATCATTGTTTCTTCAGTATAACATCACCTATATGGCCAGACAATTAGTTTATCCCTTTGATGTACTGTTTCAACATACTGGACCCAAAATCACACAAAAAACACAAAATCTGAATAGAAATAGTATAGCTTTTCTACTACAAAAAACACAAACATGCTCAATGAAGCATTTTAAAAGGTTTAAAATGTAAACACAAGTTGTAAATGTCCCAATATACAGGTAAAATTCAGATATAATCAAGCTATATACAAAAAAAAAATGATGTGTAGCCATAGGCTTTTTTTTCTCATTTTAGCTTTGCCAATTTAAAAAAAAAATGTGCACACAAATATACAGAGAGCTATGTTTAAGGCCTTGCATTTCCCAAGAGTATGAGGGTTCCCAAATAGTGCAAATACAACATCAAAAAAGGTAAAATTGAGATAAAATTAAACTGATATACAGTAAAAAGCAGGTGTGGCAATAGGCGTTTTTTCTTTTCTTTTGCTTAGAAACTACAGAACACTTCATGTACAATTACACAGCTAGATTACATTACAGGGCTTTCATTCCTTAAGTAAGACTATTCCTCAATAGTGCAAATATACCACACAAAAGGTAAAATGAACACAAAATCAAACCATACATTCAACTATTTACAACAAATATCAGGTGTGTTTATTTGTTGTTGTTTTTTAATCTGTGCCACTCCTCAAAACAATTTATCTAATCTACTCCTAAACTACCCAAACTACTCCTGAACTATCTACACTACTCCTGAATTACCTAAACTACTCCTAAACTATCTAAACCACTCCTAAACTACTCTCAAAATCTAATCAAACTAGCAATAATTTCTCTCTCTATATATATAACGCATATGTCTCTCTTTGTCTACTCTGTAAATCTCCTGCCTTTCACTTTCTGCTGTCTTTGCT
The DNA here is from genome assembly GCA_030378365.1 of Hybognathus amarus. Lineage (NCBI taxonomy): Eukaryota > Metazoa > Chordata > Actinopteri > Cypriniformes > Leuciscidae > Hybognathus > Hybognathus amarus. The sequence goes on along the minus strand of JAQIUQ010001698.1, from coordinate 83,572 downwards.
CAGTTGGCTCCTCCTTCATTCCGTAAAATGTGCAGCCTGAAGAGCAGAATCAGCAGATTCACACATTTTTCTCCGTTTTGTTTTATGACAAAAACCTAGACAAAGTTATTGAGAATAAATGCAACGTCTGTCATATCCCATCTTGCGTTCCTTTTACGAACGCGTCAATATACGCGTACATTTTTTTATAAAGTTTAAATGATCATATCTCCGTTTTTACTTGGTCAATCAACACAAAACAAAAAGTAAAATAGAATTTCACGTCAGCACTTTCGACAGAAGTGGACGGCAGAGCTTCAACGTGACTTTGTTTTTATGCTTCGACGTCTTAAACTGGACAAGTGATTTGATCATGGCGGCGTGATCGGTGACCCCCGAAGGGTTAAGCATTGAAAATCCCCATTTTGACCATCAGGGCGATAATTAAGAGGTTCCAATCAACTAAAGATGTTACGAGTCTGCAGGAAGAGAGACGTGTGTCTGTATTGTCTTAATGGCCGGTGAGGATGAAAGTTTGAGTGACCAAAGACTCTCAGATGGAGAATTGCAGAGATGTCTTGAGGTTAGAAGCCTTCCAAAACAACAAAACAAATCAAACAACCTCTACATCCCCACATGTTGTCTGGGAGAGGTTTCAAGAAAAATCCTCCTCACTCATCCAAGAACAAACTCCAGCAAATTCAGTTGTCAGACACGACTAGATCAACAAAAGGCACAGGCTTCTGTGGTCAGAAGATAAAACTAAGAGAAAAAGCTTATTGGCAGCTAACACACTAGATGTTTTTGGTGCACACAGTGATAAAAGTTACCCATGTGTACAAATTTAATAACCCGTTGGATCTTTAATCTGGACTTCTGCTCAGAAACATGGCTTCGTAGATTCTGTCAAATATCAAAAGATAAAAATCAAAACCGGCGGCTTGTGCTAGAAATCTTATAATGGCCAGTAGTTGCATCTTCCATCAGGACAACGATTCCAAAACAAACTGCAAAATCGACACAAAAGTTTGTTGCGGAGCAACAGAAATGAAGCTTCTGCTGATGACCATCCCAGACCCTGAAAGGAACTGAAGAGAAACCATCCCAGTGAACTTAGGAGAAGCCAACATGGATCTGAGAATCTGCAGGATCTGGAGAGAGTCTGTGTGGAGGAATGGTCTCTGATCTCTGGTCAGGTGTTCTCCGAACTCATCACGGCATTATACAGAGAAAACTTGAGCTGTTATCTTGGCAGAAAGAGATTGTAAAAAGTAAAGGTGCCAATAATTGTGGCCAATGTGTTTCTGAATATATATATATATATATATATATATATATATATATATATATATATATATTGGTGTGTAAACGATTAAAATATTTAATCGCGATTAATGGCATTAATGTCATAATTAACTCGCCAATTAATCACATTTTTTTATCTATTCTATATATCTTTTGATTTCTTTTGATTCTTTTTTTTATTATTTTTTCTCATTTTAATGCTCTTATCAACATGGAAAAGTGGATTGGCTTATTTCAGTGCAAATGTTTTTTTTATTATTATTATTGAAATAACATTGGAATAATGTTCAATTTCACTCTACATATATCATAAATAATCTCTCACACAATGTAACACTGTCTACCAATAAAAGGGTGAAAGAAATACTGACAGGTCCTGATATTGATGGGGGTGGAGAATTCATCATCAGTGTCTGTGTGTGTTGCTTGGCCATCATCAAGTGGTGTTCAGGCTGGACAGTGCTGGATGATGATAGCTCAGTTCATAATGACAAAACATACAAGATCACTTGGTCTTGTCAATGGGACAATTTGGCAACTTTTTAAAAGTAAACTTTCCAATTCAGAATCTTATTGGCATCCATTTCGGTGATATCACGCTTCATCATCCACTCGAAACATAACCGTTACTATTGGCCAAGCTCGCAAGCTGAAGCGAGTGTGTGCGGCACAAAAGCATCCTCGCGCTGCGCTCTGAAACCCATTCATTTCAATGTGCTTGTCAGCGCGAGGGACGTTTCGTTGCTTCTTCGAACCAAAGCGCAGCGATCTAGCACTAAGTCAAAAACAAAACAACAGGCACGCCACAAACACTCGTTTGGCTTAAGCCGGCTTTGACTGGATGGCGAGCGGAGAACGCTGAAATGGATCCAGGACGCATGCTGCGTCCTGTTGCAAAAGCTGTGTGACAAAAAGACCGTTAATCGACACGATAAAAAAATTAAGCAGCCGTTAAAATGGGTTTGCGTACAGCCGTTAATGGCCACGTTAAACTGACAGCCATACGCGCGCGCGCGCGCGCGCGCGCGCGCGCGCGCGCGCATATATATATATATATATATATATATATGTACACGTCAGGTGTGACGGTACATGTATTCCGTATTGAACCGCTTCAGTTCGTAGGCTTCGGGCTCCGGTACACATATAAACCGTACGTATTGCTTGGACCATTTTTCCTGTCGGCAAAATTTGTGCTGGGCAGCGGCTAACACAACGCTGGCCGCAAAGCATCAAGTGGCAAAAGCTGAGCAATGAAAGCAGAACGAAACTGCGCTACTCATTATGTGCTTCACGAATCATTTGATCTAGTTTTCGGACTCAGCAGCATCTGTGCACGCGAGCCGACTCTCGACCAACAACACTGTTACCACACAGCGCTAAGAGAATTGGTAAGAAAACATTTGTGAATCGCCACTGAGGTAATACAACATCGCTGTCAGATCAGTGAATCGCATTCACATTTCTTGTATCAGCCGTAAGATTGCAGCCTGTTCTCATGTAAATGACGTCTCTATAACACGCATGTGTATTGTCGTGTAATATATACCGAAAATGAGTTTTTACGTGCATATGAGACGCAGTTCTTGTCGTGCAATTGATACGCAGTTACATTGCGTATAATACACACCGCACCACCACTGTTCATCTCAGCAAGTGTCTAATACACACGCACCCCACCCCTACACCTCAAATTTAACCTAACCAACCAAATGACGTATGCAAATGCAGTAAAAACTCACTTTAGCGTATATATTACACGACAATGCACTTGCGTGCTATAAAGACGCATTTGGTGTGTGATTGGTTCGTGTAGATCACTATTAGGATTAAACACGCTGCTGTCTGTGGAAACCAGGAGAAACATTGTGCTGTGAATGAACTAGTAATATTCCAAATTCAAATATTATAAAAATAAATATATATTTAAATGTTATTTTTAATGTGATGACCAAAACATTATTTGTTCATCCTTCAAAGATGACCCCCATTGATCTAAGAAAACTCACACTTATTTAAAAATATTTTTTCTTTAAACAAATAGGACATTTCTCTGGCATTTCTTTCTTTTTGCTGTATTGGAACGTGTCCGAACCGTGACTTTAAAACCAAGGTACATACCGAACACGTGATTTTTGTTTACCGTTACACCCCAATATATATGTATATATATATATATATTCATGGTGTGATTTCCCCCGCAATTTCAGTTCTTTTACTTCAATGAAAGGTTAGATTTTTGCAATTTTTTGAATGAAAGATCAAAATGATAAACAATCCAGATTTATTTTTTACTGCCATTTTTGAATCATATATTTACCAGGAGTGTCATTCATTCTGACCAAACTGTATATATATATATATATATATATATATATATATATATATATAACTATACTTACCTCAAGATAAACAAGGACAAAAGGTTATATTTGTATGTATATTATGATATATGAGTATAAGATAATATAGTAAACATACATAAATTATTGTTTTTTGCCAAATAAACTGAAAATTCTTAACTTGAATTAGAAATGCAGTCAGTATATAAGCTCTCTGCTAAGATTTATTCCACTCTTCTAGGCAGATCCTTTTCTATAAAACCCAGCTGAGAGAATGGTGTTGACCCGGAGAGTGTCCTCAGGTTACCATCATGTTGAAGCACTTAGGAGTCCTTCAGATGAGAAACTAGTAGATCCAATAATACAAACTTCTCAGTTAGAGAACATGCCATTGATTTTATTCAACACAGATGAAAATGAGATCCCTTAATATGTCGCTTTGTCTGAAACTCATGAGTTCTCTGTCCACTAGAAATTTGTCAAACATTTATCTTTAATGCTTTGTCAACTGAATGTTTGACACTCACTACAACATATATATATTGAATGAACTGTACTTTCATTCCTTGCAGCCATGTTTTTGTTCCTGTCAAATTAAACATGCTGTTGACTCTGATTCAGGGAACCTGCAAGAGGTCATTTCCCAACTGCAAACAAAATGCCAGGAGCATGTTGAGGCAGGAGAGGACATTTTTGTTTGATCCGATCAAGTTGTACATGTACACCTGTGCAGTGTAAATATTGCAGACCTCATGTTTAGCACCATTTTGTGATGGTTGTTGGAACTGTTTATTTTGACTTTGGTTTTAAATGTACGGTATTGGTATTCAGTAAATCTGTTAATAGATTTGCTCTCCGTCACAGACATCTTATCAGTGCTAAGTGCGTATACTCGAAAGCAGAATGGTAGATACTCATGCAAAAATGCCGGATTCTAGAAGGAAATGGATTGCTTGAAAGATGTGTAAAAATAACAGCAAGAGCTATAATGCTGATTAGACAATTAATTAACACTGCTTGAGTTCTTTTCAATCACTGTCACTCTCAGCTTGAGATATTTGCATGATTCACTTCCACAGCCATCCGTGTGTGTGAATACGTGTGGTTTTACAGTGGCTATGTGTGTGTGTGTGTGATCCTGGTAAACCCTACGTTTTGAGGACAAAATCTGAAATCCTTGTCTTTGTCGGGAAATGTTCAGTATGTAAAAATCCTTATGACTATGGGAAGTCCCCATAAAACGTGTGTGTGTGTCTTAAATCTACAAGACACTTGCTAATTGTATGTACAGAGGGCTCCAAATAACTGAGACTATTAGTGATAATGTAAAAAGTCAAAGCAAAAAAGGTGTATATCCAACGCATTCTCATCCCAAGGCGCCATATATGACACTTTTGCAAAAGCGTAAATATCCAACGCACATGGCACCTTTACGCGCCAAATGAGACGCTTCAGTTATGGTTAAGTTCAGGTATGGGGTAGGGGTAGGGTTAGACCACTAGGAGGCGTCTTCTGCCCGATTTATTTTTACGTCTCATTTGGCGCTAAAGGGTGCCATGTGCGTTGGATATTTACGCTTTTGCAAAAGCGTTGCATAGGTGGTTTGCAGTCACGTGATTGTATTTACGCGCGGACTGCAGGTGGAGGGCAAGGAGTGAAGAGCGCAATGGACGAGATGGAGGAAAATCCGTACTGTACTGACTTTAGACGCTATTACAAGAGAAATATATAAACAGAAAATCGAAACATATGTTGGACGTGATCCTTACTTTATGAAGAGGACCGATTTTCAACTGAATTGAGAGATTTGCCTGCCATCGAGGCTGTAGATATCAGCAACTAAAGCCCTATTCTGCACAGGATTAGTATTACCTGGGGACCACATGTGAATTTGAAATTACCCACCCACATCTGAGTTTCGTGTGGCGCATTCGCACGGGATAAGCGAAGCCTGTGATCTAATCGTTCTTTTAGTTTTTGCTCTTATGGTTTTCAGCTTTCTCTTTCTGCAAATTGTATGAGTTAGTTGTACTAGCGATATGACCCCGCACCCAAAATACTATTAAAACACTCCAACTCAGCCTCATATCCGCGAAAGATGGATAAAAAGGCGCAGATGAAACAAAAACCTTGAAAAAATGATATATGATCCGGCCAAATCACAGAGATGTCGATTCGACACGGGACTAATATTATCACAGGACCTCGGTGTTCGGCGAAATATAGTAGGTAATTTGCGGGGGAATTATTACTTTACAAATTACAGACATAGCCAATTCGCACAGGATTAAGATAACAGACAAACTCTGCAATTATTACAAATTACTACAGGTCACCAGATAATACTAACCCCATGCGAATAGGGCTTTACAGACATGCTTTGACTTTACAAAGTTCGGAAACTGGTGACGTTACACAAACAGCCACATAAGTGTATTTAAACACCTGAATAATGTAAGTATAAGCCACATAAATAATGTATTAACTCACATTTGACGAAGTGATCACTGCACACTACACAAACACACGGGCATTTTCCCATTCGGCTCCTCCGCAGACGCAAGTTAGGTTTACAAGGCATTTTTTACCGGTGTTTTTCTGTCAATTTCTTGTACTTTCCCCCTTATGAACAACAACTTTTGGCACACAATAAAAAAATCTTTTTGGTTTGATCGATTTGAGCAACCATAAACGACGCAAAACATAGGCATTTGAGTGTGTTATAGTGCTTCCTAATATAGAAATTCACTTCCTGCCCTCCATCTGATCTTTGCGAATCATCATCAGTGACCACAGTGAACAACTAGTTGAAACTTTGTGTTTAGTTGTAATAAAAAAAAAATGTTAAATGTAAAAAGAAATTGTCCTACTCCTGATCCCAATTTGTGTTTAAGATGTGCAGACTCTTTTGACACTTTTAGTACAAAAGTTACTTGTTCTTAAGTTTTATTTAATTTAATTATTTGTGTTTATTTGATTTTGAAAGTCTTTATTACATTTATAACTTCTAATAAGTTTATGAAATACTCTTGGGAAGTTGACATGTCCTGTGGTGTGTTATGCTACGTTGCGTTTAAAAAAAGAAACGTAAAACTGCATTTCGCTAATTAGGGCTGTCGACGATTAATCGCAATTAATCGTGTTCCAAAATAAAAGTTTGTGTTTACAAAATATATGTGGGTGCACTGTGTATAATTATTTTGTATAAATACACACACATGCATGTATATTTAAGAAAAAAAAATATTAGTTATATAAAATAGTGATATTTATATATAATATAAATTTATATATAAATCTATATACAGTATATACATGAACATATTTCTTAAATATATAGCATGTGTCTCTGTATTTATATATATGAAATAATTATACACACTGCACCCACATATATTATGTAAACACAAACAAAATCTGAAATATATATATATATATATATATATATATATATATATTAATATCGAGAGGCTTGGAGCCAGAGGGGTGTAAGTGGCTTTTAACAAACTTTACAGGAGAGACAAAACAAAATTTTGACCACATTTCAATCACCTGTATTAATAACCTTAAACCACAAACATTGAATCACAGCATACCTACATGAATGAATATTCATTTAGAAAAAAGTGTATGGCATATATTAACACAATGACAATGTTCCTAAGAAAAATTCAAATACAAAAAAAGTCAAATATGTCAGATGCGCCTTTTTGTTGCTTTCCATTCAATAGTTTATCTCAGATAGGTATTTTTGACACCATTGCAGATAGTTCATCAATACCTTTATTTTGATATAAGAACTCATATTCGCCCAGAAATGCCACTTATGCGCCTCTGGCTCCAGAGCCCTCTTCACGTATTGGGTATATAAAGATATCTTGTTTCCCAAGAGTGAACCTGGAAAAGACACATATCCAGTTGAAAGGTTGATTCAATCCCACCATGCCTTCTACGGCGGTACAATCCAATATTATCTAAATCTTTCATAAGGTTTTTATAAAATAAAAATGGAAAAGAGATAGAGAAAAAAAACTGAGATGATATTCATTTAATAGTTCAACAAATTTAATGGATTTTTGGCTTTTATTTCTTGTCTTGCTAGGGCAATGTCTCTTCTCTTCTGTCCGCTCTCACATGTAAGACTTGGACACTTTAAGGAGACAGACCTACAAAACATTTTCAAGACATATTTTAAAAAAACAAACAGAAAAAAAAGGGAAGCTGCATAAAGTGATTTAGCATGATATGCAGAGACACAGCATGGAAGATGGATTTCCCTGAAAGTGCTAACAATTCAATCAAAACATTTGTTTGAGCATCCCCAAATGATCTTAAATACAGCAAACTCCTAAAATATGAATTTTACCTCAATTAGAATCACAGAATTTTTGCCTTATTTTCCAGTTTATATTAACATAAACGTACATGAAAAGGGAACATAAAAATTGTTCTGAAACTTGGAGGAAGATATGGTTACACTTCATTTTAGATCGTCCACTTTAAACATTATATTAAACTGTAACTGAATTTGCATTTTTCAGTCCCTGTGACAGCCAAAATCACATATCACTAGTTTTGTGCAATCTGAGTAAAGGAAACATGATAGTAAAGTGCTAGCAGAATTGCTAGATACAAACACACACACACACACCACACACACACATATATATATATATATATATATATATATATATATATATTAGTGCTGTTAATAATCAATTACAAATAACATTTTAATTGCGATTAATCACATTAATGTCATAGTTAACTCACGATTAATCGCACATTTTTATCTATTCTTAATGTCTTTTGATTTCTTTTGTTACATTTTTTTCTCATTTTAATGCTCTTATCAACATGGAAAAGTGGATTGGCTTGTTTAGTGCAAATGTTTTTTTTTAATTATTATTATTGAAAATAACATTGGAATAGTGTTCAATTTCACTCTAACATATATAGCCTAAACAATCTCTCACACAATGTAACACTGTCCATCAATAAAAGGGTGAAAGAATACTGAAGAGGTCCTGATATTGACGAGGGGTGGAGAATTGGCATCATCTGTGTGTGTGTGTGTGTGTGTGTTTGCTGGCCATCATCAAGTGGTGTTTCAGGCTGGACAGTGCTGCGATGATGATAGCTCAGTTCATAATGACAAAACATACAGATCGCTTTGGTCTTGTCAATTGGACAATTTGGCAACTTTTTAAAAGTGAACTTTACATTCAGAATCTCATTGGCATCCATTTCGGCGTCTCAGCTCGTCATCCACTCTAAAACATAGCCGTTACTATTTGGCCGGCCCCCGCAAGCTGAAACGAGCGTGTGCGGCACAAACCGTCTCCGCGCTGCGCTTTGAAACCATTCATGTCAATCTGCTTGGCGCTGGCGCGAGGACGTTCCGTTTGTTCTCTTCCAACTCAGAGCGCAAGCGGATCTAGCTAGACCAGAAACAACACAGGCACGCCGCACACACTCGTTTCGGCTTGCGAGCCGGCTTTGAGTGACAGAACGAGCGCGAGACGCTGAAATGGATCAGGACGCATGCCGCGCCCGTTGCAAAAGTATGTGAAAAAAACAACAAAGTTTGCTGGGACAAAAAGACCGTAAGTCGCCGATACAAAAAATGAGACGACGTCAAAATGGGTTGTGCGTTCACGCGTTAGAACGCCCTGGTCACTGAGCAGCCCTACACACACACACACGCGCGCACACACACACTAGGGGTGTAGCGAAGACACGTATTCGTATCTGAACCCTGTTCGGTACGAGGCTTTCGGTTCGGTTTCGGTACGCATTTTGAACCTGAACGTTCGCTCGGAACCATTCTTCCTGCGACTACATTTGATCATTCAATGTAGCGCGTCGCACGTGGCAAGCGCGCTCATAATGTAAGAGATATTGGCGTGACCACAACATTGGCCAACATCAAATGGCAAATGTAAAGTCAGCGGAACGAAACTGAGCTACTCGTTATTGTGTGGTAGATCTGGGTCTGGTCAGTTGGCACCAAATGTAGCGCGCGGCACGATCTTCATCATCAGCACTGTTACTACACCGCCAGGATGCCAGTTAAGAGAGACATTTGCATGTCGCCACTGAAGTAACAAGACATGCGCAGAACGTAGTTGGGTAGAACATTCACATTTCTCCGTTTTCAATGGATAAAACCGCAGCTGACGTGGAACCAGGAAGAAATGTTGTGCCATGAATGAACTACTCCAGTGTCCAGAGACGCAGCAGACATGCGCCATGGATTTACTGTCTTAACATTTACCGCAGCAGTAGTCCAATTATCGTCATGAGCTGGCTCACGTGGGTAGGCCCTTTTGACGCATCCGACCAATATGCGACTGCTATCAGGGCCCCTTTAAACGTCGGTAGATGACGTTATGGGATCCTAGCTTACCCCAGACCTAAACCGTAACCTTAAACCATTTCGTAGCCTGACGCTGCAGCTGAAGGATGAGGCCTCAGTCCCTGATGTACGACCCGGGTCGTCATCTACTGACGTTTAAGGGGGCCTAAATAGTCGTATATTGACGAATGGTCAGAAGACGTACCGAAAAACGTCAGTTATATGACGAATTGGGATGAGACTGTGTTGAACATTACTATCTGTAAGTTTGGCAGGAATAGTAGGCTATAATGCTTTCAAGTACCATCACGTCGGTTGTATTTTGACATTATTAATACAATTGCTGCCCTCAAATGTTAATCTAAACTAAAATAAACCTTTATAACTACTACATTATTACATTTCATTTTGTCCAAGGAGCTGTTTTGTTTTATATGCTCCTGTAAGAAAAAGTCAAGTATAGTTCCGTCAGTTGCTCAAGCTGCTAAAAATATCAGTACTTTGTGACGTTTAGTTTAAATAAAAATATAATTAAAAAATTTCATCAGAGGACATTTCTCTGCCATTTCTGTCTTCATGCCTGTATTGAAACATACCAGACCGTACCGAACCGCTGACACAAAGTGTCTACGTATCCGGAACCCAACTACGTGAATTTTGTGAACCGTTACACCCCTAACATATATATATATATATATATATATATATATATATATATATATAAGCAATAAGGTTTTTTCTTGGGCTCTGCTGCATTGTGAATAAGTAATGGCTGAAGGGCGTTGTTCAGGCATAAAGATCACATTTTATGTGAGACACATCATGAGATCATGTTGGACAACTCTACATTGTTAACACTTGAATCTGCTCAGTGGAAGCGTGTTGTTCATAAACACAGTTTGTGTTTGAGTAAACTGTATCACTGTGAGCTCTGGTGTAACAAAGATAAAGTGCTGATAAAGTTCATGTATTCCAGTGGGCTCACAGTCAAAGACCATACTGCTGAGCTCAGAGTACGCAAGCGCCATTTTCTGCTGGCCCTTCATTTCACTGAGTATGGCAATTAGAGAAACGACATTAAGCAAATTACAACCTGAGGCACGTGAGCGCATGCATCTCAGGTATACGTTGAGTTCATCCTGGAGGCAGCATGGGGAAATGAATGATAAGTCCGCGTGAATAAGATGAAGCAATAACGTTCAGTCGTATACCTGATGCTCTGCCATTGAAAGCAGACATCTGCTCATAAATACTCAAGACTTTCTGCAGCGCCTCCATCTTGGAGATGGAAAATCAGATGTGTGTGGCGTGCGGTGAGGCTGACTTGATTGATTGCACCAACCTTTTCCAGCGCTGCCATTTTGTGTTTGTGTTGGGAGGGCACTGAATTCCCTGGGCCACTGGGGAAGGCATTGCATGACATGTATAAAGCGTGCATAATGAAATAGGAGTTCATGCTAGCCGCCTGCATGCATTTCCATTTATTTGGTGCTTTATTTGCTCTTTTGCTCGGGATGTCCAATTGCATCATTTCCACACCGCAGTCTATTTTCAGACTGAGTTCTCTCCAAAGAGAAAATTATGTCATTTACTCACTCGTGTCATTCCAACCCAAATTACTTGTTTCGGTAAAAGACAAAAGAATGTTGCAACGGTCATCAGAAAAACAATAGTCTTCTGGAGTTGTATGATAGCTTTTTTTTCTCGAGAAGCAAACAACAAACGTTTATTAGCATAAACTTTGCCTTCAGTTAGCTGTGACTGGATCATTGAGTTCAATTCGTGATTTGGCAACGAATCATCCTGACTGGCTTTGTGAATCGAGGATAAACATATTTACTGAACAATGATTTATTTAGGAATTGGACATTGATGCTTCTGTGACAAACAAATTTTGTTCTATCTCTTCACAAAGCTTCTGACTTCAGAGATTAAGGGCCTGCTTTACACCTGGTCACTTCATGGCTCATCTCTGAACGGATTTGAATAGATTTTCGACCCGTTCTCTATTTCTACAATGTCGGTAGTAGGCCTTTAACAGCTGTTATTTCATATTGTCTAGCCAGCGACGTTTGCCACTATATTTTTAAATCAATAATATCTTAGTAAATACCTTTAGTAATATTGACAAACTATATATCATTTGAAAGCTTACAATCTCTAGTTTCCATATTTGGTGACTGATTTTCAAAATATATTACAGAGGAACCATAATTTATCAATATGCAACAAAAATATTTTCATACTCATAAGGCGAGTTCAGACCTTTATTTTAAAATAGCAGAGAACATGAAAAATCATGAAAAATGGTAGATACCTCAGTTTGTTTTCATGCCAAAAGTTCTAAAGATAGCATCCATACAATTATTTTGGAAAAAAAGGACTGAAAAGTTTGAAATATCAAGAAAAAATAATGGAGGCGCCCTTATATGGGCAGTAATGGAGTCTGACTGTGCCCTAGTGAAAAAGTTTGGTACTGCGCTCAAACAAAATCTTACTGAAAGCTAATTTTTTGAGATATCAACCTAAAATTTGAAAACACAACTTGTTCAGATTTTTGGCTTTGATTTTTCTGCAGTTTCAGAGTAGCCCAGGTTTTGAAAATATATATTTTATGTAAAATATAAATAATTAATATTTTTACATTGTACATTTCCATAAACTCAAACTTCTATAACTTTTTTTCTGTTTAACTTTCTTAATTTATTTCACTTCTACAAAAATCTGCCAAATGTCTTCTTTAAAACAAGACCAAACATATGTCTATATTCCAAAGCATTCGTGAATTACAACCATTTAAGTTTGAAATGTGCATTTTCATGTCTTTTCAAAAAAGGGGGGGGGGGGGTGACAGTTAAGAGGTTAAAAAATCCATCACAAATACAACAGCCTTTTTCTCTGTTTTAAGCCCTATTCGCACGGGATTAGTACTGTATTACCTGGGGACCACGTGTGAATTTGAAATTACCCACCCACATCTGAATTTCGTGTGGCGCTTTCGCACGGGATAAGCGAAGCCTGTGATTTTACTCGAATTTACTGACTTATCTCCCGGATATGATGTCATTAGGCTATAGCTTTGAAATGTCTTGTCGTTATTATGTCTAGCTGTATATAATAAACAGAATAATTGTCCTTACCGTATGCTGCTAAACATGTCAATAATCTCCATCTTCATCAACCACCTTCTGGTGGTTTTCAGCTTTCTCTTTCTGCAAATTGTATAACGTTAGTTGTTCTAGCGATATGACCCCACACCCAAAATACTATCAAAACACTTCAACTCAGCCTCCATTCTCCACGAAAGATGGATAAAAAGGCGCAAATGAAACAAAAACCTTGAAAAAATTATATACAATTCGGCCAAATCACAGCGAAGTCGATTCGCACGGGACTAATATTATCACAGGACTTCGGTGTTTGTCGAAATATAGTAGGTAATTTGCGGGGGAATTATTACTTTACAAATTACAGACATAGCCGATTCGCACAGGATTAAGATCACCGCAATTACTACAAATTACTACAGGTCACCAGATAATACTAATCCTGTGCGAATAGGGCTTTAGTCAGGTAGCACTGATTTCATTTTTTCACTGATTCAAGTTTTATCGAAAGCCCATTTCACCAGCGGTAATGGATGACTTTATGTGGCACTCAAACCAATTAACCTATGGCTAAGCCACGCCCTCAAACGCGATGAGCCAATCACAGTGCGCAGCTAGCCCAATAGAATCAGACATTCGCTGCTTCCACGTCCATTGAAATGCATAGCAGTTAGTCAGATTTCATTCGTTTTTTTCGTCATTTTAATTATTTTTTTTACGTCATTTTAAGGGTACATGCAACTCTGACACTAGGTTCCCGAGAGGCTGGGCGACGCTCTGTATTTTTTGACCCTTTTCCCAAGCCACATCTCAACCGAAATAAGTGTTGATAAATAAGTTAAATGAACAACATATTTTAACATTATCTTTAAAATCCCTATTCGTAACGTTAGGCTAACGTTAGCCTAGCATTAGAAAATGTTAATGTTAGCTTCTAGCTGCGTTGTACATGACACTTAGCTTCATTAACGTATCTGTAAATAACCGAGATGTTATGTTACAAATGTTAACAATGTTGTGCTGAATGATTCATGTAAATACTGTAGCACCAAACGGTGATGGCAATGATATGCGGTTTATCACGTTTATACTGTGACCTGTACATTTTTGCCTGGAGCTGAAGCTTTTCATCGATCTTCTCAACAATAAAAAATATTAATGTAACCCTCCAATGCATAGTTAGCACCCTTTAGGTGACTTTGGGATGATATATAATCTTTCTGTCTCCAAAAATCACCAATTGCCTCCTGTGAAATGTCTCCTACTGTAACCGCTGCCAAAGCGCCTGTCCCCGAATGTTGCCTGTTTGTCTGAGAGAGTGGAGGGGGCGTGGCTTAGCCATAGGTCAATTCAGGAGGTGGTTTAAGACCCATTCCAGACAAAACTGGTAAATGCATCTAGCTGTTTTATGTACATTTTACTCCTCTCAAAATGTAAAAAAAAAGCTGATGGATAATAAATTGCAGCACATCTGTTGCTTTCAGTAACATGAACTCCATTAACTGCAGCATCAAGGATGGGAATTGAAGATCTATATTCGTTTTGTGGAGACACGATTATGTGGCCAAGTGTAAATGAAACAGTTTTAACAAATCGGATACCTATCTGATCAGTAAAACATTAAGTGACAAGTGTAAATAGGCCCTTACAGGAATATAGTTCACATATTGACTAGTCCCCATTCATTGTAATTGCATGGAAAAGAGCATTACTCTTTTGTGTGATGAAATAAATTACTTCAGGTTTGGAGGTGAATAAATTATTAGTATTATTTTGGGGTGAACTATGCCTTTAAGAGTCCACATGTGTGAATCCGGTCTGCCATCTGTCACTGGCATCTGTCAGAGATACAGTCCATATTGGCCCAGCGCTCTGGGATGTTTTCAGATGAAAGGACACTCTTCTTTACTACAGTATATGAAAAGTGTAGGAATATGCTCTTTCAGTTGGAACAAGCACTATGGCAAAATTGCCTTTTTACATTTTAAGTCTTTTTTTCTTTTTTTTTACAAAACAGTGTTTTAATTAGCTGTACAGAAAATGATGATTTCTTTATGTTTATGATATCTTAATATTGTAATATCTTATATAAATTAGGAAGATTAGCTAGACAACAATATTGTTTACACATTAAATATTACACCTTCATGGTAATTTCCAAATTGATGGCCTACAGGAATAGTTATTGAACACAAATGCATTTTCATGGTAATGTCAGTCCATAACCCAAATGTTTTTTATGGAACCAAAAAGAGAATTTTTTCTTTATGACTGGAAAAAGACCAATAAAAATTGTCCATGTGATTGTTTTCGTAGTCGTCGTAAATAATACTTTTTGAGCATAGACTAAAATGTAAGTATAAATAACAATATATTAGACGTGTTGTTATTTTTCGACCTTTTAAATAGTGAATAGGAATCTTTAATAGGTTAAAGAGATACTTCACCTCTGGAAAGATGAATGTGTATTTAAAAAGGGTCATTTGTGTAGAACAAATATGAAATTAGTTTTGAATTTGGAGCTTTCTAGACTGAGAAAAGCCAGAAAATGTATTTTTGGCTTATGTGGATTAAAGACAACAACTCCCAGAATGCACTTGCTTCGCTGCCCTAGGAGGCCACGCCTACTGGTAACAGAGCACAGAAGTTAAACAACAAGTCTAGGCTACTACTGTGTCTCCGTGAAGAGTCTGCCTGAAAATGTGTTTTGAGATGAGCCAAAATGTCTGTGATTTCGGCTTTTGCGTTCTACAGTCGCCATTCATCCTGTTTATTGTGGCGAGCGGGACGAGTGAGGGCCGCGGGAGAATGGCGCGAGTCATGTTTACTGTGGCGAGCGGGACGAGTGAGGGCTGCGGTAGAACGGCGCGAGTCATGTTTATTGTGGCGAGCGGGACGAGTGAGAGCCGCGGGAGAACGGCACGAGTCATGTTTACTGTGGCGAGCGGGACGAGTGAGGGCCGCGGGAGAACGGCGCGAGTCATGTTTACTGTGGCGAGCGGGACGAGTGAGGGCCGCGGGGAACGGCACGAGTCATGTTTACTGTGGCGAGCGGGATGAGTGAGGGCCGCGGGAGAACGGCGCGAGTCATGTTTACTGTGGCGAGCGGACGAGTGAGGGCTGCGGGAGAACGGCGCGAGTCATGTTTACTGTGGCGAGCGGGACGAGTGAGAGCCGTGGGAGAACGGTCACGAGTCATGTTTACTGTGGCGAGCGGACGAGTGAGGGCTGCGGGAGAACGGCGCGAGTCATGTTTACTGTGGCGAGCGGACGAGTGAGGGCTGCGGGAGAACGGCGCGAGTCATGTTTCCTGTGGCGAGCGGGACGAGTGAGAGCCGTGGGAGAACGGCGCGAGTCATGTTTACTGTGGCGGAGCGGGATGAGTGAGGGCCGCGGGAGAACGGCGCGAGTCATGTTTACTGTGGCGTAGCGGACGAGTGAGGGCTGCGGAGAACGGCGCGAGTCATGTTTACTGTGGCTAGCGGGACGAGTGAGGGCCGCGGGAGACGGCGCGAGTCATGTTTACTGTGGCGAGCGGGACGAGTGAGGGCCGCGGAGAACGTGAGCGAGTCATGTTTACTGTGGCGGGCGGACGGAGTGGGAGTCGCGGGAGAACGGCGCGAGGTCATGTTTACTGTGGCGAGCGGGACGAGTGAGGGCCGCGGAGAACGGCGCGAGTCATGTTTACTGTGGTGAGCGGACGAGTGAGAGCTCGCGGGAGACGGCGCGAGTCATGTTTACTGTGGCGAGCGGGACGAGTGAGAGTCGCGGGAGAATGGCGCGAGTCATGTTTACTGTGGCGAGCGGGACTAGTGAGAGCCGCGGAGAACGGCGCGAGTCATGTTTACTGTGGCGAGGCGGACGGAGTGGGAGTCGCGGGAGAATGGCGCGAGTCATGTTACTGTGGCGAGCGGGACTGAGTGAGAGCCGCGGGAGAACGGCGCGAGTCATGTTTACTGTGGCGAGCGGGACTAGTTAGAGCCGCGGGAGAAGGGCGCGAGTCATGTTTACTGTGGCGAGCGGGACGGAGTGAGGGCCGCGGAGAACGGCGCGAGTCATGTTTACTGTGGCGAGCGGGACTCAGTAAGAGCCGCGGGAGAATGGCGCGAGTCATGTTTACTGTGGCGAGCGGCACGAGTGGGAGTCGCGGAGAATGGCGCCGAGTCATGTTTACTGTGGCGAGCGGGACGAGATGAGAGTCGCGGGAGAGCGGCGCGAGTCATGTTTACTGTGGCGAGCGGGACTAGTAAGAGTCGCGGGGAGAACGGCGCGAGTCATGTTTACTGTGGCGAGCGGGACTAGTGAGAGCCGCGGGAGAACGGCGCGAGTCATGTTTACTGTGGCGAGCGGGACTAGTAAGAGCCGCGGGAGAACGGCGCGAGTCATGTCTACTGTGGCGAGCGGGACTAGTAAGAGCCGCGGGAGAACAGCGCGAGTCATGTTTACTGTGGCGAGCGGGACGAGTGAGAGTCGGCGGAAGAATGGCGCGAGTCATGTTTGCTGTGGCGAGCGGGACTAGTAGAGCCGCGGGAAAGCGGCGCGAGTCATGTTTACTGTGGCGAGCGGGACTAGTAAGAGCCGGGAGAACGGCGCGGAGTCATGTTTACTGTGGCGAGCGGGAACTAGTAAGAGCCGCGGAGAAACGGCGCGAGTCATGCTTACTGTGGCGAGCGGGACGAGTGAGAGTCGCGGGAGAATGGCGCGAGTCATGTTTAGCCTCTTTAGCCTCTGTCATCTGAGGATTTATTCCAGACAAAAAATACATAAATCTCTCATCTCAGGGGGATATGAGGGTGGAAAGCATGGTAATTCGAAAATACTACAGGTTTTCTACTAATACAAAGCTTAATGGTAAATCCTGAAGTATCCCTTTAATTTAAGAAAGAAATAAAATAAAGATCTATTCCAGCCAGACCCCTCAGAGAACAATCAATGTTTGATGTCTTGAAACCTAAAAGACTGTAAGCTACATTACAGTCTTAAATTAAAACTTTGAAGCATGACTCACATTATGTGCGAGAGCTGACATTAGCTGGGAAAATGAGAGTGCTTATTTGTGTCTTTACAACCCACATAGAAAAGCTTTTAAAGCAGGAAAGAATCAGACACATCAGGATTAGGATCACCAAAGGTCTGTGTAAAGTGTTTTTAAATGGCAATGAATTACATAATGAAATGATAATGACAGATAATGACAATTTGAATACGTTCAAACTTTTCTACATTACAGTAAACTGCCACAAACATACATACTGTACATGTCAGTGGGTTTGTCCTGTGCGAGGTCACACAGATGCTAGAGAGTGTTGGGCCGTAATCTGTTTCAGTGGATGTCAAATATTGCGCTTCTTCATTGGATGTACAGTATAAGAGAGTTTACTTATGTTGACTAACTCGCTCAGGTTACTTATGAATGATTAATTACACTAATGTTTGTTTTCTTGTGTGCTGTATGCGTTGTTTGTATGTTTAACTATTCCTGTAAGCCAAAGTAATTATGTGATAATTAGTATGTTATAATCCAGGCCAAATATTCAATAACACTTGTATATTTGAATTGATATTGTTAATAAAGTAAAAAAATAGCAATTAGGGCTGCACTGTAAAAAAAACGGTAAACTAGTGGCAGCTGTGGTTGCCAGCATCATATGGTAAAAATATGGTGTCTTACTGTTTTTGAAATTTACAGCTAAATACCATATTGTCAGCTACAGTATAAAACTTTAATTTAACAGCTATATGCTCTAACACAAAAACAGTAACACACCATATAGTTACGGTACGATGCTGTCAACCACAGCTGCTGGTAGTTTACCGTTTCTTTACATGATCATTTCAGATATGTCCATACGATGCAGTTCTAAAGTGTGAGATGTTTTGATGCATACCAGCACACACTGTAAAAAAAACGGTAAATTACTGGCAGCTTTGGTTGCCAGCATCATACCGTAAAAATAATGTGACTATGTTTACATGCAGCTAATTTTCAGGTTATGGTTCGGGTTAAAGGGTTAGTTCACCCAAAAATTAAAATTAAGTCATTAATTACTCACCCCCATGCTGTACCAACCCCGTAAGACCTTCGTTCATCTTCGGAACACAAATAAAGATATTTTTGATTGAATCTGAGAGCTGGATCACTCCTCCATAGACTGCCTAAGGGACTGGCTCTTGACGGCCCATAAGTCATTAAAGAAAATGTTTAAATATTCCATGTGCCTACAGTGGCTCAATTATAAGTTATCAAGCGACAAGACTACTTTTGTGCTCTCGGCATCTTGAAGGATGTTGATCTTCGTTTTAGTCCTCTTTTTGTCTCAATGTCTGCTTGCCATGGTCCATAATGTTTGAACAAATCCCTGCTAGGAACGCTCACGCTGTTGAGCACACATAACGGGCATAACTGACCTAGTTGTCCACGTCTGCCATGGTTAGTATTGCAGTACGAGGTCAAACCTAGCGGAAACCGGGGGTAATGCGGATATGGACGCCATTGACTGGCGATTCATCACCCCTGCTCACATGACCCATTTCCTTGGTTAAAAAACGCAATTTCTCCCGATTTACAAATAGTTGGAAACATTTGGGATATTGTAAGTAATCAACTAAACAAAATATAATAGATTGGCCTAGTGGTTTTTGCATATTTACTGCAAAAATCCTGCATATTGTACCTTTAATTAAATCCACTTTAAAAGCGAATTACTCCTGGACAGCAATTCCATAGAGATACACAGAGTAACTGCAAAAACTGAAGTTTAAAGACAATATTCTAAAGATGGCGGCTCCCTTGTTTCTATAGAACAGTGGCACGGAAACTAACTTTACATAATCGAGAGCCCTCTAGTGGTCGGAAGCTTTTCCGTTGTGTTGTGAACTTATGTTTGCTTTTTAAATTGCGTTTGTGTTGTGCACTACTGGGCCACAGTTGAATCTATTCCCATGGGATGATTATCTGTTCTGGCACAGATGCTGAGCACAAATGCACAGTTAAATAGAGCCTTCAGGGGCCTCGGATCCAGAAGTGCCATTCCCATATAGGGATTAAAAAAAAAGCTCTGATATGAAATCATCGATTTAGATTTTTTAAAACTCACATCAAAGTTCCAAAAGTAATAGTTAAGTGATTGTAAAAAAATTAATAAAAATAAAAATAATGGATGTATTACTCGTCCTATGAAGCACTGCGAATACGCAATCAAATCAACAACAACAGTTCAAATCAACTCTTGATGATAATAATTGATTTTACAATTGTTAATTCCAAAATATTGACACATAAGAGAGTGTTAGGAGAATGACTGGATAATGTCATTCACAATACTTTGTGAGATTGGCTGGTCGCTGCTGAGCTCCTCAGCTGCAGTTCTCATTTCCATGGTAACAGTGACTTCTCTGATTGGTCAATCTCTCTTCAGTATATGCAATGTGTCTTGAAAGGTTTATGCTAAAAAAAATCTAATTCTCTATGGGAAAACAAATAATAATATGATTTTTACTTCCATAAAATGCTTTATGTGATGAAATGAAAGGATGAAAGGTCTTCTTGCCAATCAGATCATTCCATTGACAATTCACCCAGAATCCTTTCATGGACTCTACACTAAATGATGTAAACTTGTGAAACTCGTCTCACACACTATAGGGATTTAAGGGTCATGAGCTCCAAGTTCCATTTAAATGAATAGTAATGAGTAGAACTGGTATCAGGACTGTGTTTAAGCCTGTGAGACGAGGGATATTGCGTTGACCAAACTTTAATAGCTGGAGCGGTGAATAATGAGGTGAGGGACTGAGGTCATTAAGATGAAATCACTAGTGGAGCTAACTCTCACAAACAGAACCATTTTACATCACTAATTATTTACTGAGTAATTAACTACTAATTAACATAGTACTAATTAAGTTTTAAGTGGAAGTCAGCGGGTTTAATGAGTCTATGAGGTGCTTAAAATGTTCCAAAATCTGAAGGTTTTCTATTGCCCATACTTAAGTTTAATAATTTGGGGAAACTTCCAACCATAAATTTGATTTTGACATTTATCTCATCTTGCGATATTTGTGCTACGAGAGTGACATTTTATAGTGTGCAACATCTGGAATAGTGAGTACTTTTCTATGATTGATTTTGGATGCAGCCACTGTCTTTATGCATAGATCAATGATTTATTGATTCATTCAAAAAAGCTGAAACATTCAGAAGCAAATCGCCACTGTGTTGATCAAAGATGCAACGTTTCATCTGTAGCTTTGTTTGGTATATATATAAATATATATATATATATATATATATATATATATATATATATATTCTTTTTAATACAACAAAAAAAATTCAATATTGTATTTGACAATGCTGTGTATAAATGTTTGTCACTTAATATTAACTTTAGCATATTTATTTACATTGGTAAAGGTATAAAAGGAGAACAAATGAACATCCGACTCAAGGCTGTACCAATAGGCCAACACATTCTCATCCCAATTCGTCATATAACTGACGTTTTGGGACGTTTTTGACCATTCGTCAATATACGACGTTTTAGGCCCCCTTAAACGTTGGTAGATGACGATCCCGGGTCGTCATACAACTGACGCTGTACCTTTAACGTCAGTTAGGTGACGAGTTGGGTTTAGGGTTAGGTTTAGGTCTGGGGTAGAGTTAGGATCCCATAACGTTCATCTACCGACGTTTAAGGGGGCCCTGAAAAGTCGTATATTGACGAATTGTCCCAAAACGTCAGTTATATGACGAATTGGGATGAGACTGCGTTGAATAGGCGGATATGGTCTTTATTTGAGAGCTATTACTTATGTCACCCTGTGGTAAAAATCCAGCTTTTAATGTGGTTTATACATCTATGTGGTGTTTTTAAATCGATTTAAGACAAACCATGTGCAAATTCATGTCAACATCATTGCTGAGTATTTTCTCCTTAAAACTGCAGTGAACCAAAGACTCAAAAACACAATTTGTGACTTGTAACAAATCAGATCAACATGTGATCATCAACGATCGCCTCTCTCTCTCTCTCTCTCTCTCTCTCTCTCTCTCATATATATATATATATATATATATATATATATATATATATATATATATATATATATATATGTTGTCCTTTCATTTTTTTCTTTTCTGACTCACCTGAATGAAAGGCTCATTATTATGCATGTTTTTCACCTAATTATAAATGATGAGGGCTGGCCTGTTCACGCTCATTCGCCTATAGCCTTGGCAAACAAAAAATGTTTTTCACAATATAACCCAATTCACAGTTTTATGTGAATGATTAGGAGGATGATTTTCAGATCATTGTGAAGAAAATTCTAGGCCAAAACATCCATTAGTCAAGTCTTGTGGACGCATATTTCGTATGTGTTTTGTGGCCTTATTTCAGAAACTTTCATTTTTTTTTTTTAAATAACCACACATAAACAATATTCTATAATATATGTACATACATGTTGCTCACATATTATGGTAGCCCTGTTTGTACTAAATATAGTGTAAATTCACCTGTGCCATTAATATGTTTATAAGCAACTGAAAAAAGCACAAATGTCAGGGTATGTCAGAACATCTCAAGGACCCCAAATACACCTTGGTCCCCAGTGGGTTAAGCTATTTTAAGGCACAAATTCAAGGATTTTTTATATGCCATTTTGGTGATCAAAGATTAGTTTAAGGGATATTGAATACATGAGGATTTTAAGCAATAGAAAGAGGCACCTGAACAACTCAGACCATAATATCATTGATCGGCTGTTTTGGGGAATCTCACCAACACCATATCAACACACTTAAAAAAAAGCCACTCAAAAAACCCACATGGCAATGATCTGATAGCCTCCTACAAATCCATACAACTGTGTATGCCACATTTTGCACTGCATGGGCACAATAAGAAGGAATGGTTAAATATATACATTTTCAGAAAATACTGTTATATGTTCATGCATTCACATTGGGAATGCATTTGTTTTCTGTTGCTGATTCTCAATGTCATCAAAATAAAATGAGTTCTACCAGAAAGACTCTTGAGATAAAATGATGTAACAAAGCATCCATTTATTGACAGCCCAGCAGGCAATTGTTTGCAAAGTTCTTTGGCGTAGGCCCCGTCCATAGATCGTAATCCGAGGGTATCAGCATTTCCTGCCTGAAAACGAAGGCAGGGGCGCAGCCAACCCCCCAAGGAAGTATAGACGGGACCATCCTGGTGGTGGTGGGGAGGGTGGAGGTTGTTGTCGCTTCAGCATCTGTGAACTCAAACGTGTAAGTACCGATCTTTTATACGACAAGAATAAGAACGTGATTGGATAACCTGAAGGTAACACGTGACGCGGTAATTAAGTCTTTCTGGCAGAACTTATGCTAAAGCTTTCATTTTCTTCATTAAATTGAACAGTGACGATAGAATAGCCTCATAGGAACAACATAAAGTCATCTTAATATCTCACAGTTGATTCAAACTGTCGGCAGTGTGGTAAAAATTCCCCTACGGACCTGCCTTAAGCTAAACGGGGCTTCTCCATTTTGACACCTGAGATGTCTCCTTTTCAACACCTACAAATTTAAACTCTGCAAGTTCGACACCTGCTTCGAGTTCGGACAACGTCTTGTCCCTGATGGACACTATCACTTGGGAATGAGATCTCTAGTGTTCCTTCTGCACAGCATGAACCAGACAGACTCCAGGCAATGCCTTTGAATTGAATTTAAGGGAGTACAACTGTTAGAATATGACCATGGCAAAGGTGACATGATAATGTTTCTCCAACATGACCGGTTCCTCATTGTTATAATTCTCTGTTACTAGATAAAAGCAAATTTGGATTCCTTGATACTTCAGCTTGTTGTTGGGTCATGAGGTCATAGCTGTCTATTTTTGTTTCCGCTTTTAATTCCCAGACACACTAACTTAAGTGGTAGGGACATTTATTTTTCAAAAGCATTTAAATGTTAATCCTGCAAGAAAAACAAATGTTATGTTGTTTTTGATTAAATTAAAAAATCAGTAACAGCAGTTATTAAAGTTAAAACTATTTGACAGTGATGTAACTTGTGACAGGGGTACCTGGTGGTACAAGACTATGACATTTCAATTTATGGCATTTACAACATTGTGGTATATATACACTCACCTAAAGGACTATTAGGAACACCAAACTAATACTGTGTTTGACCCCTTTCGCCTTCAGCATTGATTCAACAAGGTGCTGAAAGCATTCTTTAGAAACATTGGCCCATATTGATAGGATAGCATCTTGCAGTTGATGGAGATTTGTGGGATGCACATCCAGGGCATGAAGCTCCCGTTCCACCACATCCCAAAGATGCTCTATTGGGTTGAGATCTGGTGACTGTGGGGCCATTTTAGTACAGTGAACTCATTGTCATGTTCAAGAAACCAATTTGAAATGATTCGAGCTTTGTGACATGGTGCATTATCCTGCTGGAAGTAGCCATCAGAGGATGGGTACATGGTGGCCATAAAGGGATGGACATGGTCAGAAACAATGCTCAGGTAGGCCGTGGCATTTAAACAATGCCCAGTTATCACTAAGGGGCCTAAAGTGTGCCAAGAAAACATCCCACACACCATTACACCACCACCACCAGCCTGCACAGTGGTAACAAGGCATGATGGATCCATGTTCTCATTCTGTTTACACCAAATTCTGACTCTACCATCTGAATGTCTCAACAGAAATCGAGACTCATCAGACCAGGCAACATTTTTACAGTCTTCAACTGTCCAGTTTTGTTGAGCTCTTGCAAATTGTAGCCTCTTTTTCCTATTTGTCGTGGAGATGAGTGGTACCCGGTGGGGTCTTCTGCTGTTGTAGCCCATCCACCTCAAGGTTGTGTGTGTTGTGGCTTCACAAATGCTTTGCTGCATACAGTACCTCGGTTGTAATGAGTGGTTGAAGCAACTGCCATGTGATTGGTTGATTCGATAATTACATTAATAAGAAATTGAACAGGTGTTCCTAATAATCCTTTAGGTGAGTGTATATACACTAAATTTATATAAGTGTGGATGGCAAAATAAAGTAAACTATGACATATTATACCAAACATTTCTAGTAAAATTTGATTAGGGGATACTACATGCTTGTAAAACTTAGAGCTAAATGCGTATTAAGAGGTTTCCTGGTACAGTTGTTTGAAAGGGCATGTTATATTTTCATTTATAGTTAATTAATTGCATTTTTTGAGCTTTCAATAACTTTAATATGAGAATAACGTGGCTAAGACTTGCAACTAAATTCTTAAAAAAAAAAAAAACATGTTACAATTTACTGTGTACCACAATACAATTTGTGATACAATTTCAGGGGTAGCCATTATAGTTGAAACTCTCCAAGAAAAGCATAAAGAGAACATCATTTCTTCCGTGATCAAGATACAAATGAATGATTGAAATGGCTCTTGTGTTAAGCCTTGGGGTTCACCAGGGGCAGAGATTAATTGGCAATTTGCTGTGAATGTAATTAGGTGTCACATATTAAACATGCTTGCTTTTTGGATAAATTGCAGGTCGTTAGGTCAAAGACATACTGAATGAAAGGCCGGTCCTGTCCCAGACCTCTGTACATCCAGAGACCGCCGCTGCTATCAGTGATGGATGAATGCAGCTTATAGAGAGCGGTGCTAAACAAAAACCATTACCCTATGAATTCAATGCCGCCTCCCGTGGCTTCTCTTGATCTAATTGTGCCTGCAACAATACCACTGTGCACATTGGTCCAGGAAGCGCTCCATATTCATCTCATCTTTGTCCCTTCAAAGCACTCCGAGTCTAAATCCAGCTCCACAGCTGAGAGAGATTGAGTGATAATGGTGGGCAGGAACAAAAGTGGAGGTTGTTTGAATTTTTAGGGCCGATGAAAGCTTTACTGGGGTGATTGAGGCTAAGATTGGAGATGAATCTTCTTTTGAATATCTGCACTGCATGAACATGTACTGAGTTCTGTATTGTGCTCTGTGTCTATGGTTAGGATTCAACAATAAATGTATTGCACCATGATACTGTTGTGTATTTGCAAATGATTCACTAAAGGAATTATGCTAATAGCAAACATGCCCACCTAAAGTGCTGCAGTAGCTGCTGCCACAATCACTATAAAATATACAGTACATAAGCTTCCTTCAATATGCCTCCATTTACCACCAACTTTACAGGCAAGTCAAATCACGCTGACCTTTGCAAATGTGCGTACATTCAATAATGAGCCTCATTTGCATAGACAAAGGCATGTTTTCCAAGTAAAAAAGAAAAGAAAATGATGCCATTTGAGCCTTATGTTGGACTGTGAGTGGTATGTGGTATGTGTGAATTTAAACAAATGTGTTTCTTTGCCATCAATGTTTTCCAATCTTTTCTCAGGGGACTTGTTTTTGACCCAGTATTATGATAAGTCGTAAAAATTCAAACGAGATGCTAAAATTGCAAGAAACAATAGAGATAATAAAACTTAAAGCCCAATCTCTTACCCATCTCATAATCTATAGATAGACAGACAGAATGCAGTGGGTCTCACAGGTGCCTCCAAATTTATATTGTGGGTTTTGCTCACACGTTGTTTAGTGTAAGTGTCAGACTCCTTCCTCGTTTAATTACGGGCATCTGATAAGAAGTTTCACATTAATAGGAAAGCACAGAACACGGAAGATTGGTGAGTAAATACAAATTATGTAAATTGGAGGGAGTTTGGACAAGGGTTTGTGAGATATCAAGAGCTGTATTATTAACACAAGGAAGACACAGTTGTAATAGTTTTATTTACAAAAAAAAGAGAAAGAAGATTTAAACTACTAAATGAATATTGATATATTTGATAAGAAGTGCAAGTTTAATGCAAGGATGTTAAAGCTACACTGTGTGATTTTTACCCTCATCTAGTGGTGAAAAGGTATATGACCATCCAGTGAATATTAGTTTCTGTTCTTCTCAATTCCGATTTCGCTTTAACTCCTACGGTGGCCAATGTAGTCCAAGATTAACATGGCTTCCAGTTCGACCTCGTCTATGAGTGTTGACTCAAACGTAAACGCGGAAGGCGAAGCTTGAATTAATGGATATGTCCCTCTTTGGCTAATGTACTTTCAAGATGGAGGGGCAACATGGCGAACCGACATTAGAACCCCTTACCCGTATGTAATTCCAATGGCATATTATACACTCACGAGAATACTTTATTACTTGAACGAAGTAAATATACATTAATGAGCACATATATTGTTGAAAGAACTAAGTGTTTTAAGCTAAGAATAAACTAAAAGAGTTAAGTTTTAAGATTAAGTTATCTTAACCATTTGAAGTCCGCACCAAGAAAAAAAGTGATGGAATGTTTTTTGTTTGCATTTCTTATCTTCTCATGTCACTAGTAACCACACTCAGTGTATTTTTTTTTCCAACACATCCCATAATTTTTAAAAAATTGGCCTCTACCAAATAGATGAGATGTCACTTAATGGTAATAAATGGTAACGGAATTCATACACATACTTAGCCATACTTTTTCATTGCCCATCATAATTCATAATCAAAATCTTTTCTAGTCTTGACAAAACTATGACAAAAATATTGATATTTGGACAGAAATGTATATTTGTTACAGCAGAATGCATACAATTAAATTCAATGGAATTTATGTCATTTTTGGTATTACGCCTAAACAAAATCTCATGAGAACTTCAATTTTTGTGATATCAACTTCAAATTTGGAACACAACTTGGTTTTATAGTAAATTTATAGGAAAAATATTTTGTAAAATATATATTTTATAAAAATAGTACAGTATATTTGATTTAATGTAAATTTAAAACTTTCATAACTTTTTCATACTTTTATTTTTTGAAGTGATTTTACTTCAGCAATAATCAGCTGAGTGGTTTCTTTAAAACAAAACTAAACTTGTGTCTTTATTCCAAAGCATACTTGACTTACAACCAAGTTTTAATAGTGCATTGTAATGTCCATTCTCAAAAAGGGGGGTGACAGTTACCGTTATGTGCCAAATCAACCGTTTGGTTGAGCATGTTTTTGAAAAATGATTAAATTAAATAATATACTCAACAACAAAAAAATTTAGCATATGCATTTTGGACACTCTTTTACACAACAATGGTGTTTTGGGGGCCTGAAAACACAAACTTTTTTTGAAAACTGTTATCATCTTTGTGAAAATGGTGACGCCATCGTGTTCAGTCTATAGTGACAGACAACTACTGGCCTAGCAACAGAATACAGCGTTTTATATCATATTCGTAAATCCATGTGAACTGGGATCATTTTGGCAATGGTGTCATCTGAATGTGAAAAATGCGAAGGAAAACCTTTTCCATTTTTAGTAGTTTCGATGTTGTGCAAACACACCCTAAGACTTATATTCAACAAATAAACTGCATGAATAAGCTATGCACAATATAATGCAACGAATATCATAAGCTGATAACCCTAATGGCAAGATCTCTGGAAAGAGGTTTGGTAAAGTTATATTCACGTTCAGCTTGGTCACATGATGAGTCCGGTGACATCTTTCCCTGGTAGTGCTGATGAAGTGGGAAGAAAGGAGCTGGATTTTGTATAAACAGCCTTGAACATGAAGTGCAATGAATGCTCAACTCCTGAAGCACAGTGAAGGTCTGGGACAAGCATAAAGCCTTGAAGAGAAGGTTTGCAAAGAGGGGACATAAGCGTGTGGTCCCTTTTGCTGTTTTCCAACTCCTCGAAATATACTTCTTTTCAGCACTCGGAAAACTCTTCTCTCTTTGGAGCTTCAGAGACTTAAGAGTGAGAGATTCTTCTTTTTCTTTTATAGCACCTTTTAATCATTCTAGAACAGGAGGGATTTGCAAACTGGCGCCTTTCTGGTTCAGCAATGTGAATTCATTTTGGTTCTAAGCAATTTACAATTGTTCATTTAATAAAGGTAGACCGAGCGCCACACACTGGAACAGAACAATACATATTTTCCAACGTAAATTTTCCAATACATATTTTCCAAGATGTAGGTTTCTTTGTTTCCGAAGTAGTTTCAATTTTGAAATTTTTCGGTCAAACCGAGGATTAGGGGGTCCACGTCAAAGAGCATGCACAGAGAAGTCCAAATTAAACATGATTTAATGACTTGTAAATGTAAGTACACGTTGATGGCTTAAGTCACGAAACGAGTGCTTTGTGTGAGAAAACTAACAGTATTATATCGTTTTCACCTCGTGCAACCACAGCCATGTTCAACTGATCTGAATCAGTTGTCCAATGTCCAACTGAACCGAACTGAACCATGTCCAACTTTCCATGGTAGCTTGCGTGTGTACGTCACTCATTGTTTACACATTACTAACGTGCTCTTTAAATAACAAAAACAATATTGCGTCATTGACTTTAGACCAGGTTTCAGTTGCCTCAAAATAGCAACGCGCCATCAATGCCCCTGAACACACCTCGGTTTCAGACCAGCAGCCCATGGGTGAACAGATGGACAGGACATGAAAATTATAACTGCGTCGGGCTGAAACTAGCAAAAACAGTAGCGTCATGCCTGGTGCTACATTTCGCCAGGTGTATGATAGGGCCTTAGATGGTGCAGGCAGATAGGTCCTGCTTTCAATCACATCATTCTCTATAGGGCACAACTGATTGGTTCCTGCTATATCAGTAGCCCAATAAGCTTGCATGCTCAACCTTCGAATTGGGTAGCATTTGCATAGAAGTTTGCAGCATTGGCTGTAGAAGGTCCCTGTACTACTGACTGTATACTCTGCAGCAGCAGAAATGTAGAAGATCTATTCTGCCAAGACCATATATCAACACGGTCCTATGTGACCATGCCAAACACTCAGAGAGTTATCATGGCATAAATTTAGTTACTGGCTCTTAAAACAGAGTACTGACTGCCTAAAACAAGTCGTCAGTAATTCTAGTCTGAATTCTTGCATGAATCTGGTAGGTTCCTAACAAATTTGCATAACGCCAGCCTATGGTCTTCATTGGATGACCGTTAACAACGTCTGCTTTGACCAGCCCTCAAAGACTGTAGTTAAAGCTGAAGCCTAGAAGAGTTTGGTTCGGGTTGTCGACATGACAAACACATGCTGTTTTCTGCACTGCCAAAGCAAATCCACTTTGCATGCACTTCCAAAGGATGACCTTTATTTCACCAGGGAAAACCAGATTTTAGGAATCTCTTTTGCAAGAGTGTCCTGGCCAAGACAGGCAGCACAAATAGTTTTACAAAAATAAGACTTTTCTAAAGACATCAATTTTACATCACAGTCATCCCATAAATGATCAGTCAAAACAATCAGATAAACCAAACAACTCATTTAAAATAGCCTTAAATTCATTCAATGAAACAACTGCTGAGAAACCCCTCAGAGCTGAAATTAAGATATGTAATAGATGTTCAGTTTCCGACACGCACTTTAAGCAGTTGAACAATCACAACAGACAGGGCCATCTGACCAATCAGAGCAGATTAGGCTTTAGAGAAAGTCGGGTTTATAGAGACAGAATCCTTTATCAAAACGTTTCCGACACTGTGATAAAAGAGGTAATGCTGCAATGTATGCTGTTATGTTTTTAAATTTAGATTACTACTGAAGGAGGACTCCCAAACAAAATGAAGAACCTTTAAAACGAGACTGATTGGATATTTTCAAGAATATTGGATCTTACAAAGTTACTCCTAAGACATCCCTAAGCCTAGCAGATATGTTTGCAAATATCTGCAAGAGATTAGCTTCACCAAACAATCCAAATATTGCCATCTGAGTCATCTGAACCATGTGTTCCCATATCCCCCATGCTAAATGAACACATCACTGACATTTACTGTCTGCCAGCATTGATACATAGCATTCAATAAGCTGAATGATCCAATGAATGATTTATTCATTGGATCAAGAATTTTGATCCAATTAGGCATCCTAACAGCTCTCAGAAAATTCGAGCTTTGAGCTCAGCCTTTAGATTCTTAGTGCAGTCTAACTGAGTGTCTTTCTTACCGCTATAAAGACCTTCTGTCTCAATGTGTCTCCTCTAACTGCATTGCATACAGATTGCATTGAATTTAGTAATGCTGGCCTGATGGTGTTGGTAATGAATTAGTGGTGTGAGGTGCTCAGGGAACCATTTCAGAACACCCACTCCATGGTTTCATTAGCAAGTCGACAGAGTAGCTCCACTGATCGAAGCCTAGAAAATGTATAGCCCGTAATTAATGCTAGGATTTATGCAATATGAGAACATAACGCTGGTCCCTCACTGTGTAATTAATCCAAGTGCTGAAGGGGCAAACCTCATGTGAACTGCACTAAAGATGCCACAGCTAAAGGGAAATATTAGGAAATTTTAGGAAAACCCTGTTTATACCTGCCAAACACCCTGTCTAGGTTTATTCAGTCACATGTGGTCAGCTGAGACAAACTGTTATTTGCACCTGCTAACATGCGCCTTTCCTGCAACCATTTGTGATTGGATTGCCTAAATGGGAGAATCTCCAGTTGTATAACTCTATACAGGTATGTCACTTACAAAATCAGTGTGTTTCAAGTGCAAATAGTTAAAAAAAGACTCCCAATTACACTTAAATGTCATGCGAATGTGCCACATAAATTGAATTTTCTAAATTTGATGCTACATGTTGAAGTCAGTCATATCTATACTCTGAAGTTCTTAGCATTTTTACATTTCCCATTTAATTTCTTAGATGTTTGATCAGAAGTCAAACATTAGCATTTAAATCAACCTTGGCACTAAGGTTGATTAGTATGTCTTCTCTCCTGTGCTGTTATTGTGGACGCATCAGGCTGGTAGTTTAGCCAAACTCGTGAAACCTTTCCCAGCACACTTCACCTAGAAAAGCTGGTCTGAGTTCGGGCGTATGGTTTAAAACTAGTATGAAGGCGATTCATCCTAATTATGATCACTAATAATGGTGTATCATTTATTATACACTGATTAGTTAAGTCAAGTCAAATAAATTTCTAGCCTGGGAAATCCCAGACAACTTACGACAAATTTAGATTTGCTCTGAAAGTTAGTCTGGCAAAGAGCTCATTCAAGCCCATTTCCAATCCGTTGAAATCGAGGCACCAATCAAAAACGTTGGGGCGGGCTTTACACGATGACGACAGTGCAGGGATTTTGAAGCAGATTTTGTAAAAACCAATTAGTTCAGTTTACTTAATTTTATTATGCAAACTCGTTGCCTTAATTTTATTAAGTAAGCATAACGTAATTGCATCAAGTTACTCTTACTTTATCCATTTAAGTTTTGTCAACTTAATTCTGTCTGTGATCTGAGGAAGTGTACTCCCAGAGTGCATTGCAGCATGAATAAAGTAATAGCTTTGTTTTTTCTATTTTTGGCTTTATTTTACCATTACAATTTTATTTGCTATCGTTATTGGGGTTATACTTACAAGAGACCGCAAAAAAATGTAAAGGTCAATTAATTAAATCAATTAAAAATATATAATACTTGTTGCTTCACTTCCTTTGAAATCAAATGATTGTGATTTCATGTTGCATCACTGTAATCAATTGGAAGAGAATTACAAAAATATAAATTATGTCCCAAGTCCCCAACCAAAGGGAACATTAATCACAATTATGGTGAGAAAAGGGAAATCAACAAGTCAACTAAAGAATTTTGATGCTCTCCCAAAATTTGTAAGTGTATTGACAATGATATTCAAAATGACTATTTAAGATGAATAAGAAGAATGATGACTGCAAAAGTGGCAGAAATTAGTGAAAAATCTATTAAGAATTGCCCTGCCTCATGAACCATTTGCCCCGCCAATGGCAATGTGTTGGGAGGGGCCAAAATGGTACTTAAACCAGTCAAGTAATGGTTACAAGGTTTTTCTGAGTAACGAAGGCATAGCATACAAACAGTACAGATTACTACGAAATTTTAAGTAAGTTTAACAAATTATTGGACATTAAGTAAAGTTAACAGATTTTACAGTAGCCTACATTACAAAGATGGATTCCACCGTTGAACATCAATCGAATCAGCTATCGCGTCTGTTTTAAACGATTTTAACGTTTCCTTTTTGTTAAAAAAAAAAACAAGCAAAGAACAACACTCTGGGATGTTTCTCCGCCGCTCTGCATACGTCATCTCCTTCATCGCTCTGATTGGTTTTAGGTCTATCCGCGACGTCCGTTGGTGACGCCCCTCTGGAAATGATTTGTCTATGACGCTTTGCCAGACCATAATTCAGTTACAACTGAGAATGGTCTGGTTTTCACCAGTCTAATAAATTTCTATAGCACATTTAAAAACAACAGAAGTTGACCCAAAGTGCATTGCAGATGAATAAAAATATAAAACTCAATACAATTAATGAATACATTTAAATACAACATCATTTATTGTATCTGCTTCAAAACCTATTTCGTAATCTATTCAAAAGCCACAGAATTAATTAAATAAATAAATAAAAATATTTAAAAATGGCTAGCAATGAAGATGACCTCACATGGGTCACAGAAAAGGCTCCTGCGTTTTGGACAAGCTGTAGATGAGATAATGCAGTTTGGGGCAGACCAATGTACAATGAGGACCTTTTAGGACCAATTAGGGCCTGCTCAGATGAACAATTCCTGTCTACACTCACTGGGAAATAAAATTGTGAATGGTCAGCATAACAATCAGATTGTATTTCTAAAACATAAAGCTCAGGGAAAGCATGTACAGTGAAATTAATAAGGGTCCTAGGACTGACCCTTGAGGGACACCACATTGTAGCTGAACCAACAGAGACAAATATTGCAATAACTCTTTCAATAACTGAACTGGCATCTTCGTCCTGTGAGCTGTTACCCTAAATAGCCACAGCTGGTTATATACCATAGTGGAGTTCATGCGATGGAAATGTGATTGGGAGTGGTGGAGGTATTATAACAAGGGCATATGTTTTTACCCTTTATAATGAATTGTTGTTCATCTATGCCAGGGAGACGTGTGGTCCTATGGAATGCAGATGCTCTGTTCAGTCAAAAATAATCACAGTCTCTTCCAGAAGATATCATAAAAATGCATATAGTATTCAAGTATGTATCTATCTCTGTCAAGTGCAGTCATTAACTAAGAACATTTCAAATAAAAAACTCAGAGTTGACTTTCTAAATAAACAAAAGCAGTTTGTTGCATCACTCCGAATGCTATTTTTAGTTTGGCTCATCACCGTCTGACGTGCATCAGAATTCCTGTGCTCTTGACTTCTTGGTTTTGAATTGCTAATGCTTCATTTCAAAGCCCTGTGTGACTGGATGGATGAAACATCTGGTGGTGAAGAGGTTGTTTTTGTGCGGCTGAAACTTCAGAGGCAGGTTTAATCTTTCTTCTAACACCTATCAGCCCTAAAAGCTGCCGGTGTCTCCCCCTGATGTGGACTTCCTTCCCTTGATACGACATTAGTCTGCAAGGCACCAGGTGGTTGCGATGAAATATTGCCAGCGACCAAATGTTCGTCATCAGCAATGAGAAATGGAGAGAAAAGCAACAAATATGTCAAGTCACCTTTATTTATTCAGCGTTTTATACAATACAGATTGTTTCAAAGCTGCTTCACAATAAAAAAAATAGGAAATTATAGTTCTGCTCATATGTTTACATGTCTAATGAAATCTTAGATGCATGAGGTGGCAAGATGGGCCATTTGGGGAAAATAATGTCTTATTAATAATGAGACTTCATAATGCTCCAATTATTATTGTAGCAAATACTAATGTCTAAGTTAATACTTGTTCAAAACAATCACTTAAGAAAAGTTTGTACTATTTTATGTTTATTTTGATAAATAGAAGAATACATTTTTGTTGAACAGACCAAAATATACTGTTAAAAATATGTTCATTGTAAAAATACAGAACCAAAATTATTAACAGTAAAACCCCCTTTTACCTGTCTTGTAAAAGTTGGTAAAAATTGAGAGGTTGTCGGAGACATTGAACATCATAAGATAAAATGTATTTACTCTGTAATCACTTTCAAAGCTTTGTTGTGTTTAAAAAAATATACATATTATAAATTGAACTTTGAGGGAAAGTATTAACAAAGAATGAAATATGGATGCTTTGTAATGGTGATGTTGAGGTCATGTGACACTGGTATAGTTGACTTCTGCCGAATAAATGTACTCTTCAAAAATCGTAAAAGTTGTCTTCAGTTGTGAAGATTATCATGATGAACAAAACATGTAAGAATCATAAACCTTTGTTGGACACAGAGCTTATTTTCTGCAATAATCCAAAAGCCAATTAAAAAAATGCCTTTGGGTTTTTGGCGAGGGAACCTGGGTGATGCCAACGTTCGGGTTAGCCACTACAACACTCAGCATATTTGATTATCTGCTTTCCAAAATCTAAGTCTGCTAAAACAATAAAATTACATGTTGGCTTTTCTTACATGGCAACATAATAAGTACTTGAATTGAATACTCAGATAGACTACTGTGTTTGTAGTAATAATGACACACCTCTGTCATCTTCTCCGTATTCATCTCTGTATGTGATCGATTTTTGATGAACATAAAATTCAAAAGCATTTTTGTAACGTACATTTATCTATGTGTTTATTACTACATAATTACATAGACTGAACACATAATACGCATGCACATGACGTCACCATTTTCACAAATTCACGGTTTTGTTGTTTACAGTTTTGTTTACGGTTTTGTTGTAGACCATAACGCTCTCGTTTTTTTTACCTGTTTTCAAATGTTTGCTTTTTCGGGCCCCCAAAAAGCAGTTGTCGTTTAAATGAACGGCCAAAATGCATTGCAGTTGAAAATGGTGTCATATAAATAGCCCTTCAACGTCCTACAGATACACAGACCAAACTACAGTAAACATGTGTTTTATACAACTCGATAAACTGATATGTTTGGTTATAATCACTGAAGTACATCATACCATAATGTCAATATCAAAAAAGCTTCCTGAACCCCTCAAGAATGCTGTTATTGATTGTACGTTTGAAAAGGATTTTGAAGGTATTTTCAAGCTCTTTAAAACCCATCATTTCACTGTACCTTAAATAAACTACACATGGAAAAGGGTTTTAGGCCACTGCCAAATTGTCCTCAGAATTTATCACAGAAGCAGAGCGCAATGTGCTTCAGGAAGTGGTCAAGGGATCAAAGGACAGGGGGTCAAAGTAATCCAAATGCAGTAGTAAGAAATCCAATCCAAAATCAACAGGCTGGCACAAATGCTAAAGAACAAGCAGCGATTGAAGCAAATGTACCAGGTGTTCAGTGAAACAGAACTGGCTAAGAGAACAGAAAAAGCTCAGAAACACGGTATGATGCAGCAAACAGAGTAAATATAACAACTGGGAACAGGTGACACTGCATCATTAAAGCAGCGGTGTTTGTCAGTGTGTGCAAGGACAAAAGTTTACAATGTTGGGAATTGAAACTAAAGCGCTCATTGTAAAATTGGCCCAAAATTTGAAACATTTTGTAGGACGAGACAATTTTCGTTTATGCCTCGTTTCCACTGAGGGGTACGGTACGAGTACAGTACAGGTACGGGTTCAGGTCGGGTACACCATGATCAGGCTTGCGTTTCCACCGCCAACAGTACCCTTACTTGATAGGTGTGGTGTTTGCTGGAAAGAAGCGAATCAGACGTCATTTTGCGCGAAGAAAGCGACATAGTAAACAACAATGGATGACAGACAGCACAGCAGATCTTGTTCTTGCTTCTCAGCATGTTTGTCGAAACAAGCTCTGGCATTAGGCGTTTCTCAATACCAAGTAGCCATCGCAAAGTCCGACTCAGGAGAATGATCCCTGCTAATGGAACAGCGCGTTCTTGAACGCGGCACTCAACTCGCTCTGGCTCTGCGACTCCGGTTATCTCTACGTACATTTTAGGCAATAATAAAACAAAATATGTTATAAAACACCACTCTGCTTCTTTTCGATTTCATTTCAATATATTTTAAACATTATAAAGCACACAAATGTGGTTCAGGCAACGCATAGCCTATTGATTATATTCACTGCATGTATGTTACGTTATATTTATAACAAAACTAAATATAAAACACAACCCTGCCTCTTTTCGTTTAAATGTAAAAATATTAAACATATTCCAGGCAATATGTAATGTATTGCATATCGTATTGGTACAAATGTTGCAATAAACAACACATTATCTTGTAATAGAATTTAAAAAATTACAAAATTATCTCTTTTTGTTGCATTTCAGTTTTATCAACATTATAAAAGTACAAGTAAAAGGTACAAACAGATATACAGTAAAGCTTAAATAACATAAAGAAACAATTCAGTCAGTCAAATATACAAATTCAGCGCTCAAAGATATGAAACTTCACGTAGCCTTCTGCCAAAGCTATTGGACAGGGAACGAATTATAGATTCACGAGACCAAAGATCACCTGTTAGTGTTTATACAAGACGAACTATATCTCATGTTTAACCACAACAGAGCCGTCCGAGTCAGCGGCAAACATCAGAACGACTAGCCGAGTAAAGGCTGTTCCAGGCGGGGACACGAGCGCGAGCGTCCGGTGATCGCTTGGAATGGATCTCAGTCAAATTATCATAAATCTATAAATAAACCACAGATTTGAGCTTTAAAAACGACTTTCTCGTCTGAAAAACTCTTAAAACTACATTTCGTGACACAATAACAGTAGAATTATATTTCAACTGTATGCTTCTAATGCCCTTGTAGCACGCGCGAGTGACGATACTCTGTCCACCAATCACCGTTCTGCAGTGAGTCTAGCTCCACCTTTTAGTACCCTTTCACTGTGCTAGGTACCTCAACGGAAGGGTACCCAAAATAGTGGTACAGGTAAAGTTCAGGCTTTTTGGTACCATTCACAACTTTTGACAGTGGAAACGCAAATAAATGCGTACCGAACCGAACCGTACTGTACCGTACCGCTCAGTGGAAACGAGGCATTAGATCAACTAGTTGGGAAGGAATGGATTTGCGCAAAGTGGGCCCACACTGACTGCTTCAATTTCAATAGAGATTTATGTGAAATATTCATGCACTGACATTGTTGCTGCAAATTATACACTGTGCTAGTTGCGGCCAGGTTGCAAAGATTGCACGATGATTCAAAACACAAACAAAATGGTCTTTAATAATAAATCTAATTAGTAAGAGAAAAAAGTGAAAGTGACAAAAGCAAGTAACTTATACTGTCATCTGCATTTAACCCACCCAAATCAGTGCACATCCATTAGGAGTTGTGAGTAACACACACACACGCACACAGCCATTTTTGATACGGCGCCCATGGAGAGATTGGGGGTTTGGTGTCTTGCTCAAGGGCACCTCAGTCATTTCCTATTGAGAATCAAACCCACGACCTTCAGTTTACAAGTCTGGCTCTCGAACCATTAGGCCACAAATACCCCAAAGACACAGGAAATCACTGGAATGTAAGCTAACTTTAAACATGGACTTGAACAAAGGCCTTAATACACAAGCAGGCTAATCTATAGAACTGGTCTACCATCTGAATGTTTCAACAGAAATCGAGACTCATCAGACCAGGCAACATTTTTCCCATCTTCAACTGTCCAATTTTGGTGAAGTCTTGCAAATTGTAGCCTCTTTTTCCTATTTGTAATGGAGATGAGTGGTACCCGGTGCAGCCTGGTCTCATTGTTAATACGTAGGTATTTTACAAGGATTTACAAGGATTTTACAAGGTTTTTGCAAGGATATGTAACGGAGGCCAGCTAGTAGTTGCTGTGCGAGTAAACCTCACTCCCCGATCTCAATAGGCGCTCTAGCGACAGACGCTAGAGGCTGCAGTCTTTAGCCTCCTTGTTCAGAGCGCCAGACTCTCATGCCGGAGACCCGGATTGAGGCCCGGCTCAGAGCGGGGTCGAGTTGGACCCGGGTGTAAGGGGTTACAGTAGGAGTAGGATTGGTGGCTGAAAATAGATTTTAATGCTAACGTTATATTGTTAATAAAACTGCCCTTTCCGAACACCGTTTTATCCTTTTTTATATTATGTATAAAATGGGTATGTTTAGGTTTGGAATTAGGGTTACGGGATCTTACATTTGTCTATAAAATGGTAAAAAGGTAAATTATACAGATATCTGTATGATATAGAATATACGATATAGAATATACTAAAAAGTACATTTTCTATCTATAACCCCTCACACCCGGGTCCAACTCGACCCGCTCCGAGCGGGCCTCGAACCCGGGTCTCCGGCATGAGAGTCTGGCGCTCTAACAAGGAGGCTAAAGACTGCAGCCCCTAGCGTCTGTCGCTAGAGCGCCTATTGAGATCGGGGAGTGAGGTTTACTCGCACAGCAACTACTAGCTGGCCTCCGTTACACTCACCCCCTAAACCTCACTCTCATCCGGGTCACGGCACCAATGTAACCCCTCACACCCGGGTCCAACTCGACCCACTCCGAGCGGGCCTCGAACCCGGGTCTCCGGCATGAGAGTCTGGCGCTCTAACAAGGAGGCTAAAGACTGCAGCCCCTAGCGTCTGTCGCTAGAGCGCCTATTGAGATCGGGGAGTGAGGTTTACTCGCACAGCAACTACTAGCTGGCCTCCGTTACACTCACCCCCTAAACCTCACTCTCATCCGGGTCACGGCACCAATGTAACCCCTCACACCCGGGTCCAACTCGACCCACTCCGAGCGGGCCTCGAACCCGGGTCTCCGGCATGAGAGTCTGGCGCTCTAACAAGGAGGCTAAAGACTGCAGCCCCTGAGCGTCTGTCGCTAGAGCGCCTATTGAGATCGGGGAGTGAGGTTTACTCGCACAGCAACTACTAGCTGGCCTCTGTTACACTACCCCTAAACATACCCATAACAATTCCTTAAAACTAACATATAACAAACTACAATTATAAAGAAAAACATAACTAAGAAACAAGTTTAATCACAATAATTTATGTATTGCGAAAATGTCAAAACCGATACCAAAAGCCGTTCACATGATGATGCGTTGCAGTCGCAGTCTTCTCTGGCAGTATTGTAATAGTTTTGTATGAAGTACGGAGCAGAAATGAAATTATAATCAATGAAAATGTTAATCCGGCTTCGGTTCGCGCTTCTCCATTTCAAATGATTAACCAACCGTCTCACAGTCCTTCATGTCGCAATCTGTGACGAAGCAGGGAAGAGCCAATGAACGTTTGATATCACTGCTGTAAAATATGACATATCGCTTCTCAAGGGCGCATTTTTTGAATTTGAATTCATCACCAGCCCCACGTTTGACATGTACGGTCGCTGCTGAGAATGGAGGAGACGAAGATCACGACAGGATAAGAGGCTGAATTAGGAGTTGTTTCTTGCATACAACTATGGATTCTAAAGATTTGGATTACATCAACCTAATAAAATTGATGTCTTTTGTGAATTTTGTTGTGTTTTATAGGAGAAAACGCTTTATGTGTCTCAAGGTAAATAAACTATTACAAAACGGTTAAACGAGTAACGTTAAATAATGTATTTTTAAGGTTTTATATTGTATTGTTTAACACCATCCAGGCGAAACGAGCAAAATGTTAATATTTATGAGTATTATATCAATAAATGCGACTGAAAACTTATTTAATAAGACCGTGGAATGCAATAGAGTCAAAACATAATGCTACGTACGATATTAATATGAATAAATTGTGATGCATCATACGTACAAATGTGTACGTCGGTGGATTTGTTCATACGTAAATAAATGACGTTTTTGTGCTGTCAATAAGTAAATATTTTACGTTTTAAAACTGTAAATACGTCTGTATTATACGTTTCTGCGCATATAAAACGTAATTATATATACGTATGATAGAGACGAACACTTTACGTACAAATACATACTTATTCTCATGAGATCACGTTGCCCGGTGGGGTCTTCTACTGTTTGACAGCCCTAGTTTTTATTTATTACAGTTGTTCTCGGGCAGAGCATGATCTCCTCTCAGCATGTGATAGTTAATTGTGGCTTATTTGTCAATGAAGAAATGTTGTGTGTGACATTTTCACCTGCATGTCTTTACTGTCTTCTTTAAATGAGTATACATTTGATTATTTTTCTTTCTTTTTTTAATTCATTAAAAATGTCCAGCTGTGTGGTTGATAGAGTGATTTTTTTGCTGACTTTGGAGCTTATATTGAATCCACTTGGCCATGTTGACTACAGTCAATATAACCTTTACAGAGTTTACAGCTTCACAGGAGAGGCACAAAATGTGAAGTGTGGCGTTAAAGAGAAATGCCGAGGAGGCAAATAGAGCAGGGGAAAAACCCTCCCTTCCTCTTCACTACAGCTGACCTACAGCCTCCTTTAATGTACAACTATACAAGTCAGAGAGGACGCCATTTTGCATAGTGTTACTGAGCTTTAATCAAACCGATAGATGGAGATGTGATGCGTTTTACATTCATGAGTACAGAATGAGAAATACAGTGTGCTGGCAGT
Organism: Hybognathus amarus; assembly: GCA_030378365.1. NCBI lineage: Eukaryota > Metazoa > Chordata > Actinopteri > Cypriniformes > Leuciscidae > Hybognathus > Hybognathus amarus. Next base: position 41,994 of record JAQIUQ010001698.1, on the reverse strand, counting down.
CATGGACTTGTTTCTCTTTTAACTTAAGAGTGTTAATCAGTGTTTTATGAGTCTTACAGTGTGTGCAGTAACAGTGTACTTACCCAAGAAAGTACTGAGTCTGAAAATATAACGTAACTATGGGTTATGGTTAGGTTTAAGGGTAGGTTCAGTGTTAGTACCACTTTTTAACCCAGTTATTGTAATTGCTGCAATAAGTACATAGTACTGTATGTACATGGGGAACATGACTGTAAAATAAAGTTCTATAGTGTGAACACTAACTTGGGTAGTTACATGTAGAGAACAAATTCAGAGTAGGGGATACCTAAACTTCACTTCATTAAAACCTGGACTGAGGGAAGGGGTCCAGTACGACTGTATGTAGTTTCAAAATATATAGGTTCACTAATGAATACATAGGCCTACATGTAATATCATTTGACATTAAAGGCACACTATGTAAGATATTTGGATCAAAATATCCAAAACCAGTAGTACAATGTTATATATTTTTGTTGATTTGTGTAAATACATTATCCCAAATATTTCTAAGAATGTTTAAAGGGGACAAAATCATGCAAAATCCACGTTTTTAGCCCTTAAATGCATTTTGTTGTAGATTTGGAGTGTTTATAAGTACAGAAAAGATGAAATTATTCTCTTCAGGTGCTTCGTTTATATCTTTATATTCTGTTTTGGTCATATTTTTCAACCTGTTCAGATTTTTCTGTTGTCTATGACGTTTTTTGAGCAAGTACGTCACCGTATTTGCAGCTGAACTGACAAATAAGGACATTGACTACCGGTCCAACACTACGAACAATCCACCATTATTATTTCTCGCTCCGAGTTTGTAGTCCAAGCTCAATGATGCAGAAGTTACGAGAGGGCTAGTCAAAATGTTCGGTTGTTGGATGTAGTGACCTGAAGCACTTCAAGGATCCCCACTTCAACAACCTCCGCCAGTATACAGAAGGGTTTGCCGATCGACTTCTATCATTTAGCTGCTGTGTTTCCTGATGCTTTCTAAACGTAAGTTATCATTTTATTATCAATACAGATTTTTAGTGGTAAGATCAGACCGCAGTCATTTATCTTGTCAGTGTGCTTGTTTTAACAAGAGAAATAGTCGACTTTCACTAATAACACAACATAGTTAACTTACATAACGTTACCTGCCTCTATATGAAGACGGTTCGTCGTCGTCATCTTTTTCAAATCGCTCGCTCTGGCTCGAATATGTAAGGCTTGGTGGACAAGGCTTTGGTTTTTGTTAACGTGTGAATAAAAATGTTCTTTGAAGCTATAGTAATCGTATCTCTTATCAAACTACAATAATGGCCAAACGTGGAGAGTTGAACTGACCGTGAACTCAGCGACCTGGAGAGTAGGCGGGGTAAGACGGTACGCCTTTTTATTTAAAGGGGCCGCATTGAAACGACTTGCTCACAGAAGCACATCAGAAAAGGGGTAGAAAAGGGGCCTGTGGAGCTATAATAATAAGTAATTCAGACCCAAGCATTGCAGTTATGCTTTATATAGACCACAAATGTATGATTTATAAGTAAAAATGAATGATTTAAAAGCATGATATGTACCCTTTAAATCCAGAGGAATAAGTCATTTTAACCAGGACACGGACTGTGTCCGTGCGTCGCCTCTCAATTACATAATTTCCGCGTTACACTTGAATTCCACGGTTTTATTTTGCAGAAACCATGTAAACACCAAAGACGCTTTAATATATTATGTGTTCTATGAGATGGGTGAGCAACTATTTGGATACATTCTTTGACAGAAAACTGATCATTGTTAAACAGCTTAACACAGCAAGTCTTTACTTAAATCTCGTTTTCTTGATTTACTGCAAGTACGATACAGTATTTGCCATGCCTAATATCGATCTAGCTCACTGCAATGTGTAACAAGTGTTGCATATATCCGACAACATTCGAAACAACATTCAGCACTCTCAAATGTATCTAATATAATAATACAGCGCTGTTTTATCCCACATGACCGGAAGAAGCAGGAGCGGCGTAATAAATAAAAGCAGCATAATAAAAGCTCCACTGCTCTCATGTGTCATGCTTTTTTCTCATTAGCAAACGCTCCAGCGGCCTCATTCCACTCCAGCGGCTTCTGTAACGTTAATAAATCTTTAATACATCACCAGTCATCCATGAAAATGATTTCTGCCTGGGTCGCGTTGTATTCTCCACTGGCTGTAGAGGTGAAGACAGTTTGAAGTAGTTTCAATTTAGATATTTTTAGGTCAAACCGTTCTTGTCTATCAGTCATATAATGCAGGTCTATTGTCACCACCTCAAAGAGCATGCACAGAGAAGTCCAAATTAAACATGATTTAATGACTCATAAATGTAAATACACATTGATGGCCTAAGACACTGAAATGAGCGGTTTGTGTGAGAAAACGAACAGTATTTATATAGTTTTTACCTCTTGTAACCACAGCCACGTCCAAGTGATCTCTCGTGCGTGCACGTCACTTAATGTTTAAACAGATATTTTCAAAGTGTTTTTTCACTGTGAAGATCTAAACATATTTAGATATACAAGAATTTGCAATGGAAGACGATTTCGATATATCAACAAACAACCTGAGAACAAGGAACCAAGGTCTAACTGTGACCAAGGAGCAGGACCGGAGCACAGATTTTTTAAAATACATTTATTGATGAAAAGTGACTAACGTTTCGACGCACATGCGTCTTCTTCAGAGTCAAACAGTCAATGACAACAACATACAGACTTATAAGAGTCATCATTAACGAAATTGGCCACTGGCCTAAGTGGGTGTGGTGCAACAATTATTCAATCTAAGGCCACGTTTACACAAAGCCGGGTATTTAGCAAAACGAATATTTTCCCCTCTCCGTTTTCAAAAATAACATCGTTTACACCCCCGCATAAATACGCCGTCGAGCACCATCATAACTATGCTAAACCTAAGGCGGCAGTGTAGGGGTTAAAGATAAAGCCATGCAAGCCAATCAGAATCCTGGAATCGACAAGAGAGAACCTAAAACGCCGTTTCTCCCAGTTTACACGACAACAAATATCCGGCGTTTTCAAAAATCTCCACTTTGCCCGGAATTTTTAGAAATATTCGTTTTCAGTGATAAAAACGGCGTTTTCGTGTAAATGAGAGGGCAAAACGCAGAGAAATATCTGCGTTTTTCCATCGTGTAAACGGGGCCTAAGACAAGCACTCAAGTCTTGGAAGAGAAGAGAAAGAGAGAGAGAAAAAAAAAACATTTAATAATAATAAAAAAAATAAAAAAATTAATGAAAAATATATACATGTCCAAAAATCCATAGAACAAAAAAAAAATAAATAAATGAATTAATTAATTAAATAACACTAACTGTGTGTGAGTTATAAAAAGCACGAAAGGCCCAGCTCCTCATTAAGGCCATTTGGTTCAAGTGTGTTAAGAGTAAAAATCCAGAACGCCTCGCGTTGTAAAAGGGACTTCACTGTGTCCCCTCCTCGCTGGGAGGGTACAATTTTTTCAATTCCCCAAAATTTTAAAGACGCATTCGAACCATGATTAGCATGTATATAGTGTCTCGCAATTGCATAGTCCATATTTTTGTTGCGAATTGCTGCTTTATGTTCTGCAATACGTAGTTTAAGAGAGCGTTTAGTCTGAGCGTTTAGTCTGATAGTCTGATTAATTAGCGGTACTAATTAATGAAAGAGTTGATCTTATATTTTTTACCTGAATGGGGATGGAAAAATTGCTTAGTATCGTTTGAGTTAGAGCAGTGGGTACAATGCCCACATCTATAAAAACCAACGGGAGGGACCGGCAACCACGTAGGTTTTGGTGGGGGACTCGTGGTCGTGTGAACCAACCTATCTCTCAATGAGCGAGGGCACCTAAAGGTTATACGTGGCGGTTCTGTGCGCATATAGCTTTGAGAGCTGGATCACTCTGTAAAACGTGCCAATGCTTCTTAATGGCATGTTTTATTTCTCCACCCAACTGAGAGAACTCTGTGGAGAAGCAAAGTCTTTGCACTGAATCACGTTTGGTTTTAACTAGGAGATGCGCTCGTTGCGTCTGTATGGCTCGTTCGTAAGCAGCCTCGATATCCCTCGCAGCATATCCCCTGTTACGAAACGCCCTTTCATTTCTAATGACCCCCGCTCAAATTCAGCATCACTACTACAATTCCTTCTAAGGCGTAAAAATTGTCCAATAGGAATGTTCTTAATCAGTTGTTTGGGGTGGTGGCTATCAGCTCTGAGGAGGGTATTCCTACTAAGAGGTTTACGATAAATCGATGTCTCTAATAGCCTCGCGAGACCATCCTGATCTCGCGAGCTTTCAAGGTTTCACTCGCAGATCAGTCTGCATACTTTCCGTTAAAAGAAAATTTGGGAGCAGTTCACCAAACGAACGTCCAATCAGCGTTGGCTTTGAGGCGGGTTGAGGTGTGACGCAATCAAGCAGAAGCAACGCGATCTAGAAACATTTTCAGACAGCGGTAGTCCTAATTCTTTTAGCCGCTCGCTAATGCTTTTTTCTCTTGCATCCTTCTTGTGAAATATGGACCGGGCAGCTGAAATGGTGCCTTTTATTCGCAAATTGTAGTTACATAAATGGCAAATATCCTTTGCCGACATGTTGCTTATTTGCTGAGCTAACGAGGTTTACCTGCAGCAGCAAGTTAGTACGTCATGTGCTTCGTTGATCTGATTGGTTGATTTGGCCCGTCTATCACCAACATAGGCCAATCAGCTAACCAGTATTTTCGCCCCTTACCAAAACTACTTCAACGGAAGGTTTCCAGATGGATATGCGGAGCAAATCCATCTGGCGGAGTCAGGTTATGTCTCTAAACCTCCTTGAGAATTTTTGTAAATAGTTAGATCAAGAAAGTGAATATTATCTACGGAATGGTCAACTGTAAATCTCAAAAAAGGTGTTGTAGAGTTAATATAGACCATGAATTCATCCAATTCACCCAGAGTCCCCATCCAAATGAAAAAAAACATCATCAATATACCTCTTCCAAAGCCAAATTTTTGGGAGGAATAAGTTGTTCACAGACCCATCACTAAACATGCGTAAGACGGTGCAAAACAGCTACCCATATCAACAAACAACGTTGAATTTGAAATCATGCACAGACCGAAGCGCCCGTGCCTTCAGATCACTTGGATCACTACGAGTGATTAAATCATGTTTAATATGGACTTCTCTGTGCATGCTCTTTGAGGTAGTGACCATAGATCTCCATTAAATGACCAGCCCGTTCTCATCCCAAAGCGCCATATACAAACGCTTTTGCAAAAGCGTAAATATACAACGCACAGGGTACCCTTTAGCGCCAAATAAGACGTAAAAATAAAGCGGGCAGAAGGCGCCTCCTAGTGGCCTAACCCTACCCCAACCCCATACCTAAACTTAACCGTCTCATTTGGCGCTAAAGGGTACCCTGTGCGTTGTATATTTACGCTTTTGCAAAAGTGTCAAAATATGGCGCCTTGGGATGAGACTGCGTTGAAATGACTGACAGACAAGAACGGTTTGACCTAAAAATATAGAAATTGAAAATACTGTGGAAACAAAGACACATACATCTTGGATGCCCTTGAGGTAAGCTAAAACTTATCAAAAAACTATCCCTTTAAAGCATTATTTGAGATTTTCATAGAATACGAAATAAGTTTCTGTTTAAGTGCTTAAGAGTGGATTTTCAACATCAATCAAAAATCAAAATTGACATTCTAGAGAGAAAAGTTAATGTACTGTAATAACGACTTTCCTTTTAACCACTTACTCGCACTAACGCTAGTTTGAGTTGAAGTGCCTTCTCTTTACGTACAGTAGCATTTAAAAAGCCATTCAAAACAATACTTTTATTCTGTGCAGCCCTGAGGTTAAAGGCTATGAGGCAGAGAACCTGACTAAAGACCTAGTAGGACACAGAAGTGTGATGGTGATGGAGGTGTTGTTTAATTTATTGATTAGTCTGAATGCTGCAGGGCTGTGCTGTTTCAGTGAGTTTGCATTACATGAAGTGGGCTTTTTGCAGTCTGCCACACTTCAACTAAAATGGCTTTCTAGCTCTGCATTTATGAGTGTGTTTGCACTCTATCTCAGCCTCACATACTTTCTCCGGGAGGAACGGGCTTTTGCAGTTGACTGGCTTGCTGTCAGGAATAGCTGCTGGTTCTGTCAAAGCACTTTAAGAAATGGTTCCTCACCTCAGTAATCGCAGATAACTTGTCAGTTTCAATAAAATGGACAGCCTAAAGCTGCACAGAAAAAACACTCCGGGACACAATGAGATAATAAAATCGGTGGCACAGATAATTAATGTATATCGATAGCCTGCAAAGATCAATTATTTTTGTCGCATCTTGGAAAATAATACACCTGAATAAATCCATGAAATTACAATCTGCTATTGAAAAACCAATGCATCTGTAAAAAAATGATTGGCAACGTCTATTAAATTAACAGAGAAGAAAAAAAAACTATTGATGCAGCTTTTAATTATATGCGAGGAGAGATTCTGCTAATGTGTGAAGGGGAAATAGTGCATGCACTAAATGAGAGCTTTGACCTTCACGGTTTTATTGAGATTTCAGCTGAGTGCCCCTGCACTGCCTCCGAACACCAACCTCCATTGTTTCAGAGAAAGCAGTGTTACCAGCAAAGTGAGCACGTTTTATAGCTACATCATTCCATGAATTCCAATCTTTCCAAGGAGACCCCATTAAGACTATTCACAACAATATTAACAAAAGTTTCCATCTACTTTTTGCACTTTTTGTTATCGACAAAGTGAATATGTGTTTAAAAAAGATTGTGAATCCATCCAATTAGCCTTTTAGTAGGGCTGGGTAATAAATATTGATTTCTCGATATTAATCGATTCTCATTTTTACGAACCAATATCGATTCTTAAATCTCAAGAATCGATTAGTCATCCTGTTTCATTTGAATGAATGGAACATTGTATCGTGGCTGCGCGCATCAAAAAAATCGCAATAGTCTTTGTCATCTGTTACTATTGATAACAAAGTCTCAATTTTCAAATTACATCCATTTTCTTTAGAAATTCAAAAACATAAATAACGTTTTGGCTAGAAGAGCAAATTTAGAAGAGCAACTTTGACTGAAATAACCACTCGTTACAACCGAGGTATGCAGCAAAGCATTTGTGAAGCCACAACACGCACAACCTTGAGGCGGATACAACAGCAGAAGACCCCACCGGGTACCACTCATCTCCACTAAAAATAGGAAAAAGAGGCTACAGTTTGCAAGAGATCACCAAAATTGGACAATTGAAGACTGGAAAAATGTTGCCTGGTCTGATGAGTCTCCATTTCTGTTGAGACATTCAGATGGTAGAGTCAGAATTTGGCGTAAACAGAATGAAAACATGGATCCATCATGCCTTGTTACCACTGTGCAGGCTGGTGGTGGTGGTGTAATGGTGTGGGGATGTTTTCTTGGCACACTTTAGGCCCCTTAGTGATAACTGGGCATCGTTTAAATGCCACGGCCTACCTGAGCATTGTTTCTGATCATGTTCATCCCTTTATGGCCACCATGTACCCATCCTCTGATGGCTATTTCCAGCAGGATAATGCACCATGTTACAAAGCATGAATCATTTCAAATTGTTTTCTTGAACATGACAATGAGTTCACTGTACTAAAATGGCCCCACAGTCACCAGATCTCAACCCAATAGAGCAACTTTGGGATGTGGTGGAACGGGAGCTTCGTGCCCTGGATGTGCATCCCACAAATCTCCATCAACTGCAAGATGCTATCCTATCAATATGGGCCAACATTTCTAAAGAATACTTTCAGCACCTTGTTGAATCAATGCCACATTAAGTCAGTTCTGAAGGCGAAAGGGGGTCAAACACAGTATTAGTATGGTGTTTCTAATAATCCTTTAAGTGAGTGTATATAGGTACATATATATGTATATATGTGTCCTAAAAATATCAAAATTGAAAATACTTTGGAAACAAAGATACCTACATCTAAAGTAGATATACCAAAAATTCACATACCAAAAATTCATTTCAAAGTGAACTATCCCTTTAATGATGACATGATTTTCATGTTTATGAGAACAATTCCTTTAATAAATGTATGATTTGACATGATGATATTTTGTCATCTTACCAATGGTTACAAATCAAGTGCATTGATAATTAAAGAAAAAAATTCTAAAAAAAAATTTTGCTTGTCAAAAAAAGCAAAATAATAACTGAAGGCATTGCGACATCGCTTTTCTAAGCTAAACTTAGATTGCTTCACAGTTGAACTGTAATAAATTCAGGAAGCTGCATTTTTGGAGCACAATCGGAAGTAAATATACAAATAAATAAATGGGGTATCATGCAAATGTTGGAGGTTGTAATTGTCTAGTGGTTAAGGATATGCGATAATAATTTATGCCCCTTGGCTAATCAAAACTTTCTAGGCAGGCAGCTTGCTCTAGGAGATGAGGATAATGAGCTTAGCATGAAAATATTATTTGATTCTGCTTAAGTGATAGAGCTGAACTGATTGCCGAGTAATTTTAAAATGTTACCTCCCTAAATGTAATTTGTTTTTCCATATCCGAAACTCACTCAATTTATGATTTCCCTTGTATACATATGAAAAAAAACACATATGTACCGTTTCATCATGGGCCTATTGTAACACTGCATGAAAAGGTTCAAATCTGGTTACATCTGACCATGATAAACTGCCGTGTATTTTCAGGTTTGCCGGATGTATGAGGAAAATACCTGAGCCAAGTTTCACAGAACAGTAAATTTTCTGAAAAAAAAAAAAAAAAAAAAAACTTGGCGTAAATGGACATATACAGGAATCCATGACATGGCATGGGCATATGAAGCTGAAACATTGCTGGCTGCAAGGACTGATGGCTGTCAGGTGTGAAGATCTTTCATATGTGTATGACGGGCAGTTAAGGTGCTTGTTGTGTTCTCAGATGGAGGGAGGGGTGTGAGCCAGGGAAGTTTCATAAAACAGCCACAAAATAGTCTTAAAGGGATAGTTCACTTTGAAAATAATTTTTGATAAGTTTTAGCTTACCTCAAGGGCATCCAAGATGTAGGTGTCTTTGTTTCCACAGTATTTTCAATTTTAATATTTTTAGGTCAAACCGTTCTTGTCTGTCCGTCATATAATACAGGTCTATGGTCACCACCTCAAAGAGCATGCACAGATCTAAACATATTTAGATCTGTGCATGGAAGTCACAAGACGATTTCGATATATCTAAATATGTTCAGATCTTCACAGTGAAAGGTAAAACTTCAGAAATCTCTGTGTAAACAATAAGTGACGTACACGCGCAAGAGATCACTTCCGTTGCTTGCGCAGACCAAAGCACCCATGTCCTCAGATCGCTTGGACGTGGCTGTGGTTACAAGATGTAAAAACGATGTAAATAATGTTCGTTTTCTCACAAACCGCTCGTTTCGTCTCTTATGGTACGTTCACACCGGACGCGAATCAGCGCGTCAGGCGCGAATGCTTTCAATGTTAGGTCAATGCAAAGACGCGTTACGTGCGTGAAAAATTCCTGCGGCACGAATGAGGCGTGGAGCGCGGCGCGGAAGACGCCTCATTCGTGCGAATTGAGCGTCTGGCGCGTTAAGCGCGAATGATTTAGTTAGTGCCATTTGTGCATTCACGTGTTTGATGCGAATTCGCGTCTGCCGCCCGAGTTGAAAAATCGGAACTTTGGCGTGAATTCGCGCCGTGTTAACCAATCAGGAGCCTAGCTGCTTGCTCACGTGGTGAAGTGTCTGGATGCTTCAATAAATTATTTTGTATATGACTAAATGCATGGTGGGATTATGCACAACAAAGCAAATATTTTATCACTTAAAACATTATTTCTATATACGAGACATGTTCATTTTGTATTGAATGTTATTCATTCCATATCTAGATTATATGAAATATTATTATGATGTAATAATCAACATAATATGTCCATAAGTTTGTGTCTGGACATGAGAGAGAAAAAAAAATCACAGGACAGGTTAATAACTTTTGGAAGCTGGCTCTATTTATCATCAAAACAAAGATAAATGACAGCTAGATTAGGTGGATGAGGGCGAGGGGGATCCTCGCTCCGATGCGGGACAACAGGTCATCAAGCTAGGCGCGGACAGGCGGAAGTACCGCTTACAGCGGCCGTCATCCAGGCGCATCTCCTGGAGTGAGCAAATGGTGAAACTTCGCCTACGAAGGGTCCGGTGGACACAAATACGGCGACGATGATCCCCACGCCGCTGTTCTCGCTCTCCAGAGCAAATACAGTGCGGTGAATCTCTCGATGAATGCTAGATCAACATAAACAAAGATGGCCGTCAACGGGTTTCGGTTTTGATGCGCGAGACTCGCGTAAATTTCACTTCAAACTTTTTATTTTACCCGCGTCAGTTTCGCTCTTGACGCGCGAATGAACACAAAGTGGTCAAGCTTCAAACTAGGCGTGTAGACGCGCGATTCGCGTCTGGTGTGAATGTAGCATTAGGCCATCAATGTGTACTTACATTTATGAGTTATTAAATCATGTTTAATTTGGACTTCTCTGTGCATGCTCTTTGAGGTGGTGACCATAAACCTCCATTATATGACTGACAGACACGAACGGTTTGACCTAAAAATATCAAAATTGAAAATACTGTGGAAACAAGACACCTACATCTTGGATGCCCTTGAGGTAAGCTAAAACATTTTTTTTTTAATTATTTAAAAGTTAACTATCCCTTTAAAAGGTTAGTTTGCCCCAAAATTGTGTCTACAGTCTACAACTGGCTTCAAGTCGGTCGACGTCTCTACCTTTTTGAACACCATCACTCGGGAATAAGGTCTTTAGTGCTCCACTTAAAGCTGCAGTCCGGTGTTTTTCCTTTTTGTCGCCATCTCTGTTCGAAATCTACAATTGCAGTCATTCGCGGAATGATCAACTTTACGCGAGTTGCACTTCAACACCCTCGACACGGCACAGCGTGGATGAACACGTTTGAGGAGAGTGTGAGGCTGTGGATACTAGCATTCAGAATCGCAGATAATTCTCTTTAGAAGTATGACCAACATAGGAATTTTCCCTGGAAAATGTAATCTGAACTAGTAAGTAACATCCACTTTTGTAATAACGCGTCCACTTTTGTTCTGGTGGGTGAGACGTTCTGGTTCTGACATTGGAGTCAGTCGTGCTGATTATATCTAAGTTTTCATATCACACAAAACCGGTCAAATTCTATTATCGTGTATGTCCATTTTGCCGATTTTTTTTATGTTTTTTTTTGACAAGGTATAAATACATTGTGATCGGAAAAAAAAATGCAGCTCATATCCGATGGTAGGATTGTGTAAATAAAGTATCAGTCTATCATCGCCATGTCAGTGTACTGATTCAATGTCTCGTCATAGTTTGCAAGAGATATTTAGTAAACTGAGCGTACACTGAAAAAAATTAGGAGTAGGATTTACTTGATAAAAGCTAGGCAACTTTTTCCACTCAGAAAATGCTAGTAAATTTACAAAGATTTGCCAAGTTAAAACCTAAACATATTTATCAGTAGCTTTTATTAGAAATCTTAAGTTAAAATTTGCTTGGAATATGGAATTAAGTAAACTTTACTTTAGTTAAGTGAAAGTAACAAAGAAAATAAGTAACTTGACTAGTAAAAGGTTGATTAATATCGATTTAGTTGTAATTTCCTTTGCATTACATTTCACTCAAACAATTTTGTTGAATTATACCAGTCATTTATAGTATGTGTCTTACTTAGCGTATCTAAGTAATTTATACTTCATCATGTCAGATGTTAAGCATGATGTGAATGCAAAGACCTCAATACTTGGTAGACAATACACAATGACGGTAACATTTGATGCATCGTTTTTGTGTTTGAATGTGTCATTTTGAGCAGAAAATTTCCTCAAAATGGCAAGTTACTAATCCTGACAACAAAAGCAATGATAAAACAGTGTAAATACAGCTGGAAACCAGTGAAAAATGAACCTCATTAATTATTCAAGGTCCAGTGCATGATGGGAACCCCAGTATCAGAAAAGTTGAGTAATTTTTACTTTATTTTATTGAGTTCATATTTATGCTTTCATTTCTACTCGCTTGAACTAAATACTGATATGGAATTTACTTCGTTTTTTTTAATTCTTGCCTGAACTAACTTTTTCTTGTAAATTACATTGGGTTTTTTTCAGTAGTATTTACCTTACCAAAAAATCATTTTTTTCAGTGTATTTGATAAACTGAGCGTAGCCTATTCATCTGTCAATATGAAACCTTATCACTTTAACCTTATCACTTGAGAAAAGAAATAAGATCTTTAGTGTTCAACCTTCGAATCATGGCTGAAGGACTAATTTCAGAGAGAATTCCCCAGCAAAAGGAGTTCAACAGTTTTTATAGAATCAGAGCATGACATGATTCATTACATATTTTTTTCTATAATATAATTGGTTCTTCATACATATAATTAGGGTTGGGTATTGAGAACCGGTTCCATTTTAGAACCGGTTCCAAAATGCCAAAAACCGGGGATTCGATAAGACACGCGCATTTTGATTCCTCTTATCGATTCCTTACTTTGCTCGCTCGCTCGCACGCACGCGCATTGTGAATGGAAGTGAGCATTTGTTTACTGTTGCATTGATCTGCCAGGACCTGCCTGCCGCACATGCGTTGCAAGTTAAATATTTACGATGGCAGAGCGCGGCAAACTTTTAAGCTTTTCAAATGATGCACCTCCAATATGATGAAACATTTGCTTCAACACGGGGTCAATTTGAAGGAATGCACGCGCCGCATTTGATTCGGTGCAATCTCTCAGCAGCCGTACCACAGCTTTCCACACACCATGATAAAGATACTAGCAGCAGCAATAGCGGTCTGTCACACTCAGGTACAAAACACAGTTGAGCAGACATTCATCTTCGAACAAGAGCCGCATAATTCTGGATAAAATGACAGCCAGTTTTGTTTTAAATAGTTATTGTATGTTTAAAATGGAGAATCATGAATAAAAACATCAGACAATTAATGACTCGAATCTATGTATTATTATTTTTTTATGAATACTTGTTTGATACTCCGTAAATTCTTTTTAGTTAATGGATGATTCACCATTTCTGAACGAATCTTTTGAATGAACGATTCAACGAAAAAAAATACATTTAACACTCACTTGCTGCTTCCTATTGGTCTAATAATGTAATTAACATAATCTTTATTTGTAGAGACTTCATTCACTTTAGCCATGAAGGGGAAGATGAGCAAGTAGAGAGTGTTTGAATGTCACGATTTGTGGTGAAAGGTTTACATCCTTTTGCTACAGTCACCTTCATTTCATTCAATATCAATGTATTTGATCCTTCTTTGATATTCACCTGTCTTAAAGCAAATCAGAAACAGAGCTAACAGAACATTATGCCTCAGTAAACTATAATTAGGTAGGTCTGTTAGGCTACATATTTTGTTATGTTCTGGGGTTTTTTTTTGTGTTAAAATGAAAATATTTTTGTAATTGCTTTTCATGCTAATTCCTTAAATTGTTATACATATTGTAAATTAAGACGCATTGTCACAGTTTTAATGGTAATAGCCTAAATGTGACAACAATAATAGGTAGATTTTTTAAAATTATTATTTATTAGAAGTATTTGCTCTACTTTTCTCTCCAATAAATATTGGAATCGAAACCAAGAATCGTTAAGAACCGTATCTGATAAGCAGAATCAGGAATCGGTATCAGAAATCGATAAAATTGAAACGATACCCAACCCTACATATAATCCAGTAAATCCTTCTGTTACTAGGGAGAAGCAAACCCTGATTTGTTAATTACTTCACTGTGTTACTGTAACAGAGACAGATGTGTGCCAACTGCCACAAAGGATGTTTCAAACAGTCGCAGCACCACTGCTCTGAATGCACCGGCAGATGGACTAAAATTCTGTCATAATTTACTCACCCTCAAGTTGTTACAAACCTGTGTGAGTTTCTTTCTTCTGCTAAACACAAAGGAAGATATTTTGAAGAACGATTGGAACATCTATTGACTACCATAATATTTTTATTTTTCTACAATGGAAGTCAATGGTGCCAGACAACAGTTTGATTCCAATCGTTCTTCAAAATATCTTCCTTTGTGTTCAGCAGAAGAAAGAAAACTCATATAGACTTTGAAACAACTGAGTAAATGATGACAAGAATTTGAACTTTTGGCTGGAGTATCTCTTTAATTTATGTGATGATGACGTCAAAAGTCCAGTTTTTAAAAAATAAGGTTTTCCAATTGAGTGCAAATAGTATTTACAGCAGGGCGCGTAGAATTTAGTAGGAGCGCTCAGGGACGTGTCCCTACCAATATCCAGTGACACTGATATATCCCTAGCAATAATTTCGATCAAAACTTAAAACATTTATAAATTGATTAGAGCTGGGCAAAAAATAGATTTTCGATTAAGCGATTTTAAAATGTGGTCGATTAAAATCGAATTCTCAATGGCCACGAAACGATTTTTTTCCATATTAAGGGCTCGCGTTTGCTGCCGTCTTCTCCTCTCTGCACTAGGCAAGCGGTACTGCAGGCGTCGATACACACTCGCGTTTAAGAGTCGGGACATGATGAATATTCACTTGCACAATCGGGCCAGCATTGCATCGTAGCCTAACCTATAATCGTAACTAACGTTTAACATTTTCACGTCTTTTTAAGATAAACATTCAAGCAATGTTAAACCATCCCATGCTCGCGCACTCTCAGAGTCTGTGTGCACATCCAGTAAAGCCTAAATCCGCCTCAAAAACAGCTTGCCAGAAACAAAAGTTTTATCCCTGGTTTATATCGCTTTAACAGTTAAAAACACGCAAAATTATTTCAAAACTCTGGTCTAGGTGAGTAACCTCGTAAAGACAGTCGGTTATGTCTTAAATTAGCATTAAACGCGTGTGACAGACAGACAGTAGGCTACAATGAGACAGTAATGGATCAGTGCTCTAGTTCTTAAAGTGAATGCAGCCATATGTGTCTGTCATGTTTTCAGTTGTCATAACAACATAATATAGCATTAATTGTAAGCAATCCTGAATTAATAGCCTATATGTATTTAATTCAGTCTGGACTAAAAAGACTATCCAGTGTTATTTTGTTTGATTACTTTATTCAGTTTCTATAGTATTTCTGACATACCAAAAAAAAACTGCCTCAAAATGTCTCTTTATTTGTCTTTATAATATTGTATTTATTTGTGCTACTTTTTTCAATTTAATTTAATTTTAGTTTTATATACAGGTTTGTGGCTCTTAATTTCTTTGTATTAATTAACCACTAGTAAACTTGTGTCCACTGTTCTTTTTTTTCTTTTTTTATAAATATAGGATTTGTATGACATCTATATTCATTATAGTCGAATCGAAGAATCAGATCAGGAATCAAAATCGAAAATTCAAATCAAGAATCGAATCAATCTGAGAGCTTTCAAAATCGAAATCGAATCGAAACTGAACATTTGAAATCGATACCCAGCCCTAAAATTGATGTCCCCGTCCCCACCAATTTCAAAATCAAACCTACGCCTCTGATTTACAGTGCAAATCAAAGTCATAAGTTTATGGTTCAGATTACACGATTTTAGCCCGATTTTGGCATGATCCGTTTGACGTCAGGGTGTCGTGGGATTCGTAAGCGACAACGGGCTTAAGGGACGCAAGATTCGATCCTATCATCTCGTATAGTGTGTAATGGTGGGCGACAACCAACGTCGCGTCTGCGATTCTTCACGAGCAAAAAGACTAGCATGTTTAATTTTTTTAACGGTCGTCCACGATGGTTCCGTCACATGTATGAGGTTGACCAATAGGAGCACAGAAGCTTTTCCATACGCAACTTTCAAAAATGGCGAAATGAAAGAGAAACGATGGTGCTAATGTTAAATCTAAAAGTAAAAATATATAAGAAAACAATATTTTACCTCAAATCTCTTTGGAGGATTGAGCCCACACTGTCCTCTTTGAGCAATCCAGGAACGTGTCCATTGTCGAGTTTTCTTTCTTTTTTTACTTTTTTCTGAACACAGGACAGCCAATACAACACTCACCGCTTCATCCATTGTTTGTTTACGTTCGTTCCGGAAGTCACTCGCTACTAGTTTCGCCTTCCCGAAGACATCATGCGTGCCGTTAAAGACGACACGTGATGACTGGTCAGGAAGCAACGTGTAGTCTGACATGTGTCTTGTCCACGACACGACAAGATTTTATGAGTCAAAATCGCATAATCTGACACAGTGACTATCGCAACTGACAAAAAAAAATCATGTAACTGAACAGAAATGTTAGTTATGATTTATTAAAAAAATTCTTCACACCCTCATGTCATTCCAAATCTGTAAGACCTTTGTTCATCTTCGGAACACAAATGAATGTATTTTTGATGAAATCCGAGAGCTTTCTTGAATGGAATCACAGTACTTTAAGTGTTTGGCTAAATTTGAATTAAATGTTACTATTGTGGTGGATCTGTGTGTGTTGTAGATACTCATCATAATAATCGAGAACAAATTGTGAATGTTTAAATTAATAACTGTACAAATTAGTGGAAAGCTGGCAACTTGATTTTGTCTTAACCCAGGGACTAATTGAACTGGGTTGACAGCAAGTATACATAGGGACATTTAATTGGCGAGCCTTGAGTGTCTTTCACTAAAATGTTTGTAAATCTTTTGACTATGGGCCTCAATGATCCATAGTTCAGCTTTGCGCTTCTGAGGCGGAAGGCTAGTCGCACGGCTCATTGAACGAAAGCAGACATCGAAGGTCCTTCTGCAACCCAGCAGTTAATTAGCTTTTGGTTATCAGCTATCAGACCAGCTTTCCTGGACGCCAGAGGTGTAAATCAGAAGAGATTGTGTTAAATTTACCACAAATGATTCACAGCAGAAGCACCCTGGGGACAAGTCATCTGACAGAGTAATTACCTCAATCATTGACATCCTGTACTTGATGATGGTGCAGGTGTGTGAAGGACTGAGATTTGACTTTCCCTTCCAGATGTTCCAAACACGTAATGTGTCACTTAGAGGTATTTGAAGATTTCAACTCTTTGAACCAAAGACATTTCTAGCCTTTCATCAGTACTGAGGCACTGAACCCCATCAAAAACTGTTCCATATTTTGACACTCATTTTTGTATGGATACATTTGCCAGTTTTTTTGTAGGTAAATATCCACCTCATCCAAAACTCTTTTGTTTGCTGCTAAAAGCCCTATTCAGACGGTTTATCAAGGGGTTGTGAGGTATTTTCATCCATTATGCATTTAGTCAGTGATTTTATTTCCATGCGAATCCAGAATGACAGTGTTTTTTCTCTCATCTATCTCTCACAAGTGGAGTACTGATGTATTTTATGTAAAGAATCTCTATTGAATAAAGTGCCTGATAAGGTGACTTAAAGGGTACATATCATGCTTTTAAATCATTCATTTTTACTTATAAATCATACATTTGTGGTCTATATAAAGCATAACTGCAATGCTTGGGTCTGAATTACTCATTATTATAGCTCCACAGGCCCCTTTTCTACCCCTTTTCTGATGTGCTTCTGTGAGCAAGTTGTTTCAATGCGGCCCCTTTAAATAAAAAGGCGTACCGTCTTACCCCGCCTGCTTTCCAGGTCGCTGAGTTCACGGTGAGCTCAACTCTCCGCGTTTGGCCATTATTGTCGTTTGATAAGAGATACGATTACTATAGCTTCAAAGAACATTTTTATTCACACGTTAACAAAATGTCAACAACGGAAGACTTGTCCACCAAGCCTTACATATTCGAGCCAGAGCGAGCGATTTGAAAAAGATGATGAAGACGAACCTGCAGAACGTCTTAAGTTCATATGGAGGCAGGTATGTAAGTTAACTATGTTGTGTTATTAGTGAAAGTCGACTATTTCTCTTGTTAAAACAAGCACACTGACAAGATAAATGACTGTGGTCTGATCTTACCACTAAAAATCTGTATTGATCATAAAACGATAACTTACGTTTAGAAAGCATTAGGCAACACAGCAGCTAAATGATAGAAGTTCGATCGGCAAACCCTTCTGTATACTGGCGGAGGTTGTTGAAGTGGGGATCCTTGAAGTGCTTCAGGTCACTACATCCAACAACCGAACATTTTGACTAGCCCTCTCGTAACTTCTGCATCATTGAGCTTGGACTACAAACTCGGAGCGAGTAATAATAATGGCGGATTGCTCGTAGTGTTGGACCGGTAGTCAATGTCCTTATTTGTCAGTTCCGCTGCAAATACGGTGACGTACTTGCTCAAAAAACGTCATAGACAACAGAAAAATCTGAACAGGTTGAAAAATATGACCAAAACAGAACTTCCGACCCAAAAATGTTGTGGGTGGAGTTCGGGGCTGGCATGCAGGCTACAAAGACCCCTAACAATATAACAATAACTTCCATCAAAACATATATCAGAAAGAAATGCCATATGAGCAGTGAATTATGTTGTGATTTGCATCTTATTTTGGCACACTCTCCGTTTCCATTTTGTATTGCAGCGAACCAGCGAACATTCAACAACTAAAAAAAATCAAATAAACAAACAACAAATGAAAGTAAAAGACACAAATAATAAAACAAACAAAACACAAGAACTAACCATATGTATATGATTTTGTTATTAAATTACACACAGGTCTATGTTTTATATTTTCATACATAATAAAACATGTTAACAGGCTTTAGAAAGAATATACAGTCTCTCACGAAAGCGAGTACACCCCTCACATTTCAAGAAACATTTTAGTATAGCTTCTCAAAGGAAAATACTATAGAAATGAAACTTGGATAGATTTTAGAGTCAGTGTTCTGCTTTCTCTAGCAGTATATATTTACTCTCCTCTGAAAATAACTCGACACACAGCCATTGTTGTCAAAATAGCTGGCAACAAAAGTGAGTACACCCTAGTAGCTGTGCGCTGTTTAACCATGCAAAGCCTCATGTCCTATTCTGTTCATGTTTTTGTCTGCTTGACAGGACCATACATATTTGTGTAACTTGTATTAGAGCAGTTCAAATTTGTGCTTTCAGTACAATTCTCTCATACTGGCCACTGGATGTTCAGCATGGCTCCTCATAGCAAAGATCTGAGAATTAGAATTGTTGCTCTCCACAAATAGGCTATAAGAAGATTGGTAACCGAGTTACAGTTCAGGCAGGGTCGTACAGAGTTTTTCCAAGACGGGTTACAGCTGTAACAGGCCTCGCGAGGGTCAATCAAAGAAGTTGAGTCCTCGTGCTTTGCGTCAGGTGCAGAAGCAGGCTTCAAAAAACAGACACATGAGTGCTGTCAGCATTGCTTTAGAGGTTGCAGAAATGGAAGATCAGCTTGTCCATACACCGCACACCGCAAACAAGTCGGTTTGCATGGCCGTCGTCCCAGAAGGAAGCCTCTTCTGACTCTGGCTCACAAGAAAGCTTGGAAACAGTTTGCTGAAAGCAACCTGTCCAAGAGCATGAATTACTGGAAGCATATCCTGCGGCCTGATGAGACTAAGGTAAACTTGTTTGGCTCAGATGGTGTCTTGCATCGGCCCTGGTAAGGAGTACCAAGAAAATTGTGTCTTGCCTATAGTCGAGACATGGTGGTGGTACTATCATGTTCTGGGGTGTCATGAGTGCTGCTGGTACTGGGGAGCTGTATTTCATAGAGGGAAACATGGATTCCAACATGAACCAGCAGAACATGATGCCCTCCCTTCAGAAACTGGGCCGAACGGCATGATGACGACCCCAAACACACTAATGCCTGGTTCAGATTACACGTTTTTAGCCCGATTTTGGCACAATCCATTTGACGTCAGGGTGTCGTGATGATTCGTAAACGACAACGGGCGTCGGGACGCAAGATTCGATCGTATCATATCGTATAGTGTGTCATAATGGGAGACAACCTACGTCGCATCTGCGATGCTTCACGACATCACGAACACAAAGACTAGCACGTTTAATTTTTGTAATGGTCGTTCACGACGGTTCCGTCACATGTATGAGGTTGACCAATAGGAGAACATCTTTTCTGTACACAACTTTCAAAAATGGCGAAACGAAAGAGAGACTATGGTGCTAACGTTAAAACTAAAAGTAAAAATATATAAGAAAACAATAGTTTACCTCAAGTTCTCTTTGGAGGATTGACAGCCCATACTGTCCTCTTCGAGCAGGGTTCTCAAGTCTCACGCAATGGCCGTGAGACATACGCAATTCAACCAGTCCACACGCCACACCGTGTATTTCTCACGCTGAAAAGGCAATGCCAGAGCAATCCAGGAACGTGTCCACTGTCGGGTTTTCTTTCTTCTTCTTTTTTTTTTTTTTTTTTACATTTTTCTGAACACAGGACAGCCAATACAACACTCACAGCTTCATCCATTGTTTGTTTACATTCGTTTCCGGAAGTCACTCGCTAGTTTCGCTTTCTCGATGACATCAGGCGCCGTTAAAGACGTCATGCGATGACTGGTCAGGAAGCAACGTGTAGTCTGACATTGTGTCTTGTCCACGACACGACAAGATTTTAGTATTCAAAATCACGTAATCTGACACAGTGACTATCGTAACAAACAAAAAAAAACTTGTAATCTGAACCAGGCATAAGATGACAACTGCCTTGCTGAGGAAGCTGAAGGTGATGGAGTGTTATTTCTCCAGACCTGAACCCTATTGAGCACCCGAGGAGTCCTCAAGCTGAAGGTGGAGAAGCATCCAGCAGCTCTGTGATGTCATCATGGAGACGTGGAAGAGGATCCCAGCAACAACCTGTGCCGATCTGGTGAACTCCATGCCTAAGAAGATTAAGGCAGTGCTGGATATAACAATGGTGCTCACACAAAATATTGACTCTTTGGACACAGTTTTGACATGTTCACTTAGGGTGTACTCACTTTCATTGCCAGCTATTTTGACAATAATGGTTGTGTGTTGAGTTATTTTCAGAGTACAGTAAATTTATACTGCTATACAAGCAGAAGATCGACTACTCTAAAATCTGTCCAAGTTTCATTTCTATAGTGTTGTCTCTTGAGAGGATATTCTAAAATGTTTGCTGAAATGTGAGTGGTGCACTCACTTTTGTGAAATACTGTATACATGTATGTCAACAATAATCATGCATTATATAACTTAACGAAGTGTAACAACAGTTTTAAAAGTAAAACATATTTATCCAACCCTTGTCTGTGTGTTGTAACGTCTGTCAGAGTTTGAGGTCTGCCCTGATGAAGAATAGGAAAGACAGTGCAAACGAACCGGTAGTTCCACGAGTCCTTTTATAGTTGCTTTCTTTCTTAAGCACATTCTTCACATACATGTTGAAAGAGCGGTTGTTAACAGGTTAAAGAATACACTCTGTAAAACGCTACAAATCAAAGTGGAAGTAAACGCATTATAATAAAACAAACCCGCAATTGATCGGTCATCTTCCTCTTTGCGCAAGCATTCTCACTGAGCGTGCGCGCGCTCACATAACAACATCACGCATACAATAACGAACGCCACAGAAGAAGTCATCTTAAAGGCACATCAACATGTCTTGAACACTACTGAACACTAGAGTTCCATCTTTTGGACATTCATCATATCGCATTGGTTTTCATTTCTTGTCCTCAAAACAGGGCACTAATCTGTTTATTTTTAAATGTTTGTAGTATTATTTTATACGGAAATCAATTATTTATAATTATTAGTTTAATTAACAAAGTAATTATATGAAACTATTATCAGTAAACTATAAATAAACTGGTTCTATGCCTTTTTTAGTAAATTAAATCTAAGCCTTTATTAATATTCTGTATTATTTTTAAGACATTTATAAAAATGCCTTCTATATTTCTTTTCACTCCACTGTACTCCACCACAGGCGACTGCACGTACAGAATTGACAATTGGTTATTGTCATTTCACCATATTTTTGAACAGACAGTGTGTTTACTTGGAAATATTACTGAATATTTTACCGATAAATCTATTTAAGACTTAAAAAGTCTTAAATTTAAATTGCTTATACCTGTAGCCACCCTGACATTGTTTTTTATTAATTGAGCAGCTGAAAAATATTCTTTATATTAGTCGTCCAATTAGTCATTAGATTAGTCGACTAATCCATAAAATAATCGCCCAACTAATCGTTTAGTTAATATTCGTTTACCCCAGCCCTAATCTGAAGAAGAAGTTTAGTTTCAGATCTAAGACATCTGTGGAGGAGTGGTAATGAAGTAAATCAGATAAATAAGCAGGTGCTAAATCATTCAATGATTTATACACCAGGATTAAAATTTTATACTCAATTTTAAAATTTATCGGTAGCCAGTGAAAGTGATCTTAGCAGGGGGGCGACTTTGTAGCCTACATTATT
Organism: Hybognathus amarus; assembly: GCA_030378365.1. Classification (NCBI taxonomy): domain Eukaryota; kingdom Metazoa; phylum Chordata; class Actinopteri; order Cypriniformes; family Leuciscidae; genus Hybognathus; species Hybognathus amarus. The sequence continues at coordinate 19,523 of JAQIUQ010001698.1, read as the reverse complement.
AAGATGGATGCCGCCATCGAACATCACTCATTCGAATCAGCTATCACGTCTCTTTTAAGCGATTTGAACATCTCCTTTTTGTTAAAAAGAACAACATTCCCCGACGTCCTCTGGTGACGCCCCTCTGGAAATGATTTGTCAATGACGAGAACAGTTACAACTGAGAATGGTCTGGTTTTAACCAGGCTACTTGTTACTCCTTTATTACCCAAAACTTAACGTTTTGTTCCCTCATACCTACACTGAAATACACTATAATTACAGAAGCGTACCCCGTAATTTCAGTTTACTTACGCAGTTGTTTGCGGGTCGTGAAAATAAAGTGTTACCGAAAACTCAAACCAAAGGCTGTGGTACAGCCTAAGGATTTGAGTAGATTTGGTTTTCTTTTACATCCTCTTTTCTACATTAAATTTTCATTCTGTTTCTACAAGGTGGCTCTGAAAGCCACAGGCTGGTTATATGGCTCTGCGAATACAGCGCAGCAGGAGTTAAGCATTGCCGAGTTCATGTGGTGGAGATCAGAGTGGAAGTGAGTGCAAAGACAGTGTGCATTTGAAATTCTCTCTGACGCTCTGTTGTAAATGCTTTCGTAGCATGAAACCGAAACAGTTAATCTCAGTGTATTTATCTCCTTAGAGAACCTTTTTGGAACTCCAAGAGCTCGAAAGTGCTCATTAAAATAAGGTTAGCTTACTGTTGCAAAACGTAAGTGTAATAGGCAACCTCAGCGGGTTTCAACTTTGACTCCTCAAGTGTTTATTGGGCGTGCTGTTCTGAGTGCTGTAGTGAATTCATTTACAGGGGTCATGACATGAGAATTCAGATTTGCCTGTGACATATATGAGGTCTTTGTATTATTAAAACATCCTGCAAGTTTCAGAGCCTAAAATATCATGCTCATTATAAACAAAGCATTTAATCAAGCCCTGAAAATGGCTCATTTTGATATTGTGGGATCTGTGATGTCACGTGGGCAAAAACATTTGCACATGCCTGCCTCCAGAGCAAGACATTGATGAATAGATATACATCATCGCACTCAAAGACCCGGCCCACTGGCGTTTGATTATGTTTGTTCGGGGCATTTTGCTTTGTAAACGAAGTACAATGTAATTAGGGCTGGCCAATATGGCCCCAAAAAATTATCATGATAATAAAAAATGATATCAGTCTATATTCTGATAGTTATCATGATAAATATCAAGTTCAAAGGCAGATTTTTGCTCTTGAGAGAAAGTTGTAGAAACCATACAGTTAATTGTGGTTTTAAAGGGGTCATGAACTGGATTTTTAAATGTTTTTGTTTTGTTGTCTGAGGTCAACTTATGACGTTCGCTTGGTTTTTACATTCAAAAACATAAAAATGAATAAGTTATGGGCTATTTTCTTCCCTAGTTTTCAGCCTACTTGAAAAATGCTCGGATTTTATGGGCGTTTCGCATTGAAGACTAGGAAGTAAACGCCCACTGCTGTGAGTGGATAACAGTTTTGCATATTATAATGAGCTTCAACTCTGTCGTTGGTTTCGGTTGGTGCACGTGGGGGAGTTTGTTTTGAAAACCACTGTTGTAAAATAGCAACCGGAATGATTCGCCCATACATGTTTGACCCAGAGTCCGATCCCGAATCGCAGGACAATGAACCAACAGCACCTCGAATACAACGGATACTTGTAGACACATACACATAATTATTAGATATCAAACGATCTGTAACAATGCAATGCTAGCCGAGTAGATTATTATTTCTAAAATAAAAATATTACTCACATAAGTGTGTTGCACCACTCCTGTTGGATCCAATATAGAAGGTAACGTAGACTAATCATGTTCCGTACAACAACATGTTCCGTACAGATTAACTTTAACCGCCGATCGCTGAATAAATACTTCTAGGTCATACACAAAATGCATATCTGTGTCGTCTTCATTTCTCCCTCTTATATTATAATGAGTTTAACTCACCCATCAGTGCACGTGGGGGAAAACGTCCAATGTTGTCAAATGGCAACCGGATTCGCCCATACATGTTCGAACCCAGAGTCCGTGTGTTGCACAATTCCTGTCAGATCCAATATAGACGGCACATCACCGTTCTTTCTCTTAATCGGTCTGCAAATCCAGCCTCGAACTGTGTCTTGTTGACAAAACAATCCTCGGTGAAATGAAGCGAACATACGGATAATGTTTTACACTCATCTGCTGGAACGTCATTAAAAACAAATTTTAACCAGGCATTCCTAATATTGGAATCCAGAGGAAGCTTATGCAGCGACTGTCTTCTTCCCACAGCCAGGCACGGCACAACATTTTGTCAACGGAATGTTTATTGCTGGTAGCTCGCTCTGGTGTGTCATCACGAGGTATGCTTTTGTTTACCTATGCGTGAATGCGTGAATCGGTGGGCGGGGCTAAACCGGCCGTGTTGAAGTAGGCGTTGATGAGCGGGTGGGGTTTCTTCGTCTTTGACGTCATACTTCCACAGCTTTCAAAAAACGAAGCGTTTGTTGAGGCTGGTGTCAATAAAAGCTTTGATTGGACTAACAAGGACGTTTTCAGTTCTGAAACTTACAGGATATTCTTGTAATATGATGACCTCTTAGATGTCAAAGGCTCAAGGAAAATTTGATTTCTCAGTTCATCACCCCTTCAAACTACTCTTTATTTTCAGAACATGAACACTTGCTTTACAGGTTGACACCAACACCAGATGAAACCAAAAATAATAATTCTTTACACTTTTCCACACACAAAATTTCTTAACAAAATAAATATGTTGTGTTGTGTGTTTAGTTTCTGCATGTTCTAATGGGTGATATTATTTCATGTCATGAAACGGGTTTGTGTTGCCTGACTTTGATGACATGTATCTTCAGCACAGTTTGCAATATTAATAATATATTAAACTAGGCCTACATGTTTTGTCTCTTAGAAATGCACATTCCCGCTTGAGTTGCAGATAGGTCCGGATAAATTTATGTTCATTGACAAAAACAGTAACATCTGTAAAAATTGTAAAAACCTCATTTTTATGGTTATATACAGCTAGTGTTTCTACTGTAAATTCATGTTTAATGATGGCAATTTGTAGATTGAAAAGCATTTTGACTATGTCGTTGCGCACAGTGTTTGTACTGTTTGTCAGCGCTGTTTAAACTAGCTTAAATCACCGAGACATGTGTTCTTCAATGAATTCAAGTGCTTCTCACTGGATCTTACAGTGTTGTTTGACGGTTGCATGACAGATCTATGAGCTGGTGTCTGAGCTTTGGGCCTTTGCTGGATAAACTTTTTCTGAACATTTGCTATTGTTTTATCAAGGAAAATTATATCGCCATAATTATCGTTTTCATTTTATCACCCAGCCCTAAGTGTGATGGAGAGATACAACTTAAAAAATGATAATTTTATACAGAGGGTTAGAATGAAAGTTGAAAATAATAATTGTTCTATGTATATTAAATGTTTTAAATAACAGAATTACAACATCACATCTGAGAAATAAGGACCCTGTCCCAAATACCCAACGCATTCTAATCCCAAGGCGTCATATACAACGCTTTTGCCAAAGCCGACGCACATGGCACCCTTTAGCGTCAATATAGCGCTTTCGGTTATGGGTAGGTTTAGGTCTGGGGCAGGGTTAGGGTTAGACCACTAGGAGGCACCATCTGGCTCATATATATCTGCGTCTCATATTGATGCTAAATGGTGACATGGGCATTGGATGTTGACGCATTGTCAAAAGCATCAGTTAGATGAAACCTTGAGATGAGACTGGGCTGGATCTGCTCTGGTATGGTGATATTTGGCAAAAGTGTTGTATATGACACCTTGGGGTGAGAAGGGCTGAAATACCACATACATGCACTTACTCTCATGTTCAGTCCTAGTTTCTGATTGCCTTCGTCAAGCATCTTTGGATAACATACAGATTTTACAAAAGCAACATCCATTTATGATTTTATTAAATACAATCATTACCACTATGATGCTATTATTGCATACTATTTTTATTTTAAAATAAACTACAATATGCTAATGTACAAGGAGTATCTGCTATTTGCACTGTATAATACATATAGTGTATATGTATATAGTAAACAGTGCAAAGAAAGAACTGCTTCATGTTGACTTCAATAAAAAAAAACTACTGTACCAATAAAAAAGAATAAAAACTGTAGCACTAAAAACTCAGAGTACCTCAATAAAATACCATAAACCATCTGTTTTCGAAGAAGAAAAAAACATTTACTTTAACACCAGATGTAAGACTGAGATTTAATGAAAATGTAATATATGTAGTAAATAGTCGTTTTAAAAAAAATTACACAGTGGCGTTCTATCTCATAAATCACTTTAACTTCTTGGATATGAAATTACTTCTCAGAAACAATATCTGTAATACTGTATATCTCTATTTTCAGGGTTTGCAGAGATGCAATTCACTATATTAATGGACATGGTAACCTTAAGTTTTATAGTACAATTGCTTATAGAATGAATGTCAACCATATTCACAATCAAGTCACGTTGTCCAATGTCTCTTTTCATTGATAGTTATAATGACTATAGGTCAAAGACTCTGTGGAAGTGACTGATGATGAGCAAAGGATTTGTCCCATGTTCCTGAAGTGGCAGTGACCCAAAATCTAGTTCATTTTCTAACGGTCTTTGATGTTTGAACGGGATGTGGCCAACTCATTCTGGTCTCTCTGGGTTGTGGGTCAAGGGGAAATTCTTCATTACAAATCACTGTGGACTGGATGTTTCTCTGGTCTTCTGTTCTGTTCACTGTTCAGTCTTTGTCCAAATTATTTTCATTTTGGGAAACATAACTCCACCACATTCCAGAAATGCAGAAATCCACTGGTAACCAAGTATTCTTTGAGACACTGAAAAGACCAAAAGAAAACCACCTTTGAAAAAAATACTTTGAGGTCGCTTCCTTCCAGAAAAAGGATCCGACACATTTTGCAGGATTGCTGGTGTGAAGCCTTCGCCTGGACAGTCGGGAACCGTGGCTCACCCTGTTTGACAGGCCAGATCTGCAGAGCTCTGACAGAATCTCTTGTTCAGATTTTATGTATGCGACAGCTCTTCTCTGAAGGAGAAATGCACGGTCCTGTGGCTTTATCAGCAATGCGTCATCTGACCAATGGATCTTTACACAGACACATCCAAAAGAACAGACAATGCCTACAGGACTCACAGGCTTCTGGTTTAATCAGCTCAGTCACCACTTAACAACAGAACAATGCATGAGCACATGGCCTGACTTTATGATAGAAACAATGTAAATGATGTGTCCCAAAGTTTGTGCAGGAATTTGGGTAAAATGTGGTTAGTTATTCATTTTCCCAAGGCAATGGTGGACTCAGAACTTAGAACTTACTGTTGTGTTCATGTGCAATGAAACCTGAAACCTGAACAATAAAAGGAGGATAAATGATGTGTTACCAAGCCAGCGCAGTCTCATCCCAATTCGTCATATAACTGACGTTTTGGGACGTCTTTTGACCATTCGTCAATATACGACTATTTCAGGGCCCCCTTAAACGTCGGTAGATGACGTTATGGGATCCTAACTCTACACCATACCTAAACCTAACCCTAAACCCAACTCGTCACCTAACTGACGTTAAAGGTAAAGCGTCAGTTGTATGACGACCCGGGATCGTCATCTACCGACGTTTAAGGGGGCCCTGAATAATCGTATATTGACGAATGGTCAAAAGACGTCCCAAAACGTCAGTTATATGACGAATTGGGATGAGACTGTGTTGACCAAGCAGATTGCAGGTAAAGGACCCATCAGTCTGCGTTGTCCAGAGTTTCATAACTGAACTATTTCATGGTTTGATTTTAAACATGTTGTGACTGGTTGCAACAATACCCAAAGGAGTGGAATAGTAAACTATGGATAGTAAACATGACCCCTTCTTCCTTTTATTGTTCAGGTTTCAGATTTCATTGCACATGAACACAATAGTAAGTTCTAAGTTCTGGGTCCACCATTGCCTTAGGAGAACTTAAGTCAAAACACTAAACATGTCAAAACTAACATGACCACAGTGTTATCAGAGGGCCCTCCAAAACAACACACTTGAAATAGCTGCTTCATATTTGTGAGCAGCAGGACTGTTGTTGCGCTTGTATTAAATTATACGTCTGGCAGTGCTGCGCTTCATCTCAATTTGATTTTAAGCAGGAAGAAGGCAGCTTTGAAGTTTGCAATGTCACATTAGAGAAAGATGTGAAAGAAGCGGCCCTCATTAGAGTGTGAGTGCCTGACATGTTATGTCACTCCTCTCAGGTAGAAAATGTCTTAATGAATAAATTTGCTAGTTCTAAAAATTCTATACCATTCTATACTTTGATAGTGAGTAAATTCAAAAGTATTGCTGAAATGACTGATGCAGTGATGTAGAACTAGTACAAAAAGGAAAAACAGTACGGAATCGCCAAAGATGAAACAAAACGCCTCGGTTATGTTTATAACCCTCGTTCCATGAAGGAGGGGAACGGAGACATAGTCTGTAGATTTGTAGTCAAGACCGCTGAGACCAAGACACTACCAAGACCAGAGGGTATCGAGACCAAGACAAGACCAAGACCAAGACCAAGACAGACCAAGTTGAGACCAAGACCGAGACCAAGACCGAGACCAAAAAACAGACTAGTGTTGTTGAAGCTAAGCAATAACTTGTAAGATTTTGTTTTGCATTGCCTGTCTATCTCTGCCATTTCTAAGTCTCCACATGAATCCATTCTGCAACTTTTAAATACATAAATATTTTTAAAAACGAAATTATAAGCTTAAGTGCAGGAACCGAAAGTAGGTTGTTTTGTCGCTATGGTTACACACACACACCGTTGGCTGTGCGCTCAAAGTCATCTGTCAGTTGTGCAGTTACCCAAAATCTCCTGAATGAAGTTAAAACCTATCATGTCACTGATATGTGTTTGACTAAATATGAATACATCAATAACTGTACATGATATGTGTTTTTAAATCAGAGTGAACAAAGTGCTCGTTGCCGCTGCGATCAGTGTTTTCTTGCGTGGCTCGCGCACACCGTGTCTTCACGTCGGACGCGCGCCTCAATCTGTTGCGGATATCGTCGTGGATATTGTAATATTGTATTGCTAAATCCCCCGACCACTATGTCGGTCTGAGACAGCGAAACCTCGACAAGACCGAGAGGTCCGAGACCAAGACCAAAGACCGTCAAGACCGTGACAGAGACCGAGACTACGCAAAAGTCCGGTCTCAAGACCGGACGCCAAGACCGGTCTCGAGACATACATCACTAGTAGTCAGTGTGTTGACTGATTGAGATCATGCTTAGGGAGCCTGTCATCTTCGAGTATTGTAAAACAACGCAAATGGGCGTGCGAATTGCATCACATACTCTGCCCCCGGAGCGCAGGTATAACTACAGAAGTGGATGCACGCAACAGTTGTTTCTTGCTGAGGAGCCGGGAGCGAAGCCTGGAGTCTGCTGTGGTCCAGCAAAAGTGGCAACGGGACTACATCTCTGTTCCAGGGAACGTGGGTTACATGCGTGAGCCGAGGCGTTCCCTTTCAGTCGCTCACGTTCGATGCTAGTCCCAACAATTAAAACGCCACTAGTGCTGACACCTTCAAGTACTTAGACAAAAGCCTTCTGATCCCCCTGCATTATTCATGCGGAGACGGGATCAGGGCTTAGGCCAGGGAAGTCACTGCTGTTCCACAAGACCACAGGGAAAGCATTCCCCTTTTTTGGAAAGGAATACACTGTGGAAGCCACATCATGCCCGTAGGTAGGTAACATGTGGAGGATATGGACTGGGCGATGCTGGGCAGTACAATAAATCGAATGTCACTGAGGTGGGTCCAGCCTATAACAGGGGGAGACTCACCCGGTCAATGAAGGTAGAGTGGACTTTGCCAAGGTGAGACACGGGCTCGCCACAGGGAGCCCCCCACAAAAACAAAGAACTCCACCTGGCCCTCCAATGGGGGGAGGTAGTCTCCAAGAGCTCATCCCTAAGTGGTACACACAGGAACGCTTACGGTGGTGCTTGACATGAGCTCATGGTGTAGGCTACCCTTAATGGTTCATGAGTGCCTGGGCCTGGTTGACCTGAGGCAGCACCATGCAGAGAGGAAACGGCTTGCCAACAGGATTTGTAAGCCTTGCCTGTAAGGACGGACAAGAGACTTAGCGGTTGTTACATGAGGAAGCGGTGGTCAGACACAGCTGCATCGCAACAGACCACTCCACTGGAGGGATAGCCTTATAACCCTTTGCCACCTTTGTGGTGGAATGGCCATCCCTGGTACAGACGGAAATATGGCTCGAACACGTATGGATTGTTGTGGATACAGCAAATGACATGCATTGCTATGGATTATATCTTCCATGGATTTTATCGTATTGCATGGAAAGGTAGGATGCCTGTGTATTTAACAATTGGTTTTCGGCGTCTGATGTTAGGGTTTGCCAAATGAGTTTGATGATTTGATGAAGCAATTGGGAACGCCTCAGTGTGATTGCTTCAGAAGCTTGTCATTCTTAAGAAAGTTTAGATTTCATAGTTTGTCATGTATGTAAGTCACACTGCACAGCCTGATTATTTTACCAATATGTACAGTACAGTACTCAAGAAGTTTTTGAGATGTTGCACACAGTTCTTCTGGATTTAGTCTGTCTCAGTTTGTTTTCTGTTTCTTCACGTAAATCACAAACAGACTTGATGATGGTGAGATCATACCGGCAGTTGTCAGACTCCTTTTTCCATACAAAAATCTCACTGGATTATAACAATTAATGGCTAAATGTAAACTGATATTTCTTACTGATACACTACAGCAAAAGTTATAAATAACTGGCTTAAAACTTTTTTTGGTGAAAATAATAGCGTGCCTAAGACTTTTGCACAGTACTGTATCTCCTTGTTTGTGTGGCTTCTGTTTCTATCACACCTCCTTCATCACTAATGCTTGCTTTATATGCTGTGCACATCTCTTTTCTAACTCTTTAATTTTGATGTTCCACCAACAGAAATTCTGCTGCCTAGTAACTTTGTAACTTTGCAAACATGTCATCTAATTCTACTAACCCAAACCCTAACCTAACTGCCTAATGACACTCTAATAAGAGAGTTAGTTCACATGTAGTTGCAAAGTTACTTAAGTTGCAAAGATACTTATAGTTAGTAGAATGTCTAAAAAAATCACGTTTTATTCCGTGTTACTTACTGTTTCTTTGTGATTGTTTGTGAAATTGACTAACAATTTCTGAGTAAAAATTGTTTCACACCAATTTATTTTCCACTGTATTCCTGTTGTGGGCATGCACTCTCAAATAGCCAAGATATTGGGACAGGCTCTCAGTCAACATCACTTTAACACACCTCTCAGCTGCTTGCTTTTACTTCAGTCCATAGTTTCATTTAAGAAAACTTCAGACTGTTTCACATCCCTCCCTCACCTCTTCAGTTCTCATCACACTTCTGATCAACTATTTTTCAGTCAAGCTGCTGTGTATGTTGTCTGAAATACAAATTATCATAAAAGGTTTTTATTTTATTATTTATTTATTTTCTCCCCTGTGTTCTATAGTCTCAAAACAGATCCAAAGATCAGCCCATGGACTCATAGTAACAGGACAGAAAACCTTATTCAGATATCAAAACAAAAAAAAGGTTGTCATTCTTCCATTCTTGAATCAACACTATGATCATCATCAGCCCACATGAGCCTTTTCAACTTTCTCATGCCTCCTCCACGTACTCTGCGAATTACTTCAAAAGCAAAGTGGTCATCATTCTCTAAAAGCTGAGAGTACAATATACTCCAGTTGTCAAGAAATGTGAAACAAGCCCTTATGATCCCATTTATTGGCATGTTGGAAAGTTGGTATGTAGGCTTGGTGTGTCTAAGCTGTTAAGCAATATCCATCAGAAGTCTAAGGCAACAAACATATTGCTGATAACTTTGAGGTCAGCATGAAATCCAGTTTGTTAGCACAAATTACAAATTTTCTTTTTATAATCTTAATCAAAATATGAAGATTCCTTCCCTTCTGGAATGGCTTTTCTTCTCTGATACGTCAGTTGACTACTTGGGCAAAATATCTTTGACAGTCTCCCCCACAGTGTGGACAGACTGCTTGTGAGAGATGAGAGATGGAGATTTTCCAACATCCTCTTCACTTGAAAATATGTCACAATAATGTAGACTAATGACGCAGGCTTGTCGCCAATAAAAACTGGATGGCTTAATGCCACAAGCATGATGCTGATACATAGACAGCTTTGGCTCTTCTAGATTTAAAGGCTCAATATGTAAGCCCTCTATGGGCGGGTTGAGGACATGCTCATGATGACGATTTTTGCGTCATCAGAGGATTTTTTCTAGACCAAAAAATACATAAATCTCTCGTCTCAGGGGATATGAGGGTGGAAAGCATGGTAATTCGAAAATACTACAAGTTTTCTACTAATACAAAGCTTAATGTTAAATCCTGAAGTTTCCGTTTAAGCAACAAGCATGTTACTGATGCACTAGGTGTGGGAGGGAATCGAATGAATCGCAATTCTATCTTCTGTCGATTCACATAATTTCACTCGAACGCTCACGTCTTGCAGCCGTGCAGAAAAGACCATTGGCCAAGGTCAGAATTTCGTTAAATAATTCATTAAATTTGGGTTTGATTTTTACTTAACCCTATCATTGTCATAATGGTGGTTAAACACACGAAGATGAAGGTAGAGGCAAATAAGTAATATTTAATAAATCCAACACAAACAGAGCAGCATTTAACACATCCTAGATAGACGACACTGGGCCCTAAACTGAAACAGAACTGAACATATATGATAATGATGAGCTTGTTCTCATCCAAGGCATCATCTGCGACGCTTTTGCCAAAGCGTAGAACATCCAACGCACATGGCACCCTTTAGCAGTTCAAATGAGACGCAGATATATATGGGCCAGAGGCGCCCCCTAGTGGTCTAACCCTACCCCATACCTAAACCTACCCATAACCAAAGCGTCTCATATTGACGCTAAAGGGTGCCATATGCATTGGATTTACACACTTTGGCAAAAGTGTCGTATATGACGCCTTGGGATGAGAATGTGTTGTAATTATGGTGATTGATGAGTGCACAGCTGAACAAAGTTTATGTCTGTGACAATAAATGAATGAATAAGGCAGATGATGACGAGACACAAATAGTCCAAACAAAAAAGAAAGAAGGGCTTATGGCATTAGAACAACACCAGTGTGAGTAAATTATTTAATTTTTCACTTTAGGGTGAACTATCCCTTTAAGTCTAACAGATTCCCATTTTAGATTAAATATGAAACTGTTACTGGAGCAAAACAGTGATCATCATCATGTTGAGGATGTGCAGTTTGAAAAGTGTTTAATTTACTGTATGTTGTTGCATGGCACTGGTGACGTCTCTTTGACTCATCAGAACTGTTTCTAATGCTGAGTCTGTCTAACCATTTCTCCAAATAATCTCCTCCATATTGCTGAAATACAACATTCTGGGTAGAATTCACATGGGTCGGAAATCAATTTTGATGTTTTGATGTCTGCGACTCGCACATATGACACACTGTGTTATCGTGTCACTGGACTGAAGCACAGTGTGTGTGCTATCGTGTCACTGGACTACAAGCACTGGTGGCATGTGTGGTGATGTGGAGGAAAGCAGGACAATGATGTGAAACCAGACTTCATTCGCCTCAATGGAAAGCATATTTACACTGAGCGAATCGTTCCATATCTCCTAGTGCAATATGTCTCAGATAGCACAAGTCTATTTGATGTCTTTTTAAGAGTATTGTTTGCTCATCTGCCATACGTCTATAGGACGTTTCCTGTCAGATGTCAAAATAGACGTTTAGAAGATGTCTTTAAGATGTAATGATTTAGAATGCATGTTAAACTGACATCTTACTAAACGTATATGACATCTGACAGGAAGCGTACTATGAGAAGTATTGATTTTGATTTGATTTGAGCCTCATTTGATTGGACAGAAAATTAGATGAGAAGCTGAAATGCAGAGAGAAAGCACTGATACATATTGGTAGAAGTGAGAGACTGTACAATTTGAATGCATAATCTTCTAAATGTGAATTGTGTCATTGCTTTGGAGCATAGCTTATACATAGGCGAACTCAAGGCTAACATATTAATACCAAGTCAAAAACGTATTGGGAACTTTAAAGTGATAAGAGGTGCATTCACTCATTTGAACATAGTAGGCCTATTTTATAGTAGGCTAGAATAGTCTCTTTACATTTACTGCTCTCATAAAAATTCATGTTACATGTTACAGTGTGGCAAAGTGAGAGAGCATTTAAAAATAAAAATACTATACCCGCTAGGCAACCAAAGATCCTATTGTCAATGCTTGACTACACCGCCTAAATACACCAGGAAAATAAGAGCCCTATGCCAGGGCACACAGGTTCGATTGCCAAATGCAGGGGTGAACAAGGATGTGGACTAAATCACACAAACAAAAATAAGGTAACTTTCAGGTTACAGCCCGATTTTACAGCATAACCTTCGGTAATTATAGTGTACCTATAACGTACTTACAATATAGGTATAAGGGAACAATATTTTGTTATAGGTTAAACTATAATATATGGGGAATAAATGGGTAACATATAAAAATATTTATACTGTAAGTATTATAGAACTAATTCTACTTTTATGATATAACAATCTTACATTTGGGAGCAATTTAGCAAGAACATACCTTTTTGAAATAATGGTGAACCAGTACATACTGTATAGGCTTTTTAAAAATTACAGGGTACATATGTATGCATTTATAAAGTAATCTTTTTAACAAAAGTGCACTGAAAAAAAATGGTGCTTGTTACCCTCTTGTTTCATGTAGTTACAGGGTAAGTGTGACATTGCGGGCTGTAAATTAAAGTGGTGTTTGTTACCCTCTTGTTCCATGTAGTTACAGGGTAAGTACAATAAAAATGCATACACGATATCCCTGATTCAGAAACCTTTATTTATTATACAAGCACCACTTACCTTGTAACCAGATATATTTCCCAGTATATTTAAAAAATTGCAATAGTCTTAGCTTTTCTTGCATTGAAACATGGTATAGCCCAAACTTTAATCTGCACTTTTGCTATCAATTTTTTTTAAGTCTATTTTTATATATCTATATCTAATCTTTATATCTATTTTTTTTGTATAAATGCATAGATATGTACCCTGTCATTTTTAAAAAGCCTATACAGTATGTATTGCTTTGGTACACAATTATTACAAAAAGGTACGCAGTGTATGTTCTCGCTAAATTGCTCCCAAAGGTAAAATTGTATCATAATAGAATAAGTACCCCTTAATTCTATAATACTTACAGTATAAATATTTCTTTTAATTTCTCCTGGTTGTTATCACTTTATTCCCCAAACTTTACATATTGTTCCCTTATACTTACATGTAAGTACTTTATAGGTACACTATAATTACAGAAAGTTGTACACTGTAAATTCCTCTTAATTACACAGTACTTTACGGGCTGTAATCTAAAGCGTTACCCCAGCAGAGACACCTTGGATTTACACCCTACACTCAATATCCAACACACACAGTGATAGTTTTAAACACACTATGTGAAAATACACAAACAAATTATAACCACAGCCAACCCCTCCCATTCAGCGTTTCAAATGAAGCAATGGAAAGAAAATACAAACTACTGACATACAAAAGTACACATTCATAAACCAAAATAAATACATTTACTGAGAGTAATGAGCAGAGCAGTTACATTAGTGAGTTTAAAGGATTACGTTCACTTAAAGAAAAACTTTTGCTGGGTGATTCACTCCTTTAAATCCATTTACTCCTTAAAATGTCAGCCTCCTGCCAAAGATTACAATTACTTAGAAGTAAAAACAAACTAAATTGACTTAAAATCATTACATACCAGTTGAGGTTTGCAGCACTTTACTACACATCTTCACTTGCCATACATAAACTTACCTAGCAGCTACTGCAAGAGCCAGTGCACACCAAGAGAAAGACCAGAGGATGCATCGGAACTCTCCTGCCTGCCACAAATATACTAATGTCAACATGTCAATCAAGTTCAAAGTTTGAAATTCCAACCCATCGCTACTACACCTACCATTACTCACAACATGAAGTTTACAATGGGCAGGACCCATAGTGACACATACCTGGCCAACAAACCACTCATCTTTTTATATACCCTGGGCACTGATGGGCTCACTGAGTTGGCATGACACCAACCAATCACAGCAAGGGTTATACACTCCCTGCTACAATAGCAACAAAAAATATTTTAGTCATAATTATTGCTCTCCCATTTAATAAGTTCTGTCAAGCTTGGCATCCGTACACACACCCAGCGCTCATGTGTGTTTGTGCAGATTAATGCATTTTAGCACATTTGCTTTCCGGTTACTGTGCGTAGGTCTGTAGCTGTTCTGGAATCCTTGTGAGTATCTCCATGTTGCATAAAGCGAGTCTCCGTTGAACTTCACAAACTGCATTGGACGAGTTCAGCAGAAAATTTCATCAATAGCGAGGGAAGCGTTGTTTCATAAATGACAGAAATTTCTGTCAATGGTGGGGAAAACTTGTGTATGTGTGTGCACATGTGTATGGAAACCCATTGTTGGAATTGCATATTATTTAAAAGATTGTGTTTCAGATATATAAGTCTGATATGTTTATTGAGTTATCGGTTTAATGATCCTTCTAAGGCAGACTCATGCTGTGCCTACAAATCACTTCTGGTTTAAACTAAAAGCCGGAAAGTTTCTTCATGCTGATGCAGATGTTTGTGTGTGATGAAATATATATTTCTACTTCACGCCTTTCTCGGCAACATCTTTGAGTTTGAGCAGGGACTGTATTCACGATACTGCACTAATTCTCAGACATTATTACTGTTTACATAACCAAATGTTCATCAAAGGTCACTTTCCATCAATGTCAATAAGTGCCTTCAGCAAGTTTAATTGAAAAAAAAAATCATTTCTGTGGTTTGATTGATGTGACTTGCTAAGTTGAGTCGATATTTACATCAGATTCACATTAACATCTCTTAAAACATTATAGAAATGACTTTATGTCTACTAGCTTAGACTCACTTCTTTTCTCTTATTTTTGCCAGTGGCTCTCTCTCCCTATGCAGAGGTATTGAGGATCTTCGGACCGTGAAAAACAAACCAGCTGTCCACAGCCCCTTGTCCAGAAACATTGTAAGTCATCGACATTTCACATCATACTACAAAAAGGCTTAAAAGATAAAAGATCAACTGGTGCTTCTGAGTCAGGATATTCTTTACTAGAGTGAAAGAGACAGTTCAGCGGGCACCTCCAGTTGGTTCATGAACTATAGAGAGACTAATAATATCACAGCCAGGGTTACTTTCGGGAAACTGTATAGGTACAACAGCATTATTAGAGCAGACAATTGGCGATACAGTATTAACTTAGCATCACAACTGTTTTAAGCATTGCAGACAATAAAGCATTTTACTGTATATGTTGCAACTAGGAGATGTCCCGATAAGGTTTTTTGCCCCTTCGAGATCCGAGTCATTTGATTTTGAGTATCTGACCGATACCGAGTTCCCGATGCCGATACTTCTATATATACATAAAAAGAATAAAGAAAGCGAAGCAAAAAACAGACCCAGATTCCAAGATGTTCCTGATTTTAATTTAATTCGCCTTATTTTAACATTTGACAACCAGGTAATAAACATAAATTCTTCACTTTTGGACTTTCAGTGCAAAAAGTATATATAAAAAAATTCTAATATAAAAACAAATAGCACACATTGCGAATCATTTGTGCTCTATCTAACAGCAAAATAGACAGAATATCGTTCTGTATAGACAGATACTGAAAAGTATAGATCTGTATTGCAATATTTGAAAATTTATATTGATTTATTTTTATATTTATGTCAGAATTTGTCAAAACCATTACGCATCAACATTTAATTTATCAATATGTATTCGTGTACAAAATAACATATAAATATACACTCACCGGCCACTTTATTGGGTACCCATGCTAGTAACGGGTTGGACCCCTTTTTGCCTTCAGAACTGCCTCAATTCTTCGTGGCATAGATTCAACAAGGTGCTGGAAGCATTCCTCAGGGAGTTTGGTCCATATTGACATGATGGCATCACACAGTTGCCGCAGATTTGTCGGCTGCACATCCATGATGCGAATCTCCCGTTCCACCACATCCAAAGATGCTCTATTGGATTGAGATCTGGTGACTGTGGAGGCCATTTGAGTACAGCAAACTCATTGTCATGTTCAAGAAACCAGTCTGAGATGATTCCAGCTTTATGACATGGCGCATTATCCTGCTGAAAGTAGCCATCAGAAGTTGGGTACATTGTGGTCATAAAGGGATGGACATGGTCAGCAACAATACTCAGGTAGGCTGTGGCGTTGCAACGATGCTCAATTGGTACCAAGGGGCCCAAAGAGTGCCAAGAAAATATTCCCCACACCATGACACCACCACCACCAGCCTGAACCGTTGATACAAGGCAGGATGGATCCATGCTTTCATGTTGTAGACGCCAAATTGCTGACCCTACCATCCGAATGTCGCAGCAGAAATCGAGACTCATCAGACCAGGCAACGTTTTTCCAATCTTCTATTGTCCAATTTCGATGAGCTTGTGCAAATTGTAGCCTCAGTTTCCTGTTCTTAGCTGAAAGGAGTGGCACCCGGTGTGGTCTTCTGCTGCTGTAGCCCATCTGCCTCAAAGTTCGACGTACTGTGCGTTCAGAGATGCTCTTCTGCCCACCTTGGTTGTAAACGGGTGGTTATTTGAGTCACTGTTGCCCTTCTATCAGCTCGAACCAGTCTGGCCATTCTCCTCTGACCTCTGGCATCAACAAGGCATTTCCGCCCACAGAACTGCCACTCACTGGATGTTTTTTCTTTTCGGACCATTCTCTGTAAACCCTAGAGATGGTTGTGCGTGAAAATCCCAGTAGATTAGCAGTTTCTGAAATACTCAGACCAGCCCTTCTGGCACCAACAATCATGCCACGTTCAAAGTCACTCAAATCACCTTTCTTCCCCATACTGATGCTCGGTTTGAACTGCAGGAGATTGTCTTGACCATGTCTACATGCCTAAATGCACTGAGTTGCCGCCATGTGATTGGCTGCTTAGAAATTAAGTGTTAACGAGCAGTTGGACAGGTGTACCTAATAAAGTGGCCGGTGCGTGTATTTTCCTATTCTATTTTACCTGAAAACACTTCCAATGCTTGTGTGTCGCGTGAAAATAGGCGTCGGTTCTATTTCTGGTATGCACGCGTTTTCCGCGCGGCTCATGTGCTCTGATATGCGCTGTCACTCAGGCAGTGTGCAAGCTCTAACCTGTTAACATGGGAGCCGAAATAAAAACGGACACGCCGGACAGCAACAGCTGGCTGTTTTGAATGAGACGACCCGGTAACTGTGAACGGGGAGCGCTTTATGAACATTCTGTGACGCGCGAGCAGCGCCGGGGGACTGTGTGTCTGTTCGTGTGTCTGTTAAGAGTGAGCGCTCGTGAGCGGGAGACACACATAACCTGATTTATACGAGGTTGAACTGGACGTGTGACAAAGCGGGCATAAGATGGACACGAACGCGAATCGCGGGCGAATTTAATAACGCAGAGCGTTGTTAACTAATTGCGCCTTATAATATAGTGCGGAAAATACGGTATATGTATATCCGAGTCCTGATCGAGAGGTAACATCCGATTCCGAATTCGAGTCTGAAACCTAATAATCGGGCTCGATTTCCGATGCACGTGATCGGACTTGAATTTCCGATCACGTGATCGGATCGGGACATCCCTAGTTGCAACACTTCGACCGCATTAGCCCAGTAGAGTATTTACAAATGTACACTATCAGCAAACACAGTATAGTACAATACTTAAAAAAAAATAAAAAATAATAATAATAATAATTTGAATGCCATAGTACCACTTTGTTTCTGTTTCTCTCAAGAAGAGACTGCCATTTCATTTAAAGAACTTTCGTTAATAATTTACTCACCCCCATGTCATCCAAGATGTCCATGTCTTTCTTTTTTCAGTCGAAAAGAAATTAAGGTTTTTGATGAAAACATTCAAGGATTTTCTCGATATAATGGACTTCTTTGGAACCAAACGGTTCAAGGTCCAAATGAGAGTTTCAGTGCAGCTTCAAAGGGCTTAAAACAACACCAGTTTGGTTACCATTGAAGTCCATTATATGGAGAAAAATCCTGGAATGTTTTCATCAAAAACCTCAAATTCTTGACTGAGGGAGGAAAGACACTGAAACATCTTGGATGGCATCGGGGTGAGTAAATTATCAGCAAAAGTTTTTGTAAAAGTGAACTACTCCATTAAAAGTCTGTACCTTCATCTCTTCACTCCTCTTCCATCCTGCTGTCCCCTTTCTTTTTGTTCAAGTGTTCTGACAATTTATCCTCTTATTCTTTTCCACTACACCAATTACCCTATCTCTTACTCTCCATCTCTTTTTCCCATTTTTACTCTTCCTACCCATTTCATTTTCTTAAGCTCTTTCCTCCTCTTACCTAATCTCTTTCTACCTGTTCCACTTCTTCCTCCTCATTACACCCATTTCTCAACTCTCAACCTCCTTCTGCTCCTCAATTTTTTATAGTTAACGCAATCTGTGAAATGCAAATTCTCTGAAAATACAGACTTTTTTAGTGTGTGTTTTCAGAAAATACAATCAAAAGAGCTACAAATGTTTTTATTTCGAGATATATTACAATTTAATTGGCTGTGTGAACACAATGGAGAATTTCGTACAAAATGTTTTGATAAAAATGTGTCATTTCAATTGTCTCAGTTTGGAGAGATAGTAGGTCAATCGCTAACCAGAAAATCCTGTATTAGACATGAAATCTACTCTCTGAATGGTTCCGAAATGCAGCAATTCCAGAAGGGTAATTTCTGTCATGTTTATAGGGCCATGTTATTGTATTAACTGTCTATCAGGCCCAACAACCAGGCGTAACTTCAACAAGTAGGAGGGCATCGTACTTTTGATGCACATCAGAACTTGCACTCACCGGCCACTTTATTAGGTACCCCATGCTAGTAACGGGTTGGACCCCCTTTTGCCTTCAGAACTGCCTCAATTCTTCGTGGCATAGATTCAACAAGGTGCTGGAAGCATTCCTCAGGGAGTTTGGTCCACATTGACATGATGGCATCCACACAGTTGCCGCAGATTTGTCGGCTGCACATCCATGATGCGAATCTCCCCGTTCCACCACATCCCAAAGATGCTGCTTGATTTGGATTGAAGATCTGGTGACTGTGGAGGCCATTTGAGTACAGCGAACTCATTGTCATGTTCAAGAAACCAGTCCTGAGATGATTTCAGCTTTATGACACTGGCGCATGTATCCTGCTGAAAGGAGCCATCAGA
>JAQIUQ010001697.1:0-39073 GCA_030378365.1 Hybognathus amarus | reverse complement strand
GACCACTAGACCACTAGACCACTAGACCACTAGACCACTAGACCACTAGACCACTAGACCACTAGACCACTAGACCACTAGACCACTAGACCACTAGACCACTAGACCACTAGACCACTAGACCACTAGACCACTAGACCACTAGACCACTAGACCACTAGACCACTAGACCACTAGACCACTAGACCACTAGACCACTAGACCACTAGACCACTAGACCACTAGACCACTAGACCACTAGACCACTAGACCACTAGACCACTAGACCACTAGACCACTAGACCACTAGACCACTAGACCACTAGACCACTAGACCACTAGACCACTAGACCACTAGACCACTAGACCACTAGACCACTAGACCACTAGACCACTAGACCACTAGACCACTAGACCACTAGACCACTAGACCACTAGACCACTAGACCACTAGACCACTAGACCACTAGACCACTAGACCACTAGACCACTAGACCACTAGACCACTAGACCACTAGACCACTAGACCACTAGACCACTAGACCACTAGACCACTAGACCACTAGACCACTAGACCACTAGACCACTAGACCACTAGACCACTAGACCACTAGACCACTAGACCACTAGACCACTAGACCACTAGACCACTAGACCACTAGACCACTAGACCACTAGACCACTAGACCACTAGACCACTAGACCACTAGACCACTAGACCACTAGACCACTAGACCACTAGACCACTAGACCACTAGACCACTAGACCACTAGACCACTAGACCACTAGACCACTAGACCACTAGACCACTAGACCACTAGACCACTAGACCACTAGACCACTAGACCACTAGACCACTAGACCACTAGACCACTAGACCACTAGACCACTAGACCACTAGACCACTAGACCACTAGACCACTAGACCACTAGACCACTAGACCACTAGACCACTAGACCACTAGACCACTAGACCACTAGACCACTAGACCACTAGACCACTAGACCACTAGACCACTAGACCACTAGACCACTAGACCACTAGACCACTAGACCACTAGACCACTAGACCACTAGACCACTAGACCACTAGACCACTAGACCACTAGACCACTAGACCACTAGACCACTAGACCACTAGACCACTAGACCACTAGACCACTAGACCACTAGACCACTAGACCACTAGACCACTAGACCACTAGACCACTAGACCACTAGACCACTAGACCACTAGACCACTAGACCACTAGACCACTAGACCACTAGACCACTAGACCACTAGACCACTAGACCACTAGACCACTAGACCACTAGACCACTAGACCACTAGACCACTAGACCACTAGACCACTAGACCACTAGACCACTAGACCACTAGACCACTAGACCACTAGACCACTAGACCACTAGACCACTAGACCACTAGACCACTAGACCACTAGACCACTAGACCACTAGACCACTAGACCACTAGACCACTAGACCACTAGACCACTAGACCACTAGACCACTAGACCACTAGACCACTAGACCACTACGGCCACGCGATACTGAGGCGATTTGGGTTTTTGTTGTTTTCGATTTGTGTCTTTGTTTCCAGTTTTTGTTTTCAACAGACACTTTATTTGTTTTCAACAGACACTTTGTCTTCGATTTGTGTCTTTGTTTCCATTTTTTGTTTGCAACAGACACTTTATTATAGATGTAGACATTGTAGAGTTTTTTATAGATGTAGATATTGTAGACTCTCACACTTTATTATAGATGTAGACATTGTAGATTTTACTGTAGATGTAGATATTGTAGACCCTAGACACTTTATTATAGATGTAGACATTGTAGAGTTTTACTATAGATGTAGATATTGTAGACCCAGACACTTTATTATAGATGTAGACATTGTAGAGTTTTTTATAGATGTAGATATTGTAGTCTCTCACTCTTTATTATAGATGTAGACATTGTAGATTTTGCTATAGATCTAGATATTTGTAGACCCAGAGTCTTTTTTATAGATGTACATATTGTAGACCCTGACTCGTTTTTATAGATGTAGATATTGTAGTCTCTCACTCTTTATTATAGATGTAGATATTGTAGACCCTGACTCTTTATTATAGATGTAGACATTTTAGAGTTTGTTATAGATGTAGTTATTGTAGACCCTGACTCTTTATTATAGATGTAGACATTGTAGAGTTTTTTTATAGATGTAGATATTGTAGTTTCTCACTCTTTATTATAGATGTAGACATTGTAGATTTTGCTATAGATCTAGATATTGTAGATATTGATATAGTTCTAGATATTGTAGTCTCTCACTCTTTATTATAGATGTAGACATTGTAGATTTTGCTCTAGATCTAGATATTGTAGACTCTCACACTTTATTATAGATGTAGACATTGTAGATTTTGCTATGGATGTAGATACTGACACTTTATTATACATGTAGACATTGTAGATTTTACTATGGATGTAGACACTGACACTTTATTGTAGATGTAGACATTGTAGATTTTATTATGGATATACATATTGTAGACACTGACACTTTATTATAGATGTAGACATTGTAGATTTTAATATATATGTAGATATTGTAGACACTGACACTTTATTATAGATGTAGACATTGTAGATTGTATTATGGATGTAGACACTGACACTTTATTATAGATGTAGATATTGTAGACACTGACACTTTATTATGGATGTAGACACTGACACTTTATTATAGATGTAGACATTGTAGATTTTATTATAGATGTAGATATTGTGGACACTGACACTTTATTGTAGATGTAGATATTGTAGACGCTGACACTTTATTATAGATGTAGACATTGTAGATTTTATTATGGATGTAGATATTGTGGACACTGACACTTTATTATAGATGTAGATATTGTAGACACTGAAACTTTATTATAGATGTAGCTATTGTGGACACTGACACTTTATTATAACACGGACACTTTATAGATGTAGATTTTATTATAGATGTAGATATTGTAGACACTAACACTTTATTGTAGATGTAGATTTGTACAATACAAATTGGATCAAAGCAGCTTTACAGAAAGTGCATATCGGAAAAATACATTAGGGCATAATATATCACAGGCGTTGGGGCATCTGAAGTCTCCATGAGAAGCTGGATACAAAACTGGACCTGACGAACGCCATATTATAGATGTAGATTTGTACAATACTAATTGTATCAAAGCAGCTTCACACTGATGACATGAAAGTAATACGACACCTTTCGATAGTATTGTTGAATATTAAATGTCCCCAATTAAGCAAGGCAACAGTGGCAAGGAACCAAAACTCCATCAGGCAATTGAATGGAGAAAAAACCTTGGGAGAACCCAGGCTCAGTCAGGGGCAAGTTCTCCTCTGGCTAACATTCATATTGTTTCAAAGCAGCTTTACAGAAAATATATGCATATCAGAAAAGTACATAGAGAAGATACATTTGGTTACTCATGTAATATTAAGGGCATAATATATCGCCGTCGTCTCTTCACAGGCGTTGGGGCATCTGAAGTCTCCATGAGAGGCTGGATACAAAACTGGACCTGACAAGCGTCCCGGGATAACAGCAGAAAGGCAGATGGGAAATAATTAGCATAGCTGATGTTCATAATGATTTCCATTACACAGGAGTACGTGTTAAAAAAACCACAATCTCACAAACGCGATAGAAGATCCATTAAATACACAGGAGCTAAACCATTTAGGGCTTTATAGGTCAATAGTAGTACTTTGTAATTGATAAATTGATACAGAACTTAATAGGAAACCAGTGTAGAGATGATAAAATAGCTGTTATATGATCATGTTTTCTTGACCTAGTAAGAACTCTAGCAGCTGCATTTTGGACTAACTGTAGCTTGTTTATTAAGGATGCAGGACAACCGGCTAATAAAGCATTACAGTAATCTAGTCTCGAGGTCATAAATGCATGAACTAACTTTTCTGCATCAGAAACAGGTAGCTTAGCAATGTTTCTAAGGTGGAAAAAGGCTGTTCTTGTAACATATGGAATATGATTTTTGCAGTCTAGTATAACACCCAGGTCTTTTACTGTAGTGGATAAAATAACAGGACATCCGTCTATTTTAAAGTTGTTTTGTGAGTAGTTTTTTGGACCATTAAGTAATACCTCCATTTTACCCACGCTACTGACCCGAACAATGCTGTGACCCACTGGAACCGCTTTGACAAGTTACTGGCATACCTCCAATCCCAAGAGTCCATCTACGAGCAGTTAGAACAGCTGGGAGACATCGACCCTGCCAAGGAGAAGACCAAGTTTCAAACAAAGTATGCCCGAACACGGACAGTGAAATAGCAAGCCGCATTATCTGTGGAGATCCAAAACACAAAAGAAAACTCTATATCTGCAGGAGGTTTAGGACCACTACAAAGCTCCAAGAAAAGAGGAGCGCAGTGCGACAGCTCGGAGCCTGTGAGAGGTGCCTCGAAATCCATAATGAACCCTGCAGAAAAAGTACTTACCTGTGTGGGAATCCAGAGTGCAGATACCAACACCACTACCTCCTCTGTCCCTTGCCCAGACACCAGTCCCAAAGACCCAAGTTCGATCCGGTGAGAGCTGAGGGGAAAAGACACACCGAGGCCCAGGAAGAGTTTCTCTCCAAACTTTCACCTGAGCTAGCGCAGCAGTGTCGCAATGCTTTCTGCAACGTCACATCTCAAGCATATAACTCCACTACAGCAGAGAGAGGCCTTCTGGAGGAGATTGGTCTGCATGAATACCCAGTGATCCTGATGCTCCTTGACATCACTGCCAATGACGGACAAAGAATCGGAACACTTATTGACCTTGCGTCTGACGCGAATTATATAACCCATAAAGCTGCAAGCAAGCTGAACCTCCGCAGTGTAGATGTCGCACTAGTCGTCCATGGCGTCGGAGGGATGAAAGTGTCTGTTGCAACCAAGCGCTACCTCCTCAAGATCCACGTCAGCACTCTGAGAGGAACTTTGAAGTCTCACCAGCTGATCTGCTATGGACTTGACAAGACTGCAGAAGTGCACAGGCATGTTCCATCTGACAAGTTGCAGAAGATCTTCCCCGTATTGTTCCTCTCAAAGACCTCATCAGACCCAGAGAAATCCAGCTTCTGATCAGCCACAAAGGACAGCCGGTGCCCCAAAAAGTCTGTTCAGTTGGTGACCTGGTGCTCTGGGACGGTCCACTCGGCAAGACAGTCGGGGGCATGCATCCAGACCTCTTCGAGTAAGTCATCCTGAAGGCCCACTCGTCCAAGACTCACTTTGCTAGATCGTTGAGAACTTCAGCAGTCAAGTATCGAGAATTCACTACAGACTCAACTTCCTGCCAGTATCCCGACCACCCCGAGATCCAGTCTAGCACAGCCACCAGCAGCAGAGACTTGCTGAAGTGGTGGAGGTGGGAAAGCATCGGAGCCGCCTGCCAGTCGAGATGTGGAGGGTGTCGCTGCGGGAACTGCCAGCCTGGGGGTAACGAAATGATGATTGCAGAAGAAAGGGAGATGGAGATCATAAAAAATGGCTTGACCTACACGACTGGAGATGTACACAGCACCGAACCACACTGGCATGCTAAGTATCCGTGGGCAGAAGATCCAGCAACCCTGCCAAACAACAGGAGAGCAGTTGAGGCAACATTCCTCAGAACTGAGAAGCAGCTATCAAAAGAACCTGAGTGGAAGGCAGCCTATGCTGCACAAATCCATGAAATGGTGAAGCTGTCCAAAGACATCCAGTTGGAGCGGGCCAGTGTGGTACATAAGTCATCTCATTGCACCAAACCCACACTCAGTCTCCACCCCAGTCAGACTAGTGTGGAACAGCAGCCAAAAGTGCAGAGGTCTCAGTCTGAACGACATCCTCATTAAAGGTCCTGATGTCCTGAACCCGATCAGAGCTGTCCTACTGAGGTTTCGAACTGGTGTCTAGGCTGCCCTGGGTGACATTCGTAAAATGTACAACTCTGTCTGGCTGGAATATCGAGAGGTCCACCTGCACAGATTCCTGTGGCGTGACAGTGAAGATGCTGAAATAGAAGATTTTGCTATAACAAGAGTCAACATCAGAGACAAACCTGCCGGTTGCATAGCCCAAGTCGCCATGCGAGAGACTGCAAACTTGCCTTCATTTAGTCACTTCAAGGAAGAGAGACGCATGCTGGAAGAAGATGTCTATGTCGATGACATCCTGACTTCACACAACGATCTAGACCATCTGAAATGCCTCACAACCAACATCGAACGCATCCTGACAGCTGGAGGATTCCACATAAAGCCTTGGGTTTACTCCATTCAAAGTGGGAGGAAAGAACCCGAGAAGGAGATGCCAAAGACCATGATCCTACCAAACCAGCTGACGGAAGACGACAACAAAGCCCTTGGCCTTGGTTACATCATCAATGATGACAAACTCCATGTCATGGCTGCAGTTAACTTCTCAAAGAAAAGGAGAAATATGTGTCTTGGCCAAAACCTGCACAAGGAAGAGGTCAGAAATCAAACACCAGATCCACTCACCAGATGAGAGCTGCTAAGCCAGGTTTCTAGCCTGTACGACCCACTTGGCCTTGTCACTCCTGTCAAGCAAAAGGGTGCCATCCTGGTTAGGAGAGCTTTTCAAGAAGCCAAAGTAAAATACTGGCTAGAGGACACATGGGATGCTGCTTTGTCACATCTGCGCATGCGCGTGCGATCTGTATTCGTGTTTGTAGCTCCGGAGGATTTCTTCATTAATCTTTAATTTTCTTCTTTACCACTCATTTATAAACTAGCACTTTCTATTTTTCTATCATGTGAACTTATCCTCGATACTATTCCTTATAAAAAACAATTGGATTGCTTTGATATCGCTACTTAGATCCAATTTTTCGAATCTAGGCTACTAGCCTTTAGCCCGCTAGCATTCCACGCGTGGCCTTCGCCTATCGAGACGCTGACTCAAGGCTTCTCACTTGCTTTGCTTAGAGCCTGCATGAACGGGGCATAGGCATTTGCTGTGAGAACCTGCCTTTACGGCGCATACGCGTGCGATCTGTACTTGTGTTTGTAGCTCCGGAGAATTTCTTAATTAATTCCTTGATTTTCTTCTTTACCACTCATTTATAAACTAGCACTTTCTATTTTTCTATCACCTTTAGCCCGCTAGCATTCAACGCGTGTCCCTTCGCCTATCGGCCGTCTCATTTTACACCCGTTTCACTGAAAAGATACGGGTTGCATCCGGCATTTCAGTCCTAAATTAGTCGGGATATTAATTTACTGTTCATCTTTTATAATGGCGAACACATCGGATGAGAGTCTAACGTTACCTCTGTGTGCAGGTGAGGACACATTCGAGCTCTTCACGGTGAAGCAGGAGCTGGAACGCGTCGAGAAGCAGATCCGCAGTCTGCTGATGAAGCAAGCCGAGCTGTTGGACCGGCGTTCAACGCTTGAAGCTTCACGCGCCGACGCTCACAACTCAGTGGTTAGTAACGTTAACTCTGTTAGTACTTCCTCATCCACTCCGTATGCTCCTCTGCCCAGGACGACGCGATCAGCCCGGCCTTCTTTCACTCCGACTCCGGCACAACACCGTGGAGCATGGATCACGCAGCGGAGGACACGAGCCAGGACCAGAGCTACCTCTCCGCCCCTCCCGGTCTTCGAGATCTCCACTCGGAACCGCTTCTCCCCTCTTCGCGAGCCGGAACGCGATGACGCCGTGATCATCGGGACATCCATGGTCCGTCATGTCCGCGCTACTTCGGGTAAAGGTAATGTACGCACACACTGTTTCCCCGGTGCCCGTGTTCTTGATATCGCCGCTCAGGTTCCCGAGATCGTGGGCGGTGACACGCGCATCGGAGCTGTTGTGCTGGAAGCGGGAGCGAATGACATCAGGCAACGGCAGACCGAGGTTCTGAAGAAGGACTACATGAGCCTGATCGAGACGGTACGCACCACAGCGCCTAAAGCAACGATCATCGTGTCCGGACCGCTTCCCACGTACAGACAAGGACAGGAAAGGTTCAGTAGACTTTTTGCATTTAATGAATGGCTAATGTTAATGTGTAATGAACAGAAACTGCTCTTTGTAAATAATTGGCATCTGTTTTGGGAGCGACCCAGGCTGTACCGGGCAGACGGACTCCACCCCAGCAGAATCGGAGCGAGTGTTCTGTCGGACAACATCTCCGAGACGTTACGCACCAGATGACTGGTAAGTCAAAGTCCAAATTGCAGCCTCTGTTGTCCAAACTTAACTAATATGCATAGTGTGGAGCGTTACATAGAAACTGTGTCCATTCCTCGTTTAGTGAAGCCAAACAATAAATCTAGTGCAGGATTTAGCAAAAATCTTATTGTAATTAAACCAGAAAATCTAAATATCAGTGAACAAAAACAATTTTTAAAGCTAGGTCTTCTAAACATTAGATCGCTCACACCTAAAGCAGTTATTGTAAATGAAATGGTCACAGATAATAATTTTGATGTTCTGTGCCTTACTGAAACCTGGCTTAAACCAAATGAGTATTTTGGTCTAAATGAGTCTAGTCCACCAGGATACTGTTATAAGCATGAGCCTCGTCTGATCGGTCGCGCGGCGGTGTTGCGACAATCTATAAAGATATTTTTAATGTTACTCAGAAAACAGGTCACAAGTTTAATTCTTTTGAAGTACTTGTGCTAAATGTTACGCTGTTAGATGTAAGAAAGAAATCCATATTATCTCTAGCCTTGGCTACTGTATATAGACCTCCAGGGCCATATGCTGAATTCCTAAAGGAGTTTGCAGACTTTCTCTCGGATCTATTGGTGAATGTCGATAAAGCAATAATTGTTGGAGATTTTAACATACACGTAGATAATACAAATGATGCTTTAGGGGCTGCGTTTACAGACTTATTAAACTCCTTTGGGGTCAAACAAAACGTCAGTGGTCCCACTCATCGTCTAAATCATACACTAGATTTAATTATATCATATGGAACCAGTCCAACTGATATAAATATTATACCGCAAAACGATGATGTCACTGATCATTACATGGTGACTTGCATAATACGTACTGCCGAAATATGTCATGTTGCGCCACGTTATAGAAAAGGCAGAACAATCCTTCCAACCACTATAGATAGATTCTCAAATAGCTTACCTGATCTATCTAAGCTGCTAAGTGAACCCAAACAAACTGATCAATTAGATGAAATGACTAGCAGTTTGAGCACCATTTTCACTAGTACATTAGATATTGTTGCACCAATTAGATTAAAAAAGGTTACAGAGAAAACTAAAGCACCCTGGTACAACAGTGATACGCATGCTATCAAGAGAGAAACTCGTATCTTAGAGCGTAAATGGAAACAAACTAATTTAGAGGTCTTTAGAATCGCGTGGAAAGACAGTATGTCACGTTATAAAAAGGCTCTAAAAACTGCCAGGGCTGAGCATCTTCGCAAACTAATAGAAAATAACCAAAATAATCCAAGGTTTTTATTTAACACCGTGGCTAGACTAACAAATAAACAGACATCGCCAGAGCAAAATATACCGTTACAGTTTAGCAGTAATGATTTTATGAATTACTTCAATGAGAAAATAGAAAGCATCCAAAACACAATTATAAATGTACAATCCTCTATGGTGTCTTATGATTCAGCCTCAATTATGGCCCCTCTAGAACAACTACACCGCTTTACAACGATAGGACAGGAAGAGCTAAATAAACTTATCATTGCTTCTAAACCAACAACATGTTTATTAGATCCAATACCCACTAAACTACTAAAAGAAGTGTTACCTGTAGTGGAAGAGCCTCTCCTCAATATTATTAACTCGTCTTTATCTTTAGGTCATGTTCCAAAAATATTCAAGCTGGCAGTAATAAAACCTCTCATTAAGAAACCGCAATTAGATCCAAATAACTTAGCAAATTACAGACCCATTTCAAATCTTCCATTTATGTCAAAAATACTAGAAAAAGTTGTGTCCGCTCAATTGTGCTCTTTTTTGCAAGAAAATGATATCTATGAAAAATTCCAGTCAGGATTCAGACCGCATCATAGTACAGAAACTGCGCTAGTTAAAATTACAAATGATTTACTTTTAGCTTCTGACCAAGGCTGTATCTCAATACTAGTCCTACTTGATCTTAGCGCTGCGTTCGACACTATAGATCATAAAATACTCTTGGATCGACTACAAAACTACACTGGTGTTCAGGGACAGGCATTAAGCTGGTTTAGATCGTACTTATCGGACCGTTCTCATTTTGTTTGTTTAAATGGGGAAAAATCAAAGATAACGCCAGTAGACTATGGAGTACCGCAAGGATCGGTTTTAGGCCCTCTGCTATTCTCAATATATATGCTGCCACTTGGTAATATTATAAGAAAACATGGAATTAACTTCCACTGTTATGCTGATGATACTCAATTATATATTTCATCACGACCAGACGAAAACACTAACTCATCTAAATTGACAGAGTGTCTCAAAGATATAAAATGCTGGATGACGCGTAATTTCCTGCTATTAAATTCAGATAAAACGGAGGTTTTACTTATTGGTCCAAAAAACTACTCACAAAACCTCTTACAATACAACTTTAATATAGATGGATGTCCTGTTACTTTATCCACTACAGTAAAAGACCTGGGTGTTATACTAGACCGCAACTTGTCTTTCGAAAATCATATTTCATATGTTACAAGAACAGCCTTTTTCCACCTTAGAAACATTGCTAAGCTACGTAACATGCTATCTGTTTCTGATGCAGAAAAGTTAGTTCATGCATTTATGACCTCGAGACTAGATTACTGTAATGCTTTATTAGCCGGTTGTCCTGCATCCTCAATAAACAAGCTACAGTTAGTCCAAAATGCAGCCGCTAGAGTTCTTACTAGGTCAAGAAAATACGATCATATAACACCGATTTTATCATCTCTACACTGGTTACCTATTAAGTTCCGCATCAACTACAAAATACTACTACTAACCTATAAAGCCCTAAATGGTTTAGCTCCAATGTACTTAACGGACCTTCTTTCGCCCTACAATCCACCGCGTTCTTTAAGATCACTAAATTCAAGGCTTCTGGTCATTCCTAGGATATCTAAGTCCACTAAAGGAGGGAGGGCGTTCTCGCATTTAGCTCCAAAACTCTGGAATAGCCTTCCCGATACGGTTCGAGGCTCTGACTCGCTGACACAGTTTAAAACTAGACTAAAAACGCATCTCTTCAGTCAAGCATTCACATAATGCTTACCTTTTAGTCCTCTGTTATGCCATACAGAACCGTTTGCCGCTGAAACTGCTTAACGCACCAGTGGGGCTCGACAGCCTTTTAGACAAACGGTTCGACACGTCGGCACGTATGGTTGGCTTGCGGAGAGTTTGTGAGATAGTGATTTTCTAACACCGACTCTTGTATAATGGAAATCATTCTGAACATCAGCTATGCTAATTATCTCCCATCTGCCTTTCTGCTGTTATCTCGGGACGTTTGTCCCGAGAAAATGGCGCTCGTCAGGTCCAGTTTGTATCCAGCCTCTCACGGGGATCTCAGATGCCCCAACGCCTGTGAAGAGACGACTCAACGCTGGCGATATGTTATGGCTCCATATTATATATGAACAATATTTATATTTAATATTTATATATAAACAATATGAATGTAAGCCAGAGGAGAACTGGCCCCGACTGAGCCTGGGTTCTCCCAAGGTTTTTTCTCCATCCAATCTGATGGAGTTTTGGTTCCTTGCCACTGTCGCCTTGCTTTGCCTTGCTTTTGGCTTGCTTAGTCGGGTTTTTACCATTTAACAATATTACTTATCTGTGTTGTACTTCTGTCATGTTATCACTGTGAAGCTGCTTTGATACAATCTGTATTGTGAAAAGCGCTATATAAATAAATGTGACTTGACTTGACTTGACTTTGTCTGAAGGTCTCAGAGAAGATGCTATAAAGCTATTTGAAGAATATGCTGACCTGAGCCAACTTCGTTTTGCCAGATTCCTGCGCAGAGCCCAGTGCCATCACGTTCAGCAACCTGAGAAGGCTGGTTGGGACTGTGGCTTGGATCTGGAGAGCAGCTAAAAAGTTCTTGAGTGCCAAAACCAGAGACCAAGAAAAGTGGGAGGCAGTACCATCCTCGGGTGTCCTTAGTCAGTGAGAGACGAGACGTGTTTCGAGACCTTTGCCTAGCAGCACAAGAGGGCGTCAACTTCCCAAGCACCACAACAGACAGATTAGTCGTCTACAGAGAAGTGGACTTCTAGTTTGTGGTGGTAGAATCCAGACCTTCAAAGAAGACTGCAGAGCTGTTCCACTCGTACCATTCCAAGCCTGGTTACCCACCCTGCTAGCCAGAGAAGCACACAGTGAGGCACATAACGGAGTG
This sequence comes from Hybognathus amarus, assembly GCA_030378365.1. Classification (NCBI taxonomy): domain Eukaryota; kingdom Metazoa; phylum Chordata; class Actinopteri; order Cypriniformes; family Leuciscidae; genus Hybognathus; species Hybognathus amarus. The sequence goes on along the minus strand of JAQIUQ010001697.1, from coordinate 26,660 downwards.
GCGGGAACCCTGCTGCGGATGAGGATAAAGGCATGGGTCATCAGAGGAAGGATCATTGCCCAAAAAGTTGTTGACAAGTGTATCATCTGCAAGAAAGCAAAAGCAAGAATCTGTAAACAAATAATGGGAAACTTACCTGAAGAGAGGTCAAGTCCTGCTGCACCATTCGAATTCACATCCGTTGACCTGTTTGGACCTTACCATGTGAAGGATGATGTCAAGAAGAGAGTGACCATGAAAGTATGGGGCGTCGTGTTTTGCTGAATGTCCAGCCGAGCCATCCATGTTGAGCTGGCAAACACACTATCGACAGAGAGCTTCCTGCTTGCTTACCAGAGATTCACTGCTGTCCGAGGCCATCCCCGTAAAATCTGGTCTGATCCTGGTACAAACTTTGTCGGAGCGAGATCCGTCCTAAAAGAGATGTACACTTACCTGGATCAAAAGAGAACAGAGTCACTTGAAGAGTATGCTGCCAAAAATGAGACCACCTGGACGTGGAAAATCTTCCCGGCTGACTCGCCTCACCAAAACAGGGCCGCCGAAGCTGCTGTCAGACTCACCAAGAGAGCCCTTCAAAGCCTTGGCAATGTAGAAGACCTTACCTTTAGTGAGTTCCTGACAGTGCTGCAGCTAGCTGCTAATCTTGCCAATGAGAGACCCATCGACGCCAGAGTCCAGAGCCGAGAAGAGTGCATCCAGTACATCAAACAACTTCTGGAAGTCCTGGAGCCAACTTGTTCAGTTCAGTTTATTGTCATTGTTATCCCAAAGGACAGCAACGAAATTGTGTTCGGAGCATATAACAACCGTACATGGTATCTTAAAGTGCACTAAATAATAATAAATAAATATCCCCCGTGTAAACATGACACCTCAAAGTATATAATAGCAGCAAAAAGGTATACAAAACAAGAGACAACCAAAAACAGAGAGTATGATCAGAGGTGGATATGGATGAGTTAATGCAGCAATGCAAAGTCCAGTTCACAGATATTTCACAGAGAGGTATGATTTACTGTCCATGAGAGGAGAGGGGAGGGGGATGGGGGCAGTGAGGAAATATCAATTAAGCAGGATGGATATGGTTAATGCAGCAATGCAAAGTCCAGTTCATAGTTATTTTACGCTGAGATATAGTTTACTGTCCATTGGAAGGAAGTGGGGAGGGTAGGGAGAGAGAGGGAAGGGCATCATTAAGCAGCCTTACTGAGATACATTTGGTATTTCAGTAAGGCCTTTCATTTCAGACCACTCGTTGGAGTGCCTGCTGATGGGCCTTAGTGCAGCTGGAATACCCCACTAAGAATCCATATGTCAAAACACTGCTGATGGCACAGTTGTAAAAGTTGACCATCAGCTGTTTAGGAATCCTGGCATTCCTCAGTTGCCTCAGATAGTAGAGGCGTTGCTGAGCCTTCCCTATCACAGAGGTGATGTTGGTTCCCCAGGACAGGTCCTCAGTCACCGTTACTCCCAGGAATTTGAAAAATGGCACCCTCTCCACCACTTCATTGCCTATGTAGAGAGGAGAGTGATTGGGTCTGCATTTGCGAAAATCCACGATAATTTCCTTAGTCTTTTTAATATTCAAGGACAGGTTATTCTTGACACACCATGACGCTAGATGTTGCACTTCAGTCCGATAATCTGCCTCATTGTTGTTGTTAATGAGTCCCAGCACTGTTGTATCATCTGCAAATTTAACAATGAGGTCGGAGCGGAGAGAAGCAGAGCAGTCATGTGTAAACAGAGTGTAGAGCAAAGGGCTAAGCACACACCCTTGGGGGCCCCGGTGTTGATTGATAGGGTGGAGGACAAGTGCTTGCCTACTCTAACCCTCTGTGTTCGATTTGTCAGAAAATCCACAATCCAATTGCACAGCGAGTTGTTGAAGCCAAGGCGGTGCAGTTTGGCTCGGAGTTTAAACGGCCGGATTGTATTAAAGGCAGAGCTAAAGTCGACGAAGAGGAGTCTTGCGTAGGTGTTCTTGTGCTCAAGATGTTCCAGTAACATGTGAAGCACGATGGCGATGGCGTCCTCAGTCAACCGATTTCGCCTATATGCAAATTGGTGTGGATCAAGTGATGATGGTATTGCACTTTTAATGTGAGTGATGACCAGCCTCTCAAGACACTTAGCAGGAATGGAAGTGAGTGCTACCGGTCTATAGTCATTTAAAAGGCTGGCATTTGACTGCTTGGGGACTGGGACTATTGTGGCTGCCTTAAAGCAGGCAGGAACCCATGAAGTGGATAGCGAAGTGTTATAAATTCCAGTGAAGACGTCAGTTAGCTCCGCAGCACAGTCTCTCAGCACACGGCCCAGCACACCGTCCGGTCCGGCTGCCTTCCTGATGTTAATGCTGCAGAGAGCCCGTCTTACTTCATGGTTGCTCAGGACTGGTGCACGGTCAGTAGACAGGAGGGGGGCAGCACTGGATCAGTGTTTTCCCTGTCATAACGGGCATAAAAGAGATTAAAATCCTCAGCTGAGATGTAATCAGCAGAGGGAGATGTTGATTTACTCTTATAATCCGTAATGGCTCTAATGCCCTCCCATACCTGCCTAGGATCTGCAGAGTTATTAAAACAGGCTTCAATACGCCTCCTGTGTTGTTGTTTGGCAGTGTTGATTCCTTTCCTTAATGCAGCCCTGGCTTTGCTGTATAAGTCATGATCTTTAGAGCCCAATGCTCTATTCCTAGCCCGGATCAGTTGTTCAACTTCGTGTGTAATCCACGGTTTCCTGTTGAGATACACACGGAAATGTTTCCAAGATGTAACATTGTCCACACAGAAGTTAATGTAACACAGGACAGTGGAGGTGTATTCATCCAGTGACTCACGAGTGTCCGTACCCTGCCCCTTGAAAACATCCCAATCTGTGTGGTGGAAACAGTCCTGTAACATAGGGATAGCGTCCTCTGAAAACATTCTCACTGTCTTGGTTGTGATCCCAGTGCTCTTGATCTTGGCTGTGTACCGTGAATGTAGCAGGAGAGAGAGATGGTCTGACAGACCCAGGTGGGGGTAGGCCTGGGCCCTGTATGCTTCTGCTACATTAGTATACACCTGGTCCAGCGTCTTATCTCCCCTCGTAGCACATTTTACATTGCGATGGAATTTGTGAAGAACAGTTTTCAAGTCAGCATGATTAAAATCCCCAGCGGCGACAAAAACACTGTCCGGGTGTGCTACCAAGCTGTTATTAATGCTGTTGGAAATCTGTGCGAGCGCTAGCCTAGTATTAGCGTCCGGTGGAATGTAAACAGCACAGATATAAACAGCAGTGAATTCCCTCGGAAGATAAAACGGTCTGCACTTCAGCAGCATAAGTTCCACCTCTGGACTGCATAGTCTGTTCATAACGGTGACATTTGTGCACCAAGAGTTGTTAATATAGATACACAGTCCCCCGCCGATCTTCTTACCAGAGTCTGCGGTCCTGTCGGCTCGGTAGGTGGTGCGTCCCGCTCAGCTCGATGGCAGCATCCGGAGTGGTGCTGTTCAGCCAAGTTTCAGTAAAAATCATGCAACAACAGTTATAAATAGTCCTCTTTGCTGCTATATGCAACCGGATCTCATCCATCTTGTTACGGATCGACCGGGCGTTTGAGAGGAAGATTGTAGGGAGCGGTGGTTTAAACGGATTAGCCTTTAGCCTAGTCCATGCGCCCCCTCGCTTACCCCTCTTCTGCCGCCGCTCACAGCGCCTTCTTCGTCGGCCTGCTCCTGAGGGGAGCCCGGTAGATGGTCTGGTGATCTCGAGAGGAATGAAGTGCTCGGTTAACAGGTGTTGTACTCCAGTATTCAAGTTCAAAAGTTCAGTGCGGCTGTACTGAAGTGCCGCTGTACTTAAAAAGTGCGACGTAATACACAGTAACGCCAGAAAAGTGAAAAAAACATGCACGTTGTAGGAGCTCCTGGCCGCTGCGACTGTGCGCGCCGCCATTGTCCAACTCACCAAGAATTTGCTGGTCCAAACCTGTTCATTCGCAGTAAGTGGCATACTGCTGAGAGAAACGTTACCGTTGGAGACATAGTTTGGCTCTGCGACCAAAACGCACTGAGAGGGCAGTTCAGGCTTGCAAAAGTTATCAGCGCAAATCATGATTTCAGAGGTGTCGTTTCGAGATGTTCATGTGAAAGTCTCTCCAAGTTACAGCATCTCAGTGAGAAATTCAAAACCTGGTGCCACGGATCCTGAATTGGGTACCATACTACATCGGGATGTCCGACGTCTTGTGGTCCTCATGCCGGTGGATGATCAAGTCAGAGACCAGCCTACCTGAGAGTGCGATCTTTTTGGGCGCTGCCTCACAAAGATCGAGTGGGAGGTGTCGCGCTGTGTGTCTGTCTCCCGTGAGCCTGTCTCATTTCCTCCTCCTCCATTGCGTCTCATCTGCGTGCCGCTCTGCATTGGTAGCGCGCATGTGACTGTGCGCGCCTTGGCACACTCGCGACCAGGTGAATTAAATTGGGACAATCACAAGCTCATGCTCAGTTCAATGAGCGGGAGCACATATACACGATGCAGTCATTTGGCTGTAATACAATGGACTAAGAGGACGGCAGAAGCATTATACATCCACTGTGAGGAATGAGACTTTTGATTGTGACGGGCTATCGGTAAGCTCATATGGACTGTTTAGATCTTTATCTGTTTAGGTGCAGAAATGTATTTAATAAGCTAAGTGTGTTAATGTGAGTGTGAGTTAAGTATTGTCTGCATAGTTAAAGAAATAAATTGCTAAAACCAAATGCTTGGATGAATATGGTTAAAAAGTGTGGGCTTTTTTTACCTTATATTTATAAGTAAATACTTAAATACTGTAGACTTGTTAATTCTTAAAATACAGATTAGTAAATACTGTTTAAAATATGGGTAACACTTTACAATAAGGTTCGGTAACGCTTCCTTTTACAGTCCAGTTACCCATGTAAATACTATGTACTTATTTTAGTAAATACAATTACTGGGTAATAAGTAGTACTAACCCTGAACCTACCCCTAAACCTACCCCTGTTCCATGTACTTACCTTATATTAGCCAGTACTTTCTAGGTAAGTACACTGTAAATACTGTACTGTAAAAGGAAGCGTTACTGGTGGTTCTTTAGTTACTACATTAGTTAACATTAACAAAGATTAACAAATGCTGAAGAAGTATTGTTCATTCTTAGTTAATATTAATTTCAACATTTACTAATACTTCATTAAAATCTTGTTAAAATTAGTTAATGCACTGTGAATTAACATGAACTAACAATGAACAGCTGTATTTGTATTAACTAACGTGGTAACAGTTTACAATAAGGTTCATTAGTTACTACATTAGTTAACATTAACAAAGAATGAACAATAATTCTTCAGCATTTGTTAATCTTTGGTAATGTTAATTTCAACATTTACTAATACTTTATTAAAATCTTGTTAACATTAGTTAATGCACTGTGAACTAACATGAACAAACAGTGAACAGCTAGATTTGTATTAACTAACGTTGACAAAGAATAACAAATACAGTAACAAATGGTTAGTTCATGTTAGTTAATGCATAAACTAATGTTTAATAAATGAACCTTATTGTAGTGTTACCACTAACGTTAACAAAGATGAACAAAAACAGTAACAAATGTATTGCTCATGGTTAGTTCATGTTAGTTAATACATTAACTAATGTTTAATAAATGAACCTTATTGTAAAGTGTTACCAAAATATGATTGTTTGTGGGACATTATACCTCATCTAAATATACTTACCTTGACTTGTGTTAATTGCAACTGTGAATAATACCTATTTATTCAAAATGCTTTTATTTTTGTATTTAAAGGTTTTTCACCTGTTACTCCTGTAACTCCTGTTACACCACCTGTTACTTCTGTACTTCAATTGAACTGGTCAAAATACATTTATCTGAGTGAAATCCGAAGTCTGGTCCTTGTTAAGTGTGGACACCTCACAGCTAGAACAAAACACTTGACATCCATAGTCTACTGACGTTTTCCCCATTTAAACAGACAAAATGATAACAGTCCGATAAGTATGATCTGTATCAGTTGAATTTGCTAAGTTATTTGGATCTAAACCAGCTTAATGCCTGTCCCTGAACACCAGTGTAGTTTTGTATTCGATCTAAGAGTATTTTATGATCTATAGTGTCGAATGCAGCGCTAAGATCAAGTAGAACTAGTATTGAAATACAGCCTTGGTCAGAAGCTAAAAGTAAATCATTTGTAATTTTAACTAGCGCAGTTTCTGTACTATGATGCGGTCTGAATCCTGACTGGAATTTTCCATAGATATAATTTTCTTGCAAAAAAGAGCACAATTGAGCGGACACAGCTTTTTCTAGTATTTTGGACATAAATGGAAGATTTGAAATGGGTCTGTAATTTGCTAAGTTATTTGGATCTAATTGCGGTTTCTTAACGAGAGGTTTTATAACTGCCAGCTTGAATATTTTTGGAACATGACCTAAAGATAAAGACGAGTTAATAATATTGAGGAGAGGCTCTTCCACTACAGGTAATACTTCTTTCAGTAGTTTAGTGGGTATTGGATCTAATAAACATGTTGTTGGTTTAGATGCAATGATAAGTTTATTTAGCTCTTCCTGTCCTGGAAGACAGTGGAAAAGCGGTGTAGTTGTTCTAGAGGGGCCATAATTGAGGCTGAATCATAAGACACCATAGAGGATTGTACATTTATATTTGTGTTTCGGATGCTTTCAATTTTCTCATTGAAGTAATTCCTAAAATCATTACTACTAAACTGTAACGGTATATTTTGCTCTGGTGATGTCTGTTTATTTGTTAGTCTAGCCACGGTGTTAAATAAAAACCTTGGATAATTTTGGTTATTTTCTATTAGTTTGCGGAGATGCTCAGCCCTGGCCTTTTATAACGTGACATACTGTCTTTCCATGCAATTCTAAAAGCCTCTAAATTAGATTGTTTCCATTTACGCTCTAAGTTGCGAGTTTCTCTCTTGATAGCATGCGTATCACTGTTGTACCAGGGTGCTTTAGTTTTCTCTCTAACCTTTTTAATCTGGTTTAATATTGGTGCAACAATTTCTAATGTATTAGTGAAAATGGTGCTCAAACTGCTAGTCATTTCCTCTAATTCATCTGTTTGTTTGGGTTCACATAGCAGCTAAGATAGATCAGGTAAGCTATTTGAGAATCTATCTATAGTGGTTGGAAGGATTGTTCTGCCTGGTCTATAACGTGGTGCAACATGACATATTTCAGCAGTACGTAGTATGCAAGTCACCATGTAATGATCAGTGACATCATCACTTTGCGGTATAATATCTATATCAGTTGGATTGGTTCCATATGATATAATTAAATCTAGTGTATGATTTAGACGATGACTGACGTTTTGCTTGACCCCAAAGGAGTTTAATAAATCTGTAAACGCAGCCCCTAACGCATCATTTGTATTATCTACATATATGTTAAAATCTCCAACAATTATTGCTTTATCGACGTTGACCAATAGATCTGAGAGACAGTCTGCAAACTCTTTTAGGAAATCAGGGCCCTGGAGGTCTATATACGGTAGCCAAGGCTAGAGATAATATGGATTTCTTTCTTACATCTAAGAGCGTAACATTTAGCACAAGTACTTCAAATGAATTAAACCTGTGACGACCGCCGCCATGACCGATCAGATGGGGCTCATGCTTATAACAGTATCCTGGCGGAGTAGACTCATTTAGACTGAAATACTCATTTGGTTTAAGCCAGGTTTCAGTAAGGCACAGAATATCGAAATTATTATCTATGACCATTTCATTTACAATAACCGCCTTAGGTGTGAATGATCTAATGTTTAGAAGACCTAGCTTTAGAAATTGTTTTTGTTCACTGACATTTAGATTTTCTGGTTTAATTACAATAAGATTTTTGCTAGATCTTACACTAGAATTATTAGTGGGGCAGTTAAGCGCAAAAATCGATCACTTTGCGATAAAAGCATAAAATTTGGTAGGAAGGCTCACAAAGGGGGTCTGATCAGATTTAGGACCGTAGGCGCTTGAAATTTGACCCCTGGGGGTCATGGCAACCATTTTTCAAAATGGCCACCAAATATGAATTTCATAATGGGAAAATGGATTAAAAGCTGCCAGAAACATAAAATACAATAACACATTTCACCATAAATACATGCAAATATAAGCACACTTTCACAAAGAAGGTCTTTAAACTTTAAAATATAAGATACATTTGAAAATGTGCTCCTGTAATGCTAAATATTAGGCTACTATACTGTACATGGGTTCATGAATTATCTGTAAATTCATGTTATGTGATCAAAATTAGACATCACAGTGACAAGTGATTAACAGTTGATCTTTTATCTTTTTGCCTCTTGCACCATTCATCAAAGTTCAGTACATCACTGGAGGAATGCATATTCATGTAATTATCATATGCAGCACATTGTATCTGTTACTTGGTGGGCTCTCTTCATGTGCAACATGGGCCACTTTTAAGAAAGAGTCAGCTGTGCCTGTTGTGGTAATGTCTGCTTGAACAAGAGCCTCTACCCAACCACTTCCTTGCAGCCAGTCTTCTTAAGTCCTCAAGAATGCCATCTCAATGTGGAGACCCCCAAAATGAATCACAATTTCACCATTTCTACAGTCATGGTCAAAATTGATGGCACCCCTGGTAAATATGATCAAAACTGGCTGTAAAAAATAAATCTGCATTGTTTATCCTTTTGATCTTTCCTTCAAAAATTTGGCAAAATCCTAACCTTTCATTGAAGTAAAAGAATTGAGAGTGGGAGTAAATCACATTATGAAATAAATGTTTTTCTCCAAAACATGTTGGCCACAATTATTGGCACCCTTTTAATAAATACTTTTTGCAATCTCCTTTTGCCTAGATACCAGGTCTGAGTCTTTTCCTATAATGCCTGATAAGTTTGGAGAACACCTGACAAGAGATCAGAGACCATTTCTCCATATAGACTCTCTCCAGATCCTGCAGATTTCCAGATCCATGTTGGTGCTTCTTCTCTTCAGTTCAGACCACTCATCAGGTCAGGGAACTGGGACGGTCATGGCAGAAGCTTCATTTTGATGTTTGTTTTGGATCGTTGTCCTGATGGAAGATCCAACCACTGCCCATTAAAAGATTTCTATCAGAAGCCATCAGGTTTTGATTTTTTATCTGTTGTGAAGCTCAACAATCTTTTGATGCACATCAGAACCATGTTCTTTGGTTTTACTCATTGTGATGGATGATTAAAAGAAATGTGGCCTTTGTGCTTCCTCATATTTAAACTCCTGTGAAACAAGAAGTCATGACTGGACAATTTCATGTTCCTAGACACCCTGGTGTGCCAAAAAATAAAGAGGGCAAATATCAGTGGGAAGATACTTCAGATATACAGTATTTTACAAAAATTCTATGGGTGCCAATAATTGTGGCCAACATGTTTTGGAGAAAAAAACATTTATTTCATAATGTGATTTCCACCCCACTTTCAATTCTTTTACTTCAATGAAAGGTTAGGATTTTGCCAATTTTTGGAATGAAAGATCAAAAGGATAAACAATGCAGATATATTTTTTACAGCCAGTTCTGATCATATTTACCAGGGGTGCCATCAATTTTGACCATGACTGTATCTAAGGCGACATCTATAATTTGTGATATTTTGCATTGTTCCTAATAAATGTGGCCTATATACCTTGCCCTTTATCTAACCGTGCAATCTGTAGAGATATTGGGAGTTGTTTAAGTTCATCAAATTTGTATAGATTCTCTACCAGATTTTTGTCTTTGGCATCTGAATGGCTCTTAAGTATTATTCTGACAAATGAAACACAATTCCCAGTCAGTTATTTGTGTTTGGGGATCAGTATATCAAGATTAAATAATTTGAAGGTTTTAGCCATTGCATTGGATCAAAGTAGTTCTTGTGTAGTGGTCTTGTAGTTTTAGTTTTTCTTAAGAGGTGGAACTGTATTTGAGGTCTACTACAAACTTAAAAGATGTGTGCTAATACCTTAAAAAATATTGGCTACTCTATTTCACTTAACTGGCACAAAAAAGATTAAATCGATTGACTAATTGTGGTAATCATGTTAATCGTAATTTACGTTTTTCTTGTGAGGAAAACTCGGTCTACAATGTGATGTGTACTAGGCCTACCTACTAAACCACTTGCAAATAGTCCAGCAGGACTCAACAGTTCTTACAATTAATATTTCTAGTCAAGGTGAGAGCATTTGGAGAGCAAAGAATTGACTGAGATTAGCTTTGGGTGGTATAAACTAGCCGTACAAGAGCACAGAGTTACAATGAAATAAATAGGATGAATTGTAGCTAGTTTAGATAACCAACCTAAATTAAATTATGTGGAAATGTACACCTACTTTATTTCACAGAATCCTAACTCTAAATTCCTGCAGACTAAAATCTATTTTATGTCATATTTACCTGTCTGAGTTAATGTTTGCTTACTTGCAGTATTAGCCTACACTATTTTTACTGAGTAACAGTGAGAAACACATTCGACTGACTTTGCCTTTGTCTCACTTGTAGTCAAGAGTAAAACATCCCACCAGTTCCATAGATTTTAAAGAGAATATTCAACTGTGGCCACCACAAGATGAAACCTACTGACTGAATAAGGAGTCACTGACAAACTACCAAGTAAAAATGATGCATATTGCTATATGCACACAATTTAATATTAAATATTTAAATATACATTTAAAAAGTACATCGATTGTAAATAGATTATTTAGATTGTACAAGTAACTAGATTGATTAATGATCAAATGTGCAACTTTTTTAATTGTTATTTTCTGTTGTCTATCCATTATGACATTATGAAATCCATATAGGGCGGCCATTTTCAATTTGTTTTTAAACATATCTTATATTTTAAAGTTTAAAGACCTTCTATTTGAAAGTGTGGTCATATGTACATGTATTTATGGTGAAATGTGTTAGTGCATTTTATGTTTCTGGCAGCTTTTAATTCATTTTCCCATTCCGAAATCCATATTTGCTGAAAAATGGCCAACATGGCCCCCAGGGGCCAAATTTTGAGCGCCTACGGTCCTAAATCTGATCAGACCCCCTTTGTGAGCATTTCATGTACCAAATTTCATGCTTTTATCACGAAGTGATCGATTCTGATGAAAATCTGCGCTTAGCCGCCCCACTATATTGTTTGGCTTCACTAAACGAGGAATAGACACAGTTTCTAGATAGACAATGTTCCACAGTAAGCATATTAGTTAAGTTTGGACAACAAAGACTGTGATTTGGACTTTGACTTACTAGTCACCTAGCGTGTAACGTCTTGGAGATGTTGTCCTACAGAACAGCCGCTCCGATTCTGCTGGGGTGAAGTCCATCAGCACGATACAGCCTAGGTCTCTCCAAAAACAGATTCCAATTATTTACAAAGAGCAGTTTCTGTTCATTACACAATAACATTAACCATTCATTTAGTACAAATAGTCTACTGAACCTTTCCTGTCCCGGTACGTGGGAAGCGGTCCAGACACGATGATTGTTGCTTTAGGCGCTGTGGTGCGTACCGTCTCGATCAGGCTCATGTAGTCCTTCTTCAGGACCTCCATCTGCCGCAGCCTGATGTCGTTCGCTCCCGTGTGCAGCACAACAACTCCGACGCGCTCGTCACCGTTCAGGATCTCGGGAACCTGTGCAGCGACATCAAGAACACGAGCACCAGGAAAGCAGTGAGTGTGCACCCTAACTTTCCCGAGTTAGCGCGGACATGACGGACCATGGATGTGCCAATGATCACGGCGTTGTCGCGTTCCGGCTCGCGAAGAGGGGAGAAGCGGTTCCGAGTGGAGATCTCGAAGACCGGGAGGGGCGGAGAGGTAGCTCTGGTCCTGTCTCGTTTCTTCCGCTGTGTGATCCGTGGTCCATGGTGTTGTGTCTGTACCGGAGTGAATGAAGCCAGAGATGATCGTGTCTTCCTGGGCAGAGAAACACACGGAGTAGACGAAGTCGGAGTCAAAGAGTTAGCGTTACTAACCATTGATTTGTGAGCATCGGCGCGTGATGCTTCAACCGTTGAACGCCGATCCAACAGCTCGGCTTGCTTCACCAGCAGACCACGGATCTGTTTCTCGACGTATTCCAGCTCCTGCTTCACCGAGAAGAGCTCGAATGTGTCCTCACCTGCACTCAGAGGTAACGTTAGACATGCATCCGATATGTTCGCCATTATAACAGATGAACAGTAAATTAGTAGTGATACTACAACTATCACTACTAATTTAGGACTGCAACGCCGGATATAACCCGTATCCTTTCAGTGAAACAGGTGTAAAATGAGACGGCCAATAGGCGAGAAGTCACGCAAGAAATGCTAGCGGGCTAAAGGCTAGTAGCCGAGATTCGGAAAATTGGATCTAAGTAGCGATATCAAAGCAATCCAATTGTTTTTTTTTCTATAAAAATAGAAAGTGCTTGTTTATAAATGAGTGGTAAAGAAGAAAAACAAGGATTAATGAAGCAATTCTCCGGAGCTACAAACACAAATACCGATTGCACGCGCATGCGCAAATTGCCATCACACACCCCCCTTTAAAAGAGATCCGTCACAAATCGGATAAAAAAAAACAACAACACCATAAATGTATTAATCATATTTCTAGGCACATTGTTATACCACCTCTGATCACAGTACAACACAATTATTTCCATTCACCCTTCAGCCCCACCTTGCCATCAGCAATCTGGATCCTGAAAGCCAATTATGATGACAAGAGAGCACAGAAAAACAGAAACAACCATTGCACTTAATTGATCAGATCAGGAACACAAGATAACGCATCTGCCACTACGTTATCTGATCCTTTAATATGTCTAACAATCAAATTGTAGGGTTGTAAAAACAGTATCCAGCACATTAAGCGCTGACTCAGCAACTGTAAAAAATGCAACAATGTTAACGGATTATGATCAGAAAACACTTGCACGGGCATTCCTCCCCGACATACACATCAAAAAACTCAAGTGCCCAAATTAAGGATAAAGCCTCTTGCTCGATTACAGAGTAATTTTTCTGAAAAGTGTTAAACTTTCGAGAAAAGAAACTCACAAAACTCCAGCACCAACCTGGCTGGCAACCACCTGTAACTTAAAGAACAGGAGCAGAAGTCAATAACAATTGAATGTTTTCAAAAGCTCAGACAATTTTCACTCCAGTCAAACTTTACTGAGTTTTTAAGTAAGTCAGTCAGCGGAGAAACCACGGATGAAAAAATTTTGACAGAAACCCCGGTAATAACCGGCCATCCCCATATAACGCATGAGTTCTTTCTTGGTAGACGGAGAAGGAAACTGCTGAATGGCAACAACTTTGGCCTGAAGTGGACGCACTTTACCTTGGCCTACCTCTTTCCCCAAATATCTTACAGTCTAACTTGCTCACAAAATTAGCTGTACCCACCTGATCTACACAATCCTCTATTCAAGGAAGTGGAAAAACATCGGGCTTAGTGATGGCGTTTAACTTGAGATAGTCAGTACAAAATCTATAAGTTGAATCTGCTTTCCGTACTAACAAGCAAGGTGAAGCCCAACTTGAGCACGATGGAACAGCTATTCCGTTCTGAAGCATATATCGAACTTCAGATTCCAAGAGTGAAACTAACGCGCGTAAAAAGAAAAGTTTGAACCGAAATTTATGCGCGTGACGCGCGCCAGAATTGAAATCCGTTGACGGCCATTGTTTTTATGTCGACTGAGCATTCATCTGGAGAGTAGAACAATGGCGTGGGGATAATCGTCGCCGTATATTTGTGTTCTCCGGACCCTTCTGAGGTGAACTGTTTGGCTACTTTCACCATTTGCTCGCTCCAGGACCTGTGCTGGATGGCGGCCGCTGTCAGCGGTACTTCCGCCTGTCCCGCGCCCAGTTTGATGACCTGTTGTCCCGCATCGGAGCGAGGATCACCCTCGCCCTCATCCACCTCATCTAGCGGTCATTTATTTTTGTTTTGATGATAAATAGAGCCAGCTTCCAAAAGTTATTAACCTGACCTGTGTTTTTTTTTCTCTCACGTCCAGACAAGGACTTATGCACACATGTTGATTGTAGGGTTCCCACACCTTGCTTAACATCAAATTCAAGGACCTTTCAAGGACTTTCCAGGTCCAATACCCTCAAATTCAAGGACTTAATGTGGGGACGCATTTCAAGTGAGAGGAAGGAAAATACATTGTGTATATGCAAGATACATTCAGGGTTCTCAAGTCTCACGCATTGGCCGTCAGACACACGCAATTCTACCAGTTCACATGCTCACACGCCACATCGGGTATTTCTCACGCTGAAAAGGCAACGTCAACCAAGTTGTCCTGCAAGCTTTATATATAACGTTGAATACGAGCTTTAGGCACACAGTGAAGTTTCCTGCCGCCAGCACGTATCTCTCTGACAGATTGCGTTTGGTTTTTATTAACATATCGCACCTAAAAACGCGTAGAAAACGCTAAGCGCCGCATTCTCCTTTTCCAAAGCGCTAGGGCGGTTGCGCTCCGGTTGATTCTTGTCATGTTATCTACTGTACGCTTATGGTGCGCTTGCGGCATTCTGAAAAGTTGAGATGTTTTTATCTCGATGCGGCCGACGTGAAAACGGCGCGTCGCACCACGACCGCGGCTTCCATATGAGCGCGCAGTCCGCGCCTCCATTTGAAATAATGAACTTGAGCGCGCAAAAGACGCGAATATGTAAACGGGCAACATACGAACATTCTCCTCGTTCAGGTAACCAAGAACATCGCGTGTGATGGAGAAGGGAAGAAAGCTCGTCTAACATTTTTAGCATAGAACATACATTTCAATATATATAGCCCATCGCATACATTATTATTATTGTTGATGCAGTAAAAAACTCTACAACTACTTTGCAACCAGGCCAGAAGCTTTGGCTCAGTTTGGCTTGCTTACATTACCTGAATATATAAGGGAAATGTTAGTGGGTATGGGAGGGAATGAATGTATTCCTTCATTTTATTTTAAATGATTTATTATACTGTATTAATAAGCTTTCTAGTTACATTAAGGCTACATATATTAAAGCAGAGTGCTCTGAGTAATATTTTATATCCTGTCAAAATACATTAATTATTGTCAGGGAAAGATGTCAGGGAAAAAGCAAAAATATATTTGTGTAAACACACACCTTAATATTATAATATGCCCATTTGTTCACAATGTCCCACCACACAATAAATCATTATACCATTTTCGACTAGACACATTCAAAATGCAAAAATATTTGCTTTTCCAAACTGTTTGGAGCAATTTGTTATATTTTTGTATTTTTTTGTATATTTTTATAATATAACATTTAAGAGTAGGCTATATTGTGTCACAGTCTCCGTCTGCACGTCCTGTTGCGTCTCCTGCACTACACTTCCCATGACCCTCTTGTCTCCACACCTGAACTCACTCCCTTATCAGCCTCCCGTTCAGCGTCCTGATCATGTGTGTCACCTGTCCTCACCTCATTAGTGTTCATTTGTGCTTGTATTTAGTTCAGTTCTGCACTTTCAGTCTTTGTCGGTCAATGTGTTATGTTAGCCTGTGTTGCGCCTGAATCCCTGTCTTCTTGCCTATATTTATAGTTAAAGTTATCTTCGTTCCTGATCTGGTCTCCACTGGTTCCTCCGCCTGCGGCACACCCTGACAATTTGATGTGATGAATTGCTTTGTCATTTATGAGATTTACCAATTGTTATAATTTCAGTTTGTGCTGGTTAATTATGAACAATGGTTAAATTTGGGGGGCGGGGATGGGTGGGGGTGGGGCTTAATTTGGGCTCCTCCCCTAACCGCATGTGATCTCACTCCAAGCTTTTGCTAAAACTTGAGAACCCTGATACATTGTTACAGATCTGTCAAACAACTAGGCAAAAAAGCTTTTTTTGGCATTTTTTTTGCCATATGACAGATCTGATATTCCATTAGTAGCATTTATGTTTTGCATAAAACTGAAGAATATTTTGTATCCTATAATTTTATTTATTTATATGTTGTATATGTTGGCGTGCCTTATTAGTATTTATTTACTACTTAAATTATGACTACATTATTACGTAATTATTGTCCCATTTTTATTTAAATAATTTAGCAACTTTAACTTTTTTAAATGCCATAAATTGTGTATGACAGATAGGATCATCATTTATTTAGCATGTTTAATATTTATAAATGATAAATTAATAAAATAACATTAATTATAATTTATGAATTAATCTGTCTAATAACATCTACAAATATAATATATACCTGTCTATCAAGCTCTGACAATAACAGATTATCCAGATTAAAAAAAAAACAATCTGCCTTACATATTTAAATGCACAGATTTGTCTGTTACTGCAACTGTCAGAAATCCACCCCACCGCGTGAGTAAATGAAACTGTGCAGTTCAACTTTGTCATTAATTACTGGACACCCATTGATACCTATTTTCAGATCTGTAGAGGACGTGAGCTCAACATAGTTTAAAAAAAAAGTGCATTACGCTGGTGTACAGCGCACGTTCTCTAGACTCTGTCACTATGGGAAAAAAAGACGCAAACTTGCATTAACCACCAAATTAATGTCTGGGACCTGGGTCAATATAAGTTACTGGACAAATCGAGTCCGGACTGATTTGATACGGAACGCATCATTTTACATTTAAATAAGGGACAAAAATTCTTTGTAATCTTCTTTTTGGTGTGTCTGTGAAATGTCAAGGTGCCATCATTGTGGTTTCCTGCACATGTGAATGTCATGGCAAAGTAAAACACAAAGTGCCTTACGCGGGAAACACTATGCGAATTGGGACGCAGCATTAACCTTTGGACTTAACGTGTAAATGCACGTAACTAACATAAATCAAGCAAGCTGGTGTGCATAGGCCACGGAGTCGGAGTGTTGGCGAAATAACACATTCAGCGGACCGGAGAGAATAATATGGATTTTTTTTCAGAAAACGTCTTGCACAAAATCAATTCAAGCACTTTCAAGGATCTGTATCTATGTATGTTTACTTTCAAGAACTTTCCAGGGCCTTGAAACAAAAAATCAGATTCACAAACTTTCAAGGATTTCAAGGACCCGTGGGAACCCTGTGATTGTCTTTACATCATCATAATACTATTTCATATAATGTTAATCTAGATATGGAATGAACAACATTCAATACAAAATGAACATGTCTCGTATAGAAATAAAGTTAAGTGATAAAATATTTCCTTTGTTGTGCATAATCCCACCAATGCATTTAGTCATATTACAAAATAATTTATTGAAACATCCAGACACTTCACCACGTGAGCAAGCAGCTAGGCTCCTGATTGGTTAACACGGCGCGAATTCACGCCAAAGTTCAGATTTTTCAACTTGGGCGGCAGACGCGATTTCACGTCAAACGCGTGAATGCACAAATGGCACTAACTAAATCATTCGCGCTTAACGCGGCAGACGCTCAAATCGCGCGAACTTAACGCACGAATGAGGCGTATTCGCGTCTTCGCGCCGCGCTCCATGCCTCATTCGCGCCGCAGAAATTTTTATGCGCGTAACGCGTCTTTGCATTGACTTAACATTAGAAATCATTCGCGCCTGATGCGCTATTCGCGTCCGGTGTGAACGCACCATTACTGACGGGAGCCCTATAAAAAAGCTGACGAATCGGTTGCGCCTCTCACATATCAACATCATGCTGTATCAAATGAGTATGATTGGGTATATCTGAGAACAAACCAGTAAACTCCCCTAACAACTGTGTTAGATCTTTATTTTGAGAAAAGACTCAAAGAAGCAGTGACAACTAGAGCAACTGATTGAGTTGATTGGACTTCAGAATTTCGAGAAACGATATGCTTTAAGCAAATTTACATGGAAACACTGCTTAGATTTTCGCCTATCTGGAGTTGACCCAGAAGACGGTAACAAAAATAACACCTGATCACCAGGTGTAAAGACACAACCGTTCAGCACGCTTATCAAAGTGATTCTTCATCTTTTCTTGTGCCACAACAAGATTTTTCTGTGCACTCAGTCCGGCCAAAAACAAACATCTACGAAAACCGTTTACATACTCTACCAAATTTGACATACTCTACCATAAGCTGCTGGATACCGAGTCGCCTGACACATCAAGGATTTAGATGGAGGCAGTGGTCCAATGCAATCGATTATTAAGTGCTCAAACGGTTTACTTGTAACCTCTATGGGATTCAAGGTACTGGTTTCAATAACTGGTTTGGCTTCCCAGTTACCTGGCAACTGTGACATGTTCTAATGAAAGACGCAATATCCTTTTTCACACAAGGCCAATAAAATTGTCGCAGAATTCGGTCATCGGTCTTCTTTACTCCTAATTGTCCAGCAATTTCATCATGTGCATTCTGTAATACCACATCTTGAAATCGTTTAGGCACCACCACTTCAATTATACACTCCTCTAGCAAAACCTTCTTACAAGGAACATACTTCCTTAGAAGAACTTCATCTTGGACAAAACATCCACTAACAGTACTTCTTACCTCTTCAGGCAAAATCACAGCACCAAACAACTTCTGTAACTCCGGGTCTTCCCGCTGCGCATCCACCAACTCCCTATGAGAAATAGGTGAAAGGGTGGATAAACCAGGAACGACATATTTGGAAATTTTCAATGCAAATTGTCGGTGTTCTCAGTGACTGGAATAGGCACTACCTCAGGAGGTGGAATCACCTCCTGCCAGACTCTACCTCCAGCCAAATTGTTACCCAAGATGACAGTAACCCCATCCACTGACAAAGACGGACGAACTCCCAAAGATACTTCTCCACAAATGAGATCGGATGTCAAGTGTACTCTATGCAGAGGAACAGAAAGAATCATTAATCCAATTCCTATAATCAGAACAGTTCTCCTTTCACTTGATACCTCAGAAAAGGGTAGAACAGATTCAAGAAAAAAAGATTCTGATGAGCCTGTATCTCTCAAAATTTTCACTGGTATTTTACTCTCAGAGTTCGGCAAAGACACACAACCTTCCGTAATAAATGGTACAAAGTGTTTCATGGCTACTAATTTGGAGTCACATACTTCCTCACATACTTACAGTTGTTCAAATTTCTTTAACCCAACTCTATTCTCATTAAAGTTACCACTCTGTTGAACTGATCGGTCTTCTCTGTATATCTTCCTATGTGTTAATACATAATCATCTGCCAAAACCGCCACCTCCATTGCGTCCTTTGGCTTCTTCTCATTTATGTATGTAGCAATATAATCGGGCACAATATTTTAAATTGTTCTAAAATGACCAGATCACGCAGCTTTTCAAAATTATCAACAGCGGATGCAACACACCAGCGATCAAAATAAGAAACCAACATGGTAAAAACCTATATAAACATATATGTATGCACGCATATATTTGTGCATATATGTACATATATAGCATGTATGCATGCATATATGTACACATATAGGTGCATATATATGTGCAAATAAACAGATGCACACACACACACACACACATATATATATATATATACACACACATATATAGGTGCATATATGATACGTGCATATAAGTACCAGTGTTGGGGAGTAGTTAACTACAAGTAGCGTAGCTACTAACTTAACTACATTTTTCAGTAGCTTGGCAGTAGCTCAGTTGCTTTATAAACAGTGTAGCTTTTTTGCAGCAAGTAGCAGTGTAACGCGAGCAAAAGCTACATTGCTACATTGTCAGCCTGCGCAGAATCAGCGCAATGCAAGGATATTCTTCTTTGTTAGATTACTAAGTCATTTCTTTTGCCATTACCGCCACCTGTTGTTTAATCACTCATCTTGCGGCTAACGCTTCACTGACGTACAGAAGTGGGTTGACACACCCATATTATGATTATATAGCAAGACGTGACGGCAGATTTGGAGGATGGAGAAACAACTAACGTTAATTACCCATGACTTTATTTGTCCAAGTTCAATCAGTATTTTTGAGAAAATGTTCTACATGCCATTTACGTTGTTCTTGCAATGTTGAAGGCTATTTGTTGCACTTTTGACAAACAGTCAGAGATATTTTAGTGTTGTGTGTAATAAAACAATACTCTTTGAAATCGTATTTGCATTGCCTTGTTTTAAACACTAAATATTTAACTTAAAACATTCCTCAGACACTTATTCAGTTATTTATAATATATGTTTATAAAGTAGTTTCAATGTAGCTAGCTACTTTTTAATTGTAACTTGTAGTGTAGCTAACTACTTTTCTAAACGGGTAGCTTGACTGTAGTTAAACTACTTTAACTTACCAGAAGCTTGTAGCTTGTCAAACTACAATTTCAGAGTAGCTTCCCCAACACTGATAAGTACATATATGCACAAATATATTAACCAACATGTTTACAACCTATATTAGTTATAATTATTAAAATCCATTGCTCAGGGTTCCTACAGGTTTCTTCAAGTTAAATTCAAGTCTTTTTAAGACCTTTTTAAGACCATTTATATTAAAAAATAATACCTATTTCACATCCCTACCAGCAAAGAAAAACAAAATCGATCAACTTGTGTTCATTTATTTTTCAAATGTGGAATGGGTAAAAGATGATAAGCCAAGCAGGTGTGAAAATTAAAAATATTTCAGTAGGCCAAAATAAAGTTTGCCAAACAATGTTAAGTTGTGTTTTAACATTAGCTAGCTACTTATTCCATGCTGGGAATATGGGGAACTGAGAGACCCCAGAACAATAAACATCGAAAATCATAATAATCCTGGTTGACAAATTAAACTTTTGAGGAAAAATACAATATGGAGAAGTTACATACAGCAATGGTAATTTTGACAGAAATTTTAGTCATATTTTAGTCATCTGAATTGTTTTAGTTTTAGTCTAGTTTTAGTCGACGAAATACAATAAGATTTTAGATTTTAGTTTTTTTTTTTGATTTTCTAAATCTACCGTAAACTAAATCTACAGTATATTTGTTTGACTACAATATAATGGGTTTAGGTAAATTGTAATAGGTTAATTTAGGATTTCTCTCAAATTTCCAAAACCCCTAATTATACTCCTGGAGAAAACATATATTAACCTATTAATATGAATGATTTTTAAGTTTGAACATGCAATACATATACAGATTTAACTATTGTGATTTAAAAAAATATCTTAAAATTAAATAAAACCACCTTTCCTAAAGTAAATCACAGTCTTCTTTTCAATGAATTGTTAGAGGAATGCAGAGACAACAGGAACCCAAGAGCAGATCAATTTGAGAAGGATTTATTGTCCAAAACGTTGAATGAAATCAAAACAAAACATGAAATAAAAGGTAGCCGAGCTACCAAGCAGGAGGGCGAGACAAAGGCCAAATCCAGTAAACAGGCTGAGGTCAAAACCAGTAGCGGGCCAACAGTACCAAGGGAGAAGCCAATGCAATAGTCCAGGACGAGAGCAGGGGGTCAAAAACCAGGTGAGCAAGCTGAGTTGAGAAGGGAACAGGAACTAGGCAAATAAACAACAAAATAGGGTCAAATAAACAAACAAGGCTTTTAAGGTCTTACAGACAAGACTTTTAAGGTCTTTCAGACAAGGGGACAGTAGTGAAGCGGATGGAAACCAAGACACACTGACAGAGAACCAAAGAAAGAGAGAAGCATAAGTAGTGGAGAAAATTAGTGCAGGAAATGGGAAACAGGTGTGTAAGCAATGAGAGTGAGAGCACTAATTAGGATAGGATTCAGGTGAGGTGGACTGACAATCAAGACACAAACACAGCAGAAAGGCTGAAGATCAAACCAGAGTCCTGACAGTACCCCCCGCCCCAGGAACGCCACCAGGCTTCCCAAGACGAGGGGCAGATCGACGGTATTCCTCAATAAGAGAGCGGTCCAGAATGTCCCGGGTCGGGACCCAACATCTCTCCTCCGGACCGTATCCATCCCAATCGACCAGGTACTGGTATCCCCTGCCCCGACGCCTGGAATCCAGAATCTTTCTAACAGTAAAGGCGGGAGCGCCCTCAACCATCAAAGGAGGGGGGGGAAGGGAGGGGTTAGAAAGGATGGGGGAAGATGAAGAGAGGGAACGAATAAAAGGTTTGACACAAGACACATGAAATACGGGGTGCACTCGACGAAGGGGATGCGGGAGCCGAAGCCGAACCGCCACCGGGCTGATCACCTTAACAATAGGGTATGGCCCAATGAACCGTGGTGCCAACTTCTTGGATGGCACCTTAAGGGGCAGGTTCTTGGTGGAGAGCCACACCTTTTGTCCACAAACGTACCTGGGTGCCTCAGCCCGACGGCGGTCCGCCAATCTCTTGGTGCGGTCCCTAGTTCTTAGAAGTGCTTCCCTGGCCCTCCTCCAGGTTCGCCGGCATCGATTGATAAATGCCTGAACTGAGGGAACCGCAGCTTCGGGACCCTGTGAAGGAAACAGAGGAGGTTGATACCCAAGACAGCAAGAAAATGGGGATAACCCAGTAGACGACACCGGCAAGGTATTGTGAGCATACTCAACCCACGTAAGCTGCTGGCACCAGGAAGAAGGGTTATGAGAGGCCAGACATCGGAGAGCCCTCCCGAGGTCCTGGTTCGCCCGCTCGGTCTGGCCGTTGGTCTGTGGATGGAATCCTGACGACAAACTAGCAGTAGCGCCAATCTGTCGACAGAACTCCCTCCAAAAGTGGGAGACAAACTGGGGCCCCCGGTCGGAGACCACGTCCTCCGGAAGACCATGGATTCGAAAGACGTGGTCGACAACCTTCTGGGCGGTCTCCTTGGCTGAGGGGAGTTTGGGAAGGGGAATGAAGTGGACCGCCTTGGAAAAGCGATCCACTACAGTAAGGACAACCGTATTGCCACTGGACTCTGGTAACCCTGACACAAAGTCCAGTGCAATGTGGGACCAGGGACGGGAGGGAACGGGGAGGGGTTGGAGCAAACCAGCGGGTACAGAATTAGAGGATTTGTTTTGAGCACAGACCGAGCACGCGACTACAAAACCACGGACATCCCTCCCCATGCCCGGCCACCAGAAACGCTGGCGGATGGAAGCCAACGTTCTCCTCACTCCCGGGTGGCAGACCAGCCTGGACGAGTGGCCCCACTCCAGAACCCCCGGTCGAACCGACTCCGGAACAAACAGCAGACCCGCCGGGACTCTCTCTGGTACCTCTGCCCCTGACTGGGCCTGCCTGACCTGTCTCTCGATGTCCCAGAAGACGGACCCCACCACACGACCTGGAGGAAGGATGGTGTCTGGTGGGACTGCGTCCTCCGGGACAGGAAACTGGCGAGAGAGAGCGTCAGGCTTGACGTTTTGGAACCCGGCCGGTAAGACAGGGTGAAATTAAAACGACCAAAGAAAAGTGCCCAGCGAGCCTGCCTGGAATTCAACCGTTTGGCGGTTTGGATATACTCCAAGTTCCGATGATCGGTCCAAACCAGAAAAGGCTCTGTGTAGGTTGACCAGGTGTAGGCCAGTCGGAGACGGCTCTTACCTTAGCAGGATCCATGCGAATACCCTCCACCGAGATGATGTGTCCCAAGAACGGAACCGACTGGTTGTGGAAGGAACACTTCTCCGCCTTAGCAAACAGTTGGTTCTCCAGCAGGCGCTGCAGCACCCGTCTGACGTGCTGAATGTGTACCTGGAGTGAACGAGAAAAGATCAAGATGTCATCCAGATACACAAAGACAAACTTGTTGATCATGTCTCTCAGCACGTCGTTGACAAGCGCCTGGAAGACGGCAGGAGCATTCGTCAGACCGAAGGGGAGAACTCGGTACTCGAAGTGCCCCGTGGGGGTGTTAAAGGCCGTCTTCCATTCGTCCCCCTCCCTGATTCGAACCAAATGGTATGCGTTGCGGAGGTCCAGCTTCGTGAAGTACCTTGCCCCCTGCAGGATCTCGAAGGCTGATGACATCAACGGCAGTGGGTACCTGTTTTTAATGGTGATGTCGTTCAGCCCCCGATAATCAATGCAGGGGCGCAAGGAACCATCCTTCTTCTTCACGAAGAAGAACCCCGCTCCCGCCGGAGAGGAAGAAGGACGAATAATATCGGCTGCCAGAGACTCTGAAAGATATTTCTCCATGGCCGCCCGTTCGGGGGCGGACAAGGAGAACAACCGCCCCTTAGGCGGAGAAGTGCCAGGAAGAAGGTTGATGGCGCAATCATAGGGGCGGTGCGGAGGGAGAGATGCGGCCCGGGAGTGACTGAAGACCGCCCTCAGATCATGGTAGACCTCAGGAACTCTGGAAAGATCGACCGGCTTCTCCTGTAACACAGGAACAGAGGAGACAGGAGACAAGGCAGACACAAGACAATGGGCATGGCAATGCGGACTCCATGATAAAATCGTGCTTTCAGACCAGTTTATGTGAGGATTGTGAGTGGTTAACCAGGGGTGACCTAGGACCACAGGAGTGAGGGGTGAATGACAAACAAAAAACACAATTTCTTCCCTGTGATTGCCAGAAGTAATAAGCTCTAAAGGAACAGAGGTCTGAGAAATAGTGGTCAGTTCCCTGCCATCTAAGGCGAGAGCAGTAAGGGTAGGAGAGAGAGACTGAAAAGAAATGCCTCTTCTCGAGGCCCAAGAAAAATCTATGAAATTTCCCTCGGCTCCCGAATCAATGAGGGCAGAGAGTTGGTGAACAGCACCTTTATGAATGACTGAGGCTGGAAGCACGGAGCGGGAACCAGTGGGTGGGGTAGTGGAAGTAGCGCTCGCCAGAATCCCCACATTCACTGGCGAGCGTTGGCTTTTGCCGGACAGGAAGAAGCAAAATGTCCGGGTCGACCACAGTAAAGACATAGTCCCTTAGACAGACGTTTCTGTTTCTCCTCTGCAGACAAACGGTACCTGCCCAATTGCATAGCCTCCGGAGCGGAGGAGTGGTCTGGAGCAGCAGACACGGAGGAGATAGGATTGAGGTCGACTAATGACGGAGATGGGGGAAACCGAGCTCTCCTTCGAAGATCCCGGCGGTTGTCCAAGCGGATGGCCAGGTCAACAAGTTCATCCAGGTGTTCAGGAAGTTCGTGAGCATATACCTCATCCTTTATGTCGTCCTCCAGCGCCTCCGTAAACCTGGCCACCAGCGCTACTTCATTCCACATACTTGAAGCTGCAAGAGTGCGGAACTCGATGGCAAAATCTGCTACTGAGCGTCTCCCCTGACGCAGAGCTGCCAACAGCCGTGATGCCTCCTTACCGAGCGCTGAGCGGTCGAATATCTTCACAAATTCTGCCTTGAAGCTGAGAAAATCCTCGCAGCATGCTGCCTCTGCAGCCCAGACAGAAGTGGCCCATTCCCGGGCCCGGCCGGCGAGAAGGGAGATGACAAACGCCACTCTGGCAGTGTCTGAGGCATAAGTGAGGGGTTGCAGGGAAAAAATCACTTCACACTGAATCATGAATGGACGACACATTGTAGGCTCACCGGAATAAATTGGAGGATTGTTGATGCGTGGTTCTGGAGAGACAGGAGGGCGTTCGGTGACCGGTGATACACGGTTTCGATCAATCTGCATCCGGCGAATAGTCTCTGTAAGTTCAGTGACCTGGTTGACTAGCGAGTCCATGGTTTGATGAGCGGCCGCAAGCTCTCCTTGATGCTGTCCCAGTAGCGCACCCTGGGCCTCCACAGCTGAGCGTAACTGAGATTGGTCTGCTGGGTCCATCCTGGTCAGTGTGTACTGTTAGGGGAATGCAGAGACAACAGGAACCCAAGAGCAGATCAATTTGAGAAGGATTTATTGTCCAAAACGTTGAATGAAATCAAAACAAAACATGAAATAAAAGGTAGCCGAGCTACCAAGCAGGAGGGCGAGACAAAGGCCAAATCCAGTAAACAGGCTGAGGTCAAAACCAGTAGCGGGCCAACAGTACCAAGGGAGAAGCCAATGCAATAGTCCAGGACGAGAGCAGGGGGTCAAAAACCAGGTGAGCAAGCTGAGTTGAGAAGGGAACAGGAACTAGGCAAATAAACAACAAAATAGGGTCAAATAAACAAACAAGGCTTTTAAGGTCTTACAGACAAGACTTTTAAGGTCTTTCAGACAAGGGGACAGTAGTGAAGCGGATGGAAACCAAGACACACTGACAGAGAACCAAAGAAAGAGAGAAGCATAAGTAGTGGAGAAAATTAGTGCAGGAAATGGGAAACAGGTGTGTAAGCAATGAGAGTGAGAGCACTAATTAGGATAGGATTCAGGTGAGGTGGACTGACAATCAAGACACAAACACAGCAGAAAGGCTGAAGATCAAACCAGAGTCCTGACATGAATGATATATGCATTCTTTATAACAACTTACATACATCATTCTTTATTCTTTCAAGTAGACAATTATTTGTATGAATTAAATATAATTAATCCTTAT
Source organism: Hybognathus amarus (assembly GCA_030378365.1). NCBI lineage: Eukaryota > Metazoa > Chordata > Actinopteri > Cypriniformes > Leuciscidae > Hybognathus > Hybognathus amarus. The sequence goes on along the minus strand of JAQIUQ010001697.1, from coordinate 231 downwards.
TAAAGATAATAAAAAACAGTGAATGCAATTCTCTTTTTCTTTAGTTGCTTGATCAATACTAATGACACAGACCGCATTATGTTTATTGCCACTGTCACTTTAAAAAAGAACTCCGGCAAACAATGAACCTTTGGTCTAATAAAACATCTGTACCTAGTCAATTGTTCTCTGAGATTTCTTTTCAGTGATAATCGAATGTAAAGAGTTTTATCTCTAAAAACTGTTAGCGTA
>JAQIUQ010001696.1:68848-137504 GCA_030378365.1 Hybognathus amarus | reverse complement strand
GGCTCACGTATTGCTGCTAGTAAAAAAAAAACAATAATAAATATAACTGCGAGCAGTGATCCCGGGCCCAAGCCGGTGGCACTCAACCCCGGTGCCTAAGGCACCGGGATGGCGGTACCGCGGCTTTGGCCCTCCATCGCTGCTCGCAGCTATATTCACACACACACACACACACACACACAGAAGCCGGTGGCACCGCCACCTTGGTGCCTTTAAGGTTATTCTGCACGACGTGCAAAAACGTAACCCCTGCTTTGGAATACATACTAGTATGTATTCCACAATTGGAATACATACTAACATACTAGTCAGAACTGAAGAATAGTCTGATATCTGAACTGACAGATCACCATAGAAGTCACTGGAAAAAATGTGACTAGTAACAAAAGAATAGTTACTAGTCACCATTGAAATAAGTACTAGTGTCTAATGAATAAGTACTAGTATCTATTTAATAGGTACTAGCATCTAATGAATAAGTACTAGTAACTAATTAATAAGCATTGGTATGTAATGAATAAGGACTAGCATCTAATGAATAAGTACTAGTATCTAATAAATAAGGACTAGTGTCTAATGAATAAGTACTAGTATCTTTAAAAAGGTACTAGTACCTAAAGAATAAACACTAGTATCTAAAGAAAAGGCACTAGTATCTAAAGAATAAGCACTAGTAGCTAATGAATAAGTACTAGTACTTAATGGAATAGATACTAGTATCTAAAAAATAAGTACTAGTAGCATGAAAATAGAGACTAGTAGGTTAAAATGATTAAATGTTAAAACGGCTTGCCATACTCTATCTGTCGTTTCGACTAGTCACAATTACGTTACAGATATCTTAAATGATAATACAAACTATCCAAAATGTAATTACGACTAGAAAGACGTTGTTGATATCTACAATGTTAATTACGAATAGTCAAACTTAGCTTTTAAATGTTAAAGGGCTTGCCATACAGAAGTGTAGGCTCAGAGAGACACTCAACATTTTCAAACCAAAATATCTGACTTTCTGTGGGTCCTAGCTCATGAGTGTAAATTAGAAAGTTGTCCGGCTTGAGGAGAATATATGAATATATGAAACGATGAGATCAACATGTGTACTGAGTTTCATATTATTACATGCAAGCGTGTTTGATTTATGGACCAAGTTTTTGGACCCCGTTCCAGGGGGCGCTGTCTAGCCCCCTTGCCACACCCGGGTACCATCTTCCCGGCTCTGATGGCTGTGGGATCTGACCTGTGTGCAAAGTTTCAAGAGTTTTCAAACCCATTAAGGGCCCCAAAAGCCGCTAAGAGACTCAAAATCATCAAAAAAAAAGGAATGTTAAAGTTTGATGCGTTGCTATGGCAACATTATCTTAGATATTGAATAATGCTTTCACAGCTCTTCATCTGGCGTGTGTTTACATTATACAGATGAAGTTTGAAGCAAATCGGGTAAAAGTAAGAGTGTGATTTCAAAGCATTTTGCAAGTGAAACACTTTCTGCTGCCAGTTGGTGGCGCTATATATTTGACTCACAATAGTCACATCCATGTGATCGGCCTCTTACAACGAACACACTGCTGAAGTTTCATCAAGATCAGTTAATGTATGCAGAAGTTTTAACACACTTCCTTTTTGATTTATGGACCAAGTTAATTTAATTAATACACTAATTATATAAAACTATTGTCAATGCACTACAATTAAACAGGTTATATGTCTTTACTTATAAAAAAATAAAAACAAAAACTTATTTAAAAAATACCAGGCTTAAGAAATGTATTTACTTTAGCAGGCCAGACACACAGTGAAATTATTAAGCCCCCTCCCCCTACACACACACACAGAGACTGTGTGTCAAAAGACTCAATCACACACACACACAGACTGTGTGACAGGCCTAGGCTCAGAAAGAGCATGATCATATTCAAACTACAATATCTGACTTTCTGTGGGTTTGAGCTTATTATTGTTAATTAGAAAGTTGTTTGGCTTGAATAGAACAATATACACGGCAAGTTTTGTAACTGTCAGTAAAACTAACCAAGTTATAACACACTTTATGTGTCCTTTTTTAGTCAAAAAATCCGCCACGGCCAAACCGTTCAAGATATCAAAAATCCGTCCGGAATATAGCATCCTCAATGTCTTGACTTCATGCACACCGAGTTTGGTGGTGATTGGTAACAGCATGGGTTGTAATTTGATGTTTTTCTAGGACAATTATTTAAAAAAAAAAAACATAATTCCCGACTTCCGTTCGAACTGTCGGAAAACTTAGAGCACGAAAGTTGTTTGGCCTGATGTGATCTATGAGTGTACCGAGTTTCATATTAATCCATGCACGTGTGTTTGATTTATGGACAAATGTTCGAATCCCTAAAGAATGCATCCTAAAAGAATGGTAAAGTTTGATGCGTCGCCACGGCAACAGTTTCAAAGATATCAAGAATCCATTCATAGGTCTTCATCTGCCGTGTATGTACATTATACAGATGAAGTTTGAAGCAAATCGGGTAAAAATAAGAGGGTGATTTCAAAGCATTTTGAAAGTGACACACTTCCTGCTGCCAGTTGGTGGCGCTATAACTTTGACTCACAATAGTCACATCCATGTGATCGTCCTCTTACAGCGAACGCACTGCTGAAGTTTCATCCAGATCAGTTAATGTATGCTGAAGTTATGACACACTTCCTGTTTCACGTTTCTCGCCATAGTTTCGTTTCCTCGCCACGGCCAAACCGTTCGAGATATCAAAAATCCCCACACAAACTTTCATCCTCAATGTCTTGACTTCTAGCTGACCGAGTTTCGTCGAATTTGGATCAGAGCTCTAGGAGGAGTATTTAAAAGTTCATTGCGTGTGTTTTACAAAAAAACCTCAATAGCCGACTTCCTGTTGGGCTGGGGTAAAAAGCAAGAACGCGAGGTATAGATGAAATTCTGCTATCGACATGTGTACCGAGTTTCATATTATTACATGCAAGTGTGTTTGAGTTATGGACCAGGTGTTTGGACCCCATTCCAGGGGGCGCTGACGAGCCGCCCTGCCACGCCCGGGTACCAGCTTCAGCCCGGCTCTGATGGCCGCGGGTTCTGACCCGTGTGCAAAGTTTCAAGAGTTTTCGAGCATGTCAAGGGCCCCAAAAGTGCCCGAATAGTCGCTGAGAAAAAGAAAAAAAAAAAAAAAAAAAAAAAAAAAAAAAAAAAAATAATCGGAAGGAAAACAATAGGGCTCTGCGCCCTTTCAGGGCTTGGCCCTAATAATCCTAGGAAAACAATAGGGACCTGTTAAAAACATAACAGCTTAAAAAAGTGGGGTTTTACAGCTGTATTTATGTCATAGAATAAAAATGAAAATATATTGAGCTTGTGTTCGCCACAAACCTTATTTCAGGCATTTAAACCTAATTAAAATAAACAACAAAAAACATTGACTTTTCAACGATGGAACTGGATGTACAAAAATGCTGGGTTTTAAAAACTCATTCCTGTAGCACTCTATTATTCTATCGAAATAATACATTTATTTTACCCATTTTTATTTGTGTGCCAACTTAACATTTTTAATAGCAAGCTAAATATCAATTGAAAGATTTCTCTATCGACTATGAGAATTATGTATTTACTGATGTGCTCGACTCTTTCTATCAACCTGTCATTTTTATCCAGCTTCACTGAGTCAGCAACTTGAGTATATTGTTTATGCCTCACTGAGTAACTGATGTGGTTAAGTGAATGGTATGTATTTCAAGAGGGAAGAGTAAATGTCAGGATATAATTTATCACCCAGTGATGCCATCCTTAAACTTCAGCCCCTCATGGACTAAACATCATCACTTGTATGTGTGGAGTGAAGGTTACAAGAAACTTCTCACCTCATACCAAGAAGCGCATCCTGAAAGCTCTGCCCAACATCATTCTGAACTTCACACCTGTATTGTCCAGAGTTGTCTCGACTTTAAAGGACGAGTCAACAGTAGGCTGCCATTAGATGCGTCCACACCTGCAGGCATTGGTGCGTCCAGCCTGGGGAGTGACAAAAGACAGATTATCAGTTTAGAGCTTGTTGACAAGTTTTGCAGAGGGAATTCACCCTGACAACCCTTGAAGGCCCTGATATATTTTAGAGCAAAATTGAAGAAAGAACTTGTGTGACATTATTTAGAACAAAATCAGGCCAAAACAAAGTTTGCCAACAGTTTGTCAATACTATTTCTGAAAAGTTCGCTCTTGAATTTGAAAATACCTTCTGAACTTACTACTGGTCTGTGGCGATTTCAGTAATAGGTAAGGTGTAGCTCTGAGTCTCTACCTTCTTTGAAATGGAAATCTTCTCTGGCTCATTTCTTCTGTTCAGTCTGTCGAGGTCAGACACGATTAAAAACATGAACGAACTGGAGAGCTGCTTTATAATGGAAATTAGAGTTGTAATTCTAATTGAAAACGACACTGATACATTTATTTAAAGCTGCTTTCTTTAAAGTAATCAATTGTATGAAGTGCTATTTAAATAAATGTAAACACGACACCACTGTCATTTTTGTTATGTGTTCATTTTGATATTTAGAGGAAAGCACGAAAGCACATATGTGACATATTCATAAAAATATCATTCTCATGCAGTGTGGGCTGTTCACTAACAGTATACTTAACAGTATTTCGAACTTCTCTTTCCCCTAAAGAAAAATGCAACAAAATAACTTTTTTGCCGTGTGTTTATCAGGGCCTTTATTCTCATCTACAGCCATCGCTAGATTTTACCATTGAATTGACATGTCTAATAAGATTATGATGTAGTGTAGATGAGAGCACAGACCTGGTCCAGAGGTACAACAGAGCAGGTGGGTTGGCGCTGGCTCTACAAACCAGCTGTACATTTTTTTGTCCCACATACCATACATCCTTCTGGCCCATCATGGTAATATCTGGAGCAACTGTAACATAATTTAAAATGTTGTTTATTAAAAATTCAGTGTTGCATAAAATTAAAAGGCAGAGCATGAATATCACCTTGCTATAAATATATCTAGTGCGTAGCAAAATTGTAATCCTTTTCTCTACACAAAATTGAACTTTTTTAAGGCCGGGTATAGACACATATTTCTTCTTGATTCGATTTCAATTAGATTCAATTCCTATACATCAGGTACAATGCTTGTCATTTTTTGAAGAGACTCTTTATATGATGAACAGATTGAATTTAGGATTTTATTCACATATAAACATTGATTAGCAAATATGAACAGAAGCTCAACCGAACCTGCTTGACACATGAGAACAAACCTCATTGGTTCTTGCAGAAGGTCAAACGTGCTGAATAACACTAGAATGAACCTCTTTATTTCTCTTATTGCGCTTCAAGCAAGCATGCATAAAGCTTCCATTTACCACATCTTATGGGTGTCTTGATGAATGTTTATGTGTGAATAAAAGCCTAAATTAAATAAAAAGCGATATAAAGAAAATAGGGCTGTCAAACGATTAATCAGCGATTAATTGCATCCAAAATAAAAGTTTGTCTTTAGATAATATATGTGGGTGCACTGTTTATAGTTATTTTGTATACATATAAATACACACACATGCATGTATATTTAAGAAAAAAATTATTTATATTTATATATAATATAAATTATATCTAAATCTATATACAGAATATACATGAAAATATTTCTTAAATATATACAAGCATGTGTGTGTATTTCTCTATATAAAATAATTATACACAGTGCACCCACATATATTATGTAAACACAAACTTTTATTTTGGATGCAATTAATTTTAATTGCAATAATCATTTGACAGCCCTAAAATAAAAAGAGTCATATAAAGCGATTGTGTATTTTCAGAAAATTTACACCAAACCACTCAATTCATATGGATTAGTGAATCAGTAGTATATCTTTGAAAATTTTGAAGTGTCAAAGTGTCAAATTATGTCAATTGAGGGATAGATTTCATAAAAAAAATATATATTCATTTGTATTACGAACTTTCACTTTTGGGTGAACTAACCCTTTAAGGAAAACTATAAAGGAAACTATAAAGGAAAACCAGAAATGGGTCCAATTACTACAATATTAAAGGTTGAAATTAACAATAAACTTTGTTTTCTGTAGCATTTTTTTTATTTTCAAGCTATAAAAATATAAATTATTTGAATGAGATGTTAAAATTAAGCCTAGACACCATTCTCAGCGCTTTGGACTTGAGTCCCAGAGAGACATGGGCTAACTCAATTACACAAAACCTCAGGATCCTGAGGCTTAGCTGTGGCAAAGAAAATAAACTGACATGTAATATTGACAGAAAGAATTCAGGAGTGAAACAGTCAGAGAGCCTTGGATTCACCCCAGCAGTCTATATAACACCAACATGATCAAATTCATATCAACATAGGCAGTGTTATACTTGCTTTCTTATTGAACAATGTAAACCACAGTTGCACATTTAAACACTACATTGCAAATACATCAATTATCTAAATAAAGATTTTTTTTCTATTTTTCAGTAAAATACTGTATAGAAATATTTTTAAAAGAATAATTGAATAAGATGTTTCAGACTTGCATTACATTTAGATTTCTTTGCCACAATATCAAATTGTTTTGCTCTTATTTTTAAGCATAGATATCACCATATGTAGGTAAGATATGCTTTAAACAAGACTTACAATCTTAAAATTTTGCTTCAAGTAAAAATATTGTTTTAATGATATATTAGATATTGTTAATGGAAATCTAAATTTTGCATGGTCAGCTCTGTCTATGACATTAGTATTAATACATGTATGAGCTTGTAAAGCATAATAGTTGTTTTCTGAATTTTTAAACACTTTGGAAGGCAATTCGTTATCTAATAAGTACTAAAGCCTCTCTCTATGAGTATGAACTCTCCCTCTTGTATTTCCGTTCCTGTTGCTGCCCTTGCTGTGCTCAGATAAATATTTCATAAAGCGCCTCCATTAAGCTGCACACTGTTTCGAACAGACAGCAGTCAACAGATCAAGATGCCAAAGGAAAAGCGGCATTGAGAATTAATAAATGTGATGATACACAGGGCAACTTTCTGAGCAATGTTGGTGGGCAATCTAGCCAAGTGATTGTTGCTTGGGCACATTCCCATAGAAAATGGGCAATTCTATCTGGATAATTTAGATCAGTCGATGGCCCTGTGTCTCATCTGGTTGCCCGATTGATGGTTGCCCAGCAACATTGCAGGGTTCCGAGACTGCGACTAAATGTAATTTATTTATTGACGAACGTAGACGTCACGAGCACTTGCTTTTTTTGTTTTGTCATGCGCATTGCACACTGATAGTGGAATGTGCCAATTACAAAATTCACGAATTAAGGCATATGAAAATGAAAATGTCTACACGAACAGCGTGCCCCTTCCTATGTCTTTTCAGTGGTTACGATTAGAGTAATTGACTCAACTGAGGAAAAGGAAATTATTATAAAATGCAGAAGGTAAGGAGTGTGAGATTTTTGACAGACAGACAGACAGACAAGACAGACAGATAAGAGAGTCCAAATCCATGAAAATCCTGAAATTTGGCAATGATAATTAATATATTACAGGTGTTTATGCTGCAACCCAGAAAGTCTTTGCTAGCTTTGGTTCATTAAAACCACTATTCATCAGCATGCATTGATTAATCCCATGGCATGTAGCAAAAAAAAAAAAAAGGTGCGACCAAATCATATGCTGGTGCGACCAACTGAGAAAGTTGGTAGCACCAGTGCAATCAGTGGAAAAGTTAGTCTGGAGCCCCTGCATTGCCCAAAAAGTTGTCTTGTGTATCATAACTTTCGGCCGTTAAAATAACTCCTAGATGGAGAGTGGCAAAAGTGAGCGATCAGTGCTCATTGTAACATACAGAAAACCTATGGAACTCTTGAAATACAAAACAGAAGTAAAGTAAGAACGTAAATAAAAGCTATTCACACTCACAAAACACATTGATCTTGTAGGGAATGCGGAAATCTTTGGATAGGGCTGGGTGACGAACAACGCAGCTGAGAGAACGGCCAAATGCATCCTGGGTGGGGGCCAAGATGTAGTGTACTAAAGTGGTGGTAGTGCCTTCAGACTCCTTCTGCCGTGACGACTGATGTCTGACCCGGTAGGTCTGATTCCCAGAACACCTCTGCCGCCGGGCGACCCTTTCAGCTGTACATGTCGCCACCAGTGTTTCACCATCTCCCAGCCAGTCAGAGACAAGGAGCCAGGAGATACATGAGACCTTTGGCTCCACTAAAGGGGAAAAGAAAGAGATGAAAAACAAAACTGAACAATAAACTCTAAACTAAACAATGTCATCGGGCTTTCACCACATTTAAACTGTTTTTTTTTCTCTCCATATTTTAATATATAATATAATGCAGATTATTTGTTAAAAACTGTTTTACATTTTTTAAGTTGTACTTTGTAGGTCAGTAAGATTTAAAAAAATTCACAACGGTCTATTGAGCAGCAAATCAGCATTTAAGAATGATTTCTGAAAAATAATGTGACACTGAAGACTGGAGTAATGCTGAAAATTCCACTTCGAATCACAGGAATAAATTATATTTAAAAATATGTTAAAATAGAAAACCGTTTTTTTAAATTGTAATAATATTTAACTATATTATGGTTTTTACTGTAAAATGCAGCATTGGTGGACATTATAATACATGAAAGACACATCAAATCTTACAAACCCTAAACTTTTGAATGGTACTCTATAAAAAATACATTTGAAATAAAATAAAATGAATACATACTACATGATTACTCTAAATGCACATTCCTCAAGAAAAAAAGAAATACATAATAAAAATATGAAAGGGTAAGGAAGAACTGTTCAAAATATGTTATTGACATTGAACCTAAAGGATGAAATACAACAAGATGAATGAATATGGAAGGGGGAAAGTAATGTAAAGGGCGGAGATAGGCCTTTGTACACTCAGAATTGATTGATTAACCCAACCCCACAAATTCACATTAAAAATAGATGATCTAAAATTACTGAGTAGTAACACAACATCACTAAGTGCATCTGAGTGGCTTCTGTCTCTACCAATAAGTGTGGCATATTAGTATCTTATTACTGAGAGAGTCTACATGGATTTACAGAGAACAAAAGGAAATACACATCATGTATTACAGCTGAATCAATCATTGTGAAATGTTTGGCTGCCATGATTTGTTCAGCTGCCCTGTGCAATAAAACCCCACATTTGTTGAATTAAAACAACTGACTCAATTTCAACTATTTTTATTTCTGAAAAAAAAAAAAAAAAAACCATTAGACCACCACTCACCTCAAATGTTGCATTCACACTACAAGACAGTGTCCACTTTCGATTTTGTCCTCCAATTTTATTTATTTATTTTATTTTTAATTTAGTATGTTTACAGGACCTTATAGATGTGCCCTATAACTGGTCTAGCAATACACATGCACGTGATATCATATTTCATTATTACATTAAATTAAAAGATCTTATAGTCTTACTTAAATGCATCAGAATTAACATAACCAACCGTGACATGAATTTAAAAATAATCGTAATAACCATACAGCAGATCTGTGTTTTTTTAAAAGCAGATACATTAATACATTTCTGTTTTATTTTATATGGAAAAAAATCAATTCTTTTTTTTAATTGACAAGTGATAGTAATCACAAGAGATTTTATCTATATATTAATTATATATTATAAATTATATATATATTAACTATATATTAATAAACATATAAACCACAACATTATATCAAATCATGATGCAATATTAACATTGTAATGCATTTATGGGTCTTTGAGTGAGTTCTCACCATTAATGGATGCAGAATTCACACAGTAGGGCTGGGCAACGATTAATCGCGATTAATCGCATCCAAAATAGAAGTTTGTGTTTAAATAATATACGTGTCTATATGTGTGTATAACTATTTTTTGTATATATAAATACACACACATGCATGTATATATTTAAGAAAAATGTGTTGTTAATATATAAAATATATTTATATATAACATTAAAACTGTATAAATATATATAAAGTATATACATGTAAATATTTCTTAAATATATACATGCATGAGTGTATATTTATATATACAAAATAGTTATACACACCACACACACATATATTATGTAAACACAAACTTTTATTATGGATGCGACTAATCACGATTAATCGTTGCCCAGCCCTATCACATGGCATACAAATCTGACACATTTTTGACGGTATTTCCAACATAACGTTCAAAGGTTTGGGGTCTGTAAGGTTTTTCGATGTTTTGTATAAAAACAGCAAAAAATCTGTAATATTGTGAAAACTTTTCCTATTTGTAATATTTTTCTAAAATGTAATTTATTTCTTTTCAGCTTCATTACTTCAGTCTACTTCAGTCTTCAGTGTCACATGATCCTTCAGAAATCATTCTAATATGCTGATTTGATGCTCAAAAAACATTTATTATTATCAATGTTGAAAACAGTGCTGCTTAATATTTTTGTGGAAACCATGATACATCATTTCTCAGGATTATTTGATGAATAGAAAGTTCAAATGAACAGCATTTATTTTAAGTAGAAATCATAACATTATAAATAACTTTTTATAATTGAATGCATCCTTGCTGAATAAAAGTATTAAAGAGTAAAAAATCTATTAGTGTACTAAATGAAAATCGGCACAAAATTGTTCAGATACAATGTGATTTTTGCAGTTTGAGATTTGACCCACAGTGTTGTGAACGCAGCCATAATATCCTTCATTAATAAAAACGTATAAATCCAATTTTCATTTGTCCTTTTCCCTCATTCCTTTCTCCATACTCTCTCTAGAGAATTGCAACAGCTGTGCTCTTAAGAAACAGTTTTACCATGTGGGCCAGGAACGTCCACTTAATCCTACACGCAAGGCCGTCTGCTCCACACACCTGTCCTACTCTGTTTACAGGCCGCTCCTGTATACAAGAAATCTAAATAACCCCAGGGACCCCAATGCTAAATATAGCCCTGCGGCACCTGAACGGGGGGAACCACAGTGCATCACTGACATCTGAGTGCCAAGATCAGACCCACCCTGCATTCATCCAACCTGAACCCTATGCCATCTGCATCACACTAGAGCTCTGCTGACTCAGACTTGCAGGGGCATCTTGGCAACTCATTCACACCCAACCCTCCTGATAGAAGAAATAAAGAGCCAGCTGATCTGATGGCGCAGGTTGTGGGCCCCGCAGAGGGCCAGGGTATTGATTTATCATCAAACGGGGCAGGATTCAGGGCTGGGTCACTGTCGCCTACATAAATCCAGACCCAAAACATTCCCGTTCTGGGTTGCAGACCACGGCTGTCGCCAAAACCGCTGTTCCTCAAACAATTTCTGTCATTATAATGGACTGCAAGTGAAAGCAGAATAATTGTGTTTAAAAAGAGGAAGAGAATGAATTGTGGGAACAAATTACACCGCTTAGCTTGCATGCAACATCTGATGTGTTTTATTGTAAAAATTCACACGGTCACTGAGAATTCCAGCGATGACTCATCACTGTTAAATTTACAGGAATAGAAATGGCGACTTTAAGCTTGTGTCCACTGACTTTTATAGTTTTAGGGTTTTGAGTAAATTTCTCATTTTTCTTTGAAAATGCCACGGAAAAATACGGCGTTGCTATAACGTCTGAATCCGCAATGTCATTACAGACTGGACTGATAAAATGCAAACTTTTGGTTACCACTTACAATAAGGAAAAAGATTAGCTTTGGGTTTTTTATGTTTTGCAGGAAATAAACAAGGAGAAAAAAATGGCGCCCCACAGTACAAAAATAGAACAAGGAATGTACTATCATGCCAGTGTGTGACAGATATTTTTATCATCTCTGTGGTGTTTGACAACACATTTCCCTAAAAACAGAAAAGGGGCTGTTTGAAGGGTGTTTCCACCCCTTTCTATAATTACAATACACAAAAATAAGCCATTTCAACACAAGTTTCTAAATCATAACTTCCCTATAATTCCAGTCTTGTTTTCTATAGAGAATTTTTGGAAAGATAGTTAAGTTCCTTGGATAAATAAATGCATAAATAAATGTGTTTATTTATGTTTTGATATTGCTAATGCTTTTTTGTGCTTTAAACCCCCAAAAACTTTGGAAAATGAAATAAGGATGGATGGATTCATGACACAACAAGCTATAGGGTTCTAATGTGTTATCAAAATGATTCACCTGAAAGAATTCACAACTAGATCACAAAGATGTCCTTACCCATAATGTCCACAGTTGTAGATGCCTGCATGTTTCCAAGTTGGAAGGTGACCACTTTACAAGTGTAGGTCCCAATGTCTGCAAAACTCATGCCCTCCAGGACAATGGACACATCATGCATTGAAGGCTTGATGAAGTGCACCCGTCTGCTGTACTCCTCAGCTATGGAGGTCCCGGTACTGGGATTGAAGACAGCCAAAGTGACGGGTGCCGGAGGGCAGCCGGCGTTCCCAGGAACTCTGGGTCAGGCTGAGGTCTGTGCTGACCTCCACCCTACAGGTCAAAGTAACGTTTTCCCCCAGCACTGCCGTCACCTGCTCAGGAACCACCACCTTGTTGGCCCACACACCTGGTGAGATACAGATCATCAGGATTAATGATAGAGGACTTTTACCCTCCTGGTTATATAAAACATTGTGTACAAGCCTCCATTACTAATTAAAAATGTCATGTTAGAACTAGAGATCGTTTGGGCCATTTCTAAAAAGGTAACATGGTGCAGTTCAACAGTTTAATAAGCAAATCAATATTGAATAACTTACATTGTAAACACAATATTTCTAGATAATTTGTCTGTTTTTTGTAAATAGTTCCAAATGAAGCCACAGAGTATGGGAGCAACACACAACAGTACTGCTTAGTTCCTGAACAAATCAAGAGTGTTTGAATGAATCTGTTGAATGATTCAGTGACTCGTGCACACCACACCTACCAGCCCGTTCTCATCCCAAGGCGTTATATACTGACGCTTTGACATTTCGTCTACATCAAATGCACATGGCACCCTATAGCGTCAATATGAGACGCATATATATATATGTGCCAGAAGGCGCCACCTAGTGGTCTAACCCTAAAGGCCTGTTTACACCGGGACGAATTTCGCGCGCGTTATTCTCTGACGTTTAACGCCTCGTGACTAAACAATGGGCGCCAATGTGAGTGTTCACACCGACGCCTAAAACACCACGTGTAAAAGCATCATGTTTTAAAAAACGCCTCGGGTTCGTTTTTTGTGTGACGCGGCACGTCAAAAACTATCCGACCCAATAAAATTGGCGCTTTTGCTCACATGTTTGGAGCTTCTGAAGTTACAGTAAAACACAATTTGGGGGCGCTCAAACACAAAACGGTCTTGCCGAGCACACATATGCAACGGTGAAGAAGATATACACGTCACCGTCTACAGCCAGGAAGAAATAAGACGAGGAAGATGCAAGGCAAGATGAATGTAGAGCTGCTGTTCTCGTTGGTGCTAGAACATAAAGAACTATATTACAAACACGACAGGGACTACACACATCTTGATAAAAGATCACTGTTATGGAGAGGTATTGCATGGCAAATGGGCGCCATCTAATGTCAGGGAATGAATTTGCATGTTCACTCGGCTCATTGATCAGCGAAAATCGCTTGGGTGTGAACACAAAAACTCGTTGAAAAACGCTGACGAATAACGCGCACTGATATTCGTCCCGGTGTGTACGAGCCTTAACCCTACCCCAGAAACAAACAAAGCTCTGTGTGTGTTATATTGACGCTAAAGGGTGCCATGTGCGTTGGATTAAGACGAAATTTCAAAAGCGTCACTATATGACGCCCAAGGATGAGAATGCATTGCACCTACTGGCGTGACTACGTAATTAGCAAAAAAAATCTTCACTACTAATGCACAGACTGACAGTCTGTTTGGGAAAAACACAAGACTAGTGGAGGCAAGGCAAGATTATTTATAAAGCGCATTTCATACACAATGGCAATTTAAAATGCTTTACATAGAAAAGGAATTAAAAATAGTCATAAAATAATCACAAATGATGCATAAGAAGTAAAAATATCATGTATAAGAAAGAGTCAGAGAGCTTAGGTTCGCGGGACACACTAGTAGCAACTTGCGGCTTCTTAGTGACCACACTGTCATCCTTTGATGGATTCCATTGTCCCTCCAACCCCTTAATTGAGTGACAAACAGTAAAACGTTCCAGTCTTGCATTGACAATCTTGATTTGAGAACCGAAACTACTAACAGTGTTATACATAATGTAAAGCAGTTTAGAAGCATCTCACAGAAACCTTTTTATATTATACCGAGAATCAGTTTAAAATGTTATATGCACTTAAACAGTTCCATCTGTCTAATCCTGCTGACATCACTTACATCAGAAGAACCTTTGAAAGGTCATAACTGAAGTACAGTAGTGGGAGATCCAGTAAGGCAGATAATGAGGGCTCGTGTTTTCCCCAGCCTTAATTACGCCCCATGCGGGAGTCCTTCCTTCTCAACTGCAGCAGACTGAGAGTGCTGTGCCACACAGCCCGTGCTTCACATTCATAATGAGCACCATACAGACCCCACGTCACGCTGCGGGACGCTCCGACTGTCCTCTCAGTTAACAGTCTGAGCACCTTGCCAAATAAAAGCCACTGGAACAAGATGAAAAACACCAAAAGCCAATTTGGGAGTTCTTTTACTGTTTAATGAGTCTCTTTAATCTGCATCTGTGTCCTTTGCATGTTTACTTGAACACACCAGAGTTATTTGCTGATACATGTAAACATGATATTCTGGTGAGCTGGCAGTTAACGTTACAATGGCTGGGTTTGATTAAAAAAAAGATGTTTTGGGAAAAGGAGAACATCAGGAATAAGCGCAATCATCCTAATTCAGTGGAAGTGAACCACTATTGATGATGTATGATTCGATTAATCTGAGTGTTCACACTCCATCTCCTGACATGTATGACTGATGCACTGGAAGCAGAGAGAAAAGGCTATATCTTGTTTCTGCTTTTGCAGAACATTCACAGCAGATAGGCGGAAGTGCTGTTGTGTGCTGACGCTTTGAAAACAAAACCAAAAGTTCAAAAACCAAAATAAAACAGTGATATGAGCAACGCCTTTTGTACCCAAATAATACAATGTGAACACAAACCAGCAGGGGGAGGGAGAGGGGCAATCGAACTCAGGTTAAGGCCAGGCCAATCGAACCAAGTGCAAAACCCTAAAAAGTTTTACTCACCCCATGTCATCTAAGATGTCCATGTCTTTCTTCTTCAGTCGAAAAGAAAAAAAGTTTTTTGATGAAAACATAACAGGATTTTCTCCATATAATAGACTTCAATAGGAACCAAATGGTTCAAGGTCCAAAGACACTTTCAGTGCAGATTCAAAGGGCTTTAAACGACACCAAGCGATGAATAAGCGTCTTATCTAGCGAAACGATCGCTCATTTAAAAAATAAAATAAAGTTTAAGTTTTAGAAGCTCAAATGCTTGCCTTGCTCTGTTCTGTGATGCACATTGGTGACTATCCTGTTCGAACTCGTTTCATCAAAATGAACAAATCTTTTTAGAGTCATGACTCGGAGGGTCCTAGATAAGACCCTTATTGATCGTCTGGTGTCGTTTCAAAGCCCCGTGAAGCTGCACTGAAACTCTCATTTGGACCTTGAACTGTTTGGTTCCCATTGAAGTCCATTATATGGAGAAAATCCTGGAATGTTTTTATCAAAAATCTTCATTTCTTTTTGACTGAAGAAAGAAAGACATGGACATCTTGGATGACATGGGGGTGAGTAAATTTTCAGCAAAAGTTGAGCAGAAAATTTCAGCATTATGAAAAGTTCAGCAGAACTACTCCTTTAAATGTTGGCAAAATTCATATTCTTTTCAAGACAATTTCACGGTCATCATTAGGAGAAGTCACACTGCAGGACTGTGAGTCAAATCTTCTGACACTGCCAGAATTAAGGTAAAATTTGATTACAATGGTCATTAATCGGCTGTTGTTGAACATCTCAAACTAGCGATCAAAGATTTAAGATAATTTATCCTAGGATTCTTATAGGATTTCAAGAATTTGTCTCAGACGCCCAAATTGTGGCCAAAATTGAACATGATGTGATAAGATGAACTTATGGTTCTGCATTACAGATGTCATTCTTGTTTGCTACATGTAAACAGTGCTTTACATTTAGTTACACTTCCATTTCATTTGCTTCCATGGTATCTTTGCATGGATATGAAGAAAAAGTTACCAGGCTTGATGAAAGATGAAAAATAAAAAAAAAAAAAAAAAAAAAAAAATCACACAATTTGGTAATTTTAAGAATGATGGGGCCAATCAAGGAAAGTCATGCAGCTTTGGAACAATATAAGGGTGAGTGAATGATGACAGAAGTTTATATTTTGGGCGAACTATCCCTTTAACGGTCAGTTCTGAAGAGTAAACAACAGCACACTGTAGCTTACCCTCATTCAAGAAATCATGGTGTTCTGAAAACAACATAAATGAACACGTTTCCATAAAGATCACTGGAAAACACAGAAAAATTATAGGTTACAGAATGAGAGCTGTGCAAAACATATTCTGAGAGAAACACAGAGCAGTGAAAAAAAAAATTTCCTCAGTCATTAAAGCCCACAAATTGCTGCATTTCAGATGGAAAAATTGTTAATTCGAGACATTGAGCTTTCCTCTTACGACTGCTTGTACAAATGACTGCTCTAATAACTATTCATACCATCAAAACACAAGGTAAAACCTATGATATTTAAAATACATGGAATGGGTATACGAGACCATATCATAAAAAGTGGGTCTATGGAGGCACTAAATAGTGGCTGATATTTTGAAACCTTGGCAGCTGCATACTAGTGGTAAACCTCTGCTATTATATCTTGCCTGTATGGGTGCAGGCTCTCCCTCTGCCTGTTCCCCTACCCACCCTGTAATTGCAAGAATACCACCACACACACACAAAGTCAGGAAGGAGAGAGAGAGAGAGAGAGAGAGAGAGAGAGAGAGAGAGAGAGAGAGAAAACTGCAATCTGGCTGACTGCTTGAATATCAAATTTGCTGAGAGCAGAGGATCACCCATTTCAATTCACACTGAGATCGTTTAAGAGTCATTTACGTCAATCAGCAAACAGAGAGCAGGGTGCTGCACCCGTTTACCTGTAAGTCCCAAGGGAGGACTTCTTCTGTTAAAGGGATTTTTACCAAAAATGAAAAATGTTTCTTAATTTACTCACCCTCATTTCAATCATAACCTGTTTGACTGTCTTCTGTGGAATATTTGTCCATACAATGAATGCCAGTGAGGTCCACTACTGACTTTCATTGTACATGACTTTCAAACCTTTCAAAACCGTTTTGAACAACATATACCGTAAAACATCATTCTGTAAAACAACATATTTTGTGTTCCGCAGAAGAAAGAAAATTATACAGGTTTTGAATGACAAAAGGGAGCGTAAATGCAGGGCTAAGACAAATAAAGACTGCACAATGGCCCAGGGCCAGCAAAACATCGCTTGAGACAGTTGAAGCAAATGTAACTTGCCTGCATCACGAGTGCTACATCACTGAAAGTTTATAATTTGCAGGTGTTTTTATGCAGTTTTGTGTGCACACATCCGTATCTGGTAATATCCGCCATAATCTGTTATATCTTAAGTGCACAAAACATACGGTATGCGCAACAGTATATTGGACCCATGCAGCTCTTAAAGTGAATGTTAATGTTAATCAAACAAAGAAAAAAAATCACTGCACGTGACTGAATAACTTTTTGTTTACTATTGTTGTAAATTATTGTTGCTAACATGAAAAGCAGTGTTTATTTTATTTGTATGTTTGTTCTATTGTATTTGTGCTATTGTTCATAATTTGAATATGTGTTATTGTATTAATGACAGTTTCCATGTCTTTAAAGCTCAACTGTGTGATTTTTACCCCCATCTAGTGGTGAAAAGGTATATATGACCATCCAGTGAATATTAGTTTCTGTTCCTCTCAATTCCGATTTCGTTTTAACTCCTACGGTGGCCAATGTAGTCCAAGATTAACATGGTTTCCAGTTCAACCTCGTCCATGAGTGTTAACTCGAACGTAAACGCGAAAGCGCGAAGCTTGAATTAATGGGTATGTCCCTCTTTGGCTAATGTACTTTCAAGATGGAGGGGCAACATGGCGACCGACATTAGAACCCCTTACCGGTATGTATTTTCAATGGCATATTATACACTCACAAGAATACTTTATTACTTGAATGAAGCAAATATACATTAATGAGCACATATATTTTTGAAAGAACTAAGTGTTTTTAGCTAAGAATAAACTAAAAGAGTTACACAGTGTAGCTTCAACAATACTTGAAATGTATATAAGTTAAGCTAGTTTTTGGTGTCACCTTATTTATTAAGGTTATGGGTCAAAAACAAAGAAGACAATAACTAGGCCTATTTTATTTATTTATTACTTTATGGCCGAACAAAGGCCTTTAGTTTAAAGGTACACTACTTGTATCTTTACTTGTAGACTAATCATATGCATAAACATAGAGAAGTAGCTCCAGCTACAATGTTCTTCTGCAAGTTTTGTGGTTTTGTTTATTAACCACTAGCCTGCTAGTGTAGCTCTAAGTTCCAATGAATACTCATTTATTTTTTAAGTATGTGGAAAACTATATAGCTACATTCAGAACTTCAGAAAGCCATTTATAAATAGGGTCAGGAAATTTCATATGACATGTATTTTGTTCAAAAACTCCTGAACACAACAGAATGGAGCGGAATATAGGGGTCTTGAGACGTGCCTAAACGGGACGGTCTTAAAAATGCAATGCTAATGGTGCAAGATGCTGAAAAAACAAAAACAAATGTTTATATGTCTATAAAAGAACAACATTTAAAAAACAGAATAGACTGAATGCACACACAGCCCACTGACAGGTGTTCAATAAAAACCTTTCATTACACCAAAACAATTGTTAGTCATTTTCTTAAAATTGACTGTGTGCATTTAAAGCACCATCACACTGCTATCATTACTGAAGTGCTTGAGTCACAAAATGAATTAATTGAATATATGAACACTGCCAGTTTCAGATTTATCATAATTATAGCAGACATACAAGAAATATCCCTATATTTACCCATATAGGTGTTCCTGAATACCGTGTTGGACAACGAGGAACCTTTGAACAAAGACACCCAGCGGCAAATAGAAATGAAGAGGAAATATTGGTTAAAAAACATTGTCCTGTTCCAGGCTACAAGGTTTCCAGCTATTTAAGTGCCAATCCCTTTCAACAAAATGAACAAAATTTATGTGAAGTGGGATTCAACTGAAACCGAGGCTGTTAAGTAAAGAACACCAGAGTTTTACCAAGAGTTATAATGAGCAGTTATAATAAATGGAGCTTAAAATTGTGCTCAACTATCAACAAAACTTTAGATCAGGCAAACTTCAGATGTGGTCTGACTTTTGATGTCAGGCAACCACATCAAACCTGAGGTAGGAGCAAGGGGATTTAAAGTTCTTAGGATCCATGGCAACATAATTCTTACTCTCGGTCCCCTTTTTGCTTCAACGACAACAGCACTCGAGCTGCATGAATGTGTAAAACTTGATGATCATACTTCTAACAGAATACAATTATATTACTTTATCACTGGAAAATCAGAGTCAATTGGTATTTCATATGGGCATTTGGGCCTGTTATTTCTGTTTAAGGTCGCCCTGTGCATGTTTGTTGTGTTTAGGGCAGAACAACACACAGTCTGTACTGTCTCCACTTCACTGCAGTCTGAGCTGTGGGAGCAGCTGTCACCTGTCTACCAGCCAACCCACCACTGACCTCGCAACCCTGCCCTGTCACGTACACACATACATTCTACAAACAACATCCAATGGTGCTCATCAGGGAGGATAGCGAACACACACTGACAAAATATCGGCCCGCAGTCGGCTGCGAAAACAACTCCAAAAACCTCCTATCACCGCCGTGATAAAATGTGTGGCATGCTACACGGCTTGGACATCTACAAATGGCACATGTTCTCCATGTCTAGAATCTCAGAAAAGAATTGAATTCTGCCCCAAAACCACCCTGATTAGAACCAGAATTAAAGGGTTAGTTCACCCAAAAATGAAAATTAAGTCATTAATTACTCACCCCATGCTGTACCAACCCCGTAAGACCTTCGGTCATCTCGGAACACAAATAAAGATATTTTTGATTAAATCTGAGATCTGGATCACTCCTCCATAGACTGCCTAAGGGACTGGCTCTTGATGGCCCATAAAGACATTAAAGAGAATGTTTAAATATTCCATGTGCCTACAGTGGCTCAATTATAAGTTTATCAAGCGACAAGACTACTTTTTGTGCGAAAAAAAAACCAAACATAAATAACGACTTTATTCGACTATTCCAATACTTCCTTATGGGCGCATGCAGCGAGAACTGAGATGAGACGTTCTTCTTGGACTACTTCTTGTTACCAGCTGCTCACCGCTGAGGAGTATGCCGCCACCTACCGTATAAGATGATGTGCTGATATAGCTGGAGCGCGATCACTCATCTTACTACGGTAGGTGGCAGTGCATCCTTGTAAGCAATGAGCAGCCGGGTAACAAGAAGTAGTCAAAGAGAACGTCGTCATCTAGTTCTCGCCGCATGCGCCCATAAGGAAGTAATGGAATAGTCAAATAAAGTCATTATTTATGTTTTTTGCACAAAAAAGTAGTCTCAGTCGCTTGAAAACTTATAATTGAGCCACTGTAGGCACTAGTGATGCGCGGGTCACCGCTTTTATGAAATTATTTGGCCCGCCCCAGCCCGCACCGCACCACTGTCTCTATTTTTACAACCCGGCCGCACCCGCGACCGTTAAATAGACATAGTAGCTACTAGGCATTGTAATGTAAATGAAAATAGCCTTTATTTCAGCCTGAAAGTGCTTGGAAACATTGCCTTGTAAACTGGCAACAACAGACGATTATGAATATGAACCATAAATCAGGTCATATTAATAAACATTTTCAACATTTACAAAGCAGCATTTGTATTCATCTAATAGGCTAAATAATTGTTTTATTTCTTAGACCCCCACAAATATGTCTTGACATGCTGGAAGTGGACATTTTGTAGCGCTACTGTTTGTATTTTTTTCACACGAGTTGCACTTCAGGTTACCGAGACTGTTGTCTCCTGCTAGCCTGCAACTACTGCACTTATGAGAACCACTCCCAAACATTAGATTTAGCAGCCTGACCTTTTTTCTTTTAATCATGTATATTCCTGACCTCAATTTCTCCCGCACCTCGTCTTCCATCTTCACTTATATTTCTCCGTTGTTGTTGTCGTCGTGTCGTCGCAGGCTGGCGGCGGGAGCTGCTTGGCGCGCCGCTTCCGTGACGTGTCACGTGACACCAAAGGTTTGGGAACCTCACGCAAGTTACGTTGCTACGGCAATGGTATTGTAACCTTATCAAATAACCTTATAAAATATGAAAATAGATATTCCCAAATATCTAATATAGGCTGGAAATTGCAAGCAACATACATGGATAAAAAAATAAATAAATAAATAAATAATGACCCGCCCCAACCCGCCCGCAAATAAAGTGACAATTTCTTTACCCGCCCCAACCCGACCCGTGGGTAGGCTACAAGTCGACCCCGCGCATCACTAGTAGGCACATGGAATATTTAAACATTCTCTTTAATGTCTTTATGGTCCGTCTAGAGCCAGTCCCATAGGCAGTCTATGGTAGGAGTGATCCAGCTCTCAGATTTAATCAAAAATATCTTTATTTGTGTTCCGAAGATGAACGAAGGTCTTCGGGTTGGAACAACACGAGGTGAGTAATTAATGACTTAATTTTCATTTTGGGCGAACTAACCCTTTAAAGGAATATATTGCATGTTAGGCTCTATCGACATTAACGATGGGAATGAATTATAATGTTGTAATATTTGCCTTTTAGACTTCTATTATTTTCTGGCCACAGATGCTGTCAATAACACCTAAGTTGCATTTAACCCTGAAAATGATTTTAATAAGTGCCGGTAAAAGCTATTTAAATGCAATCTTATGTTCAGAAACAGTACAACTATAGATGTCTGCTCTATAGATGAGCAGATGGCCTCAGCCTCAGATACCTGAATCAAGGCCAGCGAGGCAAATTTGTGTTCATTGCATTTGTTGTAAACCTGTACAATGCCAAAAATAATGAAACAAAGACTATGAACTCTTTGATCTGTTATTCAAGTTATTGAAAGGCAATGTAATAATTTAATGGGTACAATTACCATTGTTCCCTGCAAGCATGCAAAGTTAGCTTGAGGACACCATAATGTGGAGGATTGTATCATTACCTCAACACAGGCCTGGCTTAACAATTCATAAAAAAAAAAACTTCAAAAAGCATCTCAGGCCTGGCGAAAGTCATCTGAGGGCCAGCTCAGCTCTGCCAATCAGATTTTAGAAACTCAATAGGAAATTAGAAGTATATAGTATGACTGCATTAAATTAAAAAAATTTGGCAAAGGTAACGAGAAACAAATTGAAAGGTCTGTACACACGAACGTGCGAAGATGAGTGAGAACAAGAAGGAAATGAGGGGAAACAAATCAGAAATGAATTAATGAAAGAGATATGCTTGTTCTTTGAAGCTTTCCCTGTGTTTGTTTTTCTCTCTCCTGACATCACTAACTGCTACAAGCTGTTCACGGGGTCCAACTGTATATTCGAGCCCTCCACTATGCATTCCACTTCTCGTCTCATGCGCCAAATGCCCCAGCGTGAACCGAGATGTGAACCTGACCTCACCCTCTTGTGAAACATCTTAACTTGATTTTGGTGTGGGAGAACTTGTCCCAGAGCCCCTGCTCTTTCTGTCAGGTCACTGGGAGGAAAGAACGGGCTGATGCATCCCCTATTTCAGACTCTCAAAAAACACATGAGGCCAAACTCGCACGCAACAGCGCACTCAGATTAGAGTTGTTTTTAAGGACCACGGTGATGTGGCAGGATCGTGACCAATGAGAGGATTTAAAATGAAGGCTTTGTTAACGTCATAATAGCAGTGGAGAGGTGATGAACGTCACCAGAAGTGCACTATAAAAGATATAAGAAACCTTATGAGAAATCAAAGTGAGGTAGTGTAGGATTAGATTTGACAACAAATCTTGAGTCAGCCCCAATTAAAATGTATTTACTTCTATTTTTGTTCCATAATTGTATAACTTTCTTGGTGCACAAAAGAACACTGTGTTCAGTATTATCTCTTCCATACAATAAACTGAAAGGGGACCAAGAAAAAGCATGAATTTAGTGAATAACAGCTTAAAATTCAGACTGTTCCTTATACAAAGCTATCAAATGACTTGTAAATAACTTCAAATATAGTATTGCATTACAACAGTTACTTTTCACATTAAAAAAATTAAAAATACAGTTCAATATTGTTATTGTTAACTAAAACTATAAAAAATGTTAATTGAAATAAAGCTGAAATAAAAATAAACTATACATATTAGATGAAAAACTAATTAGAATGGTTGCACTGGCAACTAACTTGATAAAATAAGTTTTAATTTAGGTACTAAAATAGCTTAAAAATACTAAATAGAAATTAATACAAATTACAAAAGCAACAAAATAACTAAAACTTAAAAATTACAATGAAAATATAAATGCTAATTCTAAATTAATAAATAATATTGTAATATAAACACTAAAATAACACTGAATAAATAATAAAAATTTGAAACAATATGAAGGCAAACAAAATGTGGCAGATGTGACTCATTTCCTAGCAGAAAAAAATGGTGACATGCAAAAAAAAAAAAAAAAAAAGATTGACCACAAGAAAACAAAAACAAGAAATAGTGGTGGTTAACCGACTTCGATTTTGTGACTGTCGCTAAAGCTGCAGTATACAGATTGAATAAGAGACAGAGACGCTATTGCCATCAGTCTTCATTAGATTGGAGTTTGAGTGAGAGGACAGACTGACTTCAATGGAATTGTCTCACCTTTGGTCACATTGCCAATAGTGTAATAAAGTCAGAGACTAAAGAGACGTGACATGCAACAGCTGTACTTGACATACCAATGGTAATTAGTTGTGCTGTTTTGTGGCCATGTGCTATGGTCATTGAGTTTAGTGAGAGCAACCATTCTGAAAGGGTCTTACTAGCCCAACCACAGTACTCATATACTGGCAAAAAAGAAAATAAAAACAGTTTTCATGGTTCATCATGACCCCTAATACCTGATTGCTGGACCTAAAGACTGTGCAGATTAGAGACAGTACACTCAAGGTTTGTACAAATGTTGCATGCATTAAGTGATTATAATGGGTTCCAAAGGAAATCATAAATATTTAAGTATGTTTGTGGTTGGATGCCCAAAGAAACCTCTCTGTAACAAGAATCAATACGGGGGAAGTAAAACTACTGACTGTCAAAAAAAGAAGAAGCTGAAAGTGGTTTTGCTCAAAAACAAAATGTTGACACGCCCGTTAAATAAGAATAACTTTAGTCTACTGAACCCGTGCTATTAAGTCTATTACTATTACATCTACAATGGTGGTGAACATACTGGGATTTGCTAATTAAATGATGCTTGGTGCAAAGGTAAATAGTATTGATCATAATATTTGTACATGCATTTTTTATACCTCTAATGAAGAATAGCAATAAAGCTTACTAAAAAGTATCTAATTAGACGGTTTATGGGAGCATAACCCAGAAACCTATCTAAAGCAAAAAAACTATATGTCTGTGATAAAATAGAAAGATAAAGCAAAAATGTCAGACCTTAATTCACATCCTTTGGGCTTCATTTTGTGGCATTATTGTTAAAACGCTTCGTATTTTTGTCGGAAAGTGAAACAATATATAAAGTTGGGTTACACTTTATTTTATGGTGTCATTGTTACAGTGTAATTGCATATTTAAGAACCGAGTAATATAAATGAACACACGTTTATCATAGGGTTAGGGTAGGATTAGGAATTGGTTGAGGGTTAGTTGCATTTAATTATGCATAATTACAATAGCATGTAAAATGTAATACGGACAATTGGACATTGTAAAATAAAGTGTTACCTAAAATCCCCAAAATATCACAATTATAATTTTGAACATGAAAAAGAAAATGTATAATCTAGGCAAAAGTAACTAATCTACCAGTATAAGAACTAAGTTATTTTTTGTACACTAAACCTACACTTTTAACAGAACAAATCAATGTTTAGAGGCCACTTGACCTGTGCTTATTGACATTTGTTAACATATGTTATAAGATATTCTTATTAGTCAAAAAACATCTGAAAGCAGATATCTTTACTTCTTGGAAACAATGCAACAATTCTCAGAGTGCCAAGAAAGCCTCCACCTTGATTCAAATAAAACACAAACATTCTGTCAGGCCTCCTTCCTCAGTCAAAATCCCTGAACATTTCCTTCTTCCTGAGGAATGCTTCCTCTCACTCTCTAGTGCAAGTCCTTTTTCCTTTAAGACCAGTATGTAAAGGAAAACAATAATCAGTAATGTTTGAGTTAAAGGTGTGAAATGAACAGCATATTCAAAGGTATTCAAGGGCCAAGTTTTCTAAGGGTAACTCTCTGATGACAACAGCGGAGAAACGTTTTGATTGGACCATTGTGGACCAACTCAAACAAATGTCCAAAACCATCAGATAAGGATGCTAGGACAACTACCAGACACCTCTGAGAGGGCAAGGAATCCCCTAGTACCAAGCTCGGAAAAGGACGGACTTCTTGATGGTTAACAACGGTTTATCTTTCCATAAGATAGTGTATCTCTGCCATAGCAACAGACATTGTATGCATCTTCTGCACTTTATCTCTATTTGTTTTACACTTGTGACTTCCTTGTGTTGATAAAACTCTAACAAATCCTTCAGATTGATCAGCTTGCTTCAACAGTTTTGAAATTCACAATTCAGTATGGGTGTGGAATTTACGTTGTAGGGCAAAGCATCAAAGTATCATCAAGTTATGTTTACCACAGGCTCTATTTTACTCATAAATTGAAAAACTCTATTATAAAACCCCATGGGAAAATCTTGAATGAACCAAGGTAATGCCTGCACCACTCTATGACCAATGGCAGGGTAGCTCATGGATAATAAAATAGAGCAGGTCCACTAATTGTAGCATCTGGGAATCCTCTCCATATATATATTTTTTTTAATAAACTATTTAAAATGTCTTTTAAAATGCACAGGGAGTTCTCACCCAGAACCATACCGCCAATCCAAACTGTATGCTACTTGTCAATTGTATTGAAGATAGTGGTCCTGACAGTAATTCTGTTTACGTAATGTTGATGACCGTGTTTGCATCTGCTTACATATCGCTGTGTGAACCCTTACAGATGCCACTTACTTATTAGTGGCAGGAAACTCTTTCATAATTGTGTCATTCAGACATAGGAGCTGGGTAACAGAGGTTAGAAAAAGGGCTTTGCTCCAAAATACTAAAAGAGTGCTTGTGTGCTGGTGAGTGACTGCATTTGAGTTTGAAAGTGACTTTCAATTCTTGCATATGGAGTAACAAGGTTCTGTGTATCTGTCTGTGTGCAGAGTCAGACAGTCGATCCATTCAGCTTTTAGAATACTAAGAGCAAAGCAATAGAAGAATATTTGGTTTATTTGAGTATATTAAAATTAAATATTCATACTCTCGCAGATCTTTAAATCTCAATGTATCAGTCTGAGCAAATAAGCCAATTTTAATTTAAGAGTCTGTTTTTGACAAAGCTGAATTTTCAGCAGTCTTCAGTCAGTAATATTAATGATGAAAACAGATGTGCTGCTTATATTTTTGAACTATGCATTGTTTTTCAGGACTGTATGATGAATAGAAGATTTAAATGAAAAGTTGTGTATTTGAAATAGAAAACTTTTGTAACATAATGAATGGCTTTACTGTAACTGTTGAGCAATTTATTGCATCTTTACAAATAAAAGTATTTATTTCTTATATAAAAAGAAAGCAAATCTACAAATCATCTAAAAATTGTTGGTGTCTATAATATATATACAGTATATATATATATATATATATATATATATATATATATATATATATATATATATATATATATACATATATATATATATATACATACATACATATATATATATATATATATATATATATATATATATATATATATATATATATATTAGGGCTGTCAAACGATTAATCGTGATTAATCGCATCCAAAATAAAAGTTTGTGTTTACATAATATATGTGGGTGCACTGTGTATAATTTTTTTGTGTATATATATATATATATATATATATATATATATATATACACACACACACACACACACACACACATGCATGTATATTTAAGAAAAAAATATTATTTATATATAAAATAATTATATTTATTTATAATATAAATTATAAATAAATCTATATACAGTATATGTATATTTACTAAAATACTGACAGCAACCATAGTTGAGCTTAAGTACAGTTGCTCTCATTCTCAATAAGGGTGGAGACTTATAATTTAGCACCTTCCTGACCCATTAGGCCCATTTCTAAAGAAGTACTCTCTTGCTTAAGTCAACAACTTTTCACAGAATACTACTTTGTTCTGAAAAAAGATCCCAATTTGAAATCTAAGATGGAAAATCTTTGCAAACGCACTACATTAAGCATCAGGCAGTTCCTCTAGAATTAAAATGAGAGTTTCAAAATGAGGTGACTATGGTATGGAATGTGAGCTGTTAATGAGGCTTCACAGAACAGCACGCTATCCGAACATACAAGGGCTGGGTTTTTGACTTGCTTCCCAAACTCCCTGAGAATTGTTTTCCTTCCCTTCTGAGTCTCAGTGTTCATGCATACACTAACAGGAAGCAGAGCTCAATTGATAGGGCTTTTCCAACTAAACATGTGTTAAAATCTGTTCATTATTTGGACCTGCACGCACAATGATTCAGTGAATGCAACATTACCGGAAATCTCAAAACGCTCTATATGTCCTCCAAATATGGACTGAAACAAGTCTGCTAGGAGGTGCCAAAAATCAAAGCATGGGATGTTGTTCCTCAAGGCTTTCAGGGGGTTGAAATGTTGCCAACAAAGACACAGAACACTCAAGATGTCACAAAGGGAAGGACACACAAACAAGACTGAATTAAAGAGGAAAGTAATGCAGCAGTTTGGTCAACATGAAACACAATAGGCCTAGTTTACTTTCTCTGCACACTCCCCTTTTCTTCTTCACCCTGTCCACAAAATGGCAGACTAGAACACTAATCTGTATTGATAACCGATACCACCCACCTTGAGGGCTTTGTCCTTAAGTTTGCTTGCATGTCAAATTCCATCAATTTAATACCTTCCCCACCTGTGTGACCATTGGCTATAAAGTCAACAAGAAATATTAGCACAGGTGAGATTCTTCTGCATTATAAAGTCAGTTTGCCCAACTAATCAAGCACGTGGTACACATTTGACATAGATGACAAGGCCAACATTTCATGCTGATGAAAATGATAATGTAGCAAGAACAAGGCCAACTTTCTCCATTAAAATTAATTTGGATACTTTTTTGAGCATAAAGATTAAAATGGGAGTAATAAATAGAAACAATCATGTGGTCCAACCAACAGGTATACATCAATAAATATATAAAATTAAAGTAATGAATGTATCATAAAACAGTTAATGATATCAGAGACCAATAATAAAATACCAAAGGTCAATTGGTATTTAAAAAAAAAATCTAATTTAAATTTTTCTTATAAGGTTTATTGAGGCTGTAAAATGTCATAAGTTTCAAGTGTCACTTGTGAAAGACATTTTGATATTTAAAAATTAATATATTCATGATGTTTGAAAAATAAGTTTTATCTTCAAAAAAATATATATTTTATAACTTATATATATTTTGTTTTTATTACAAATATTTAAAATTATATATTTTAAAAATGGCATTTTTTAAAAGATTCTTTATTGTTGACACTCTTATGTCATTGACCCATTTCACATTATATCAAATGGTGGTATTACAGGACACATCTCTGAGGGTTCACTCATGAACCAAAGCTTGTTCCTAGCAGAAGTTCAACAGGAAATCCTTATAAGGCTGCTGAATAATCATTGCAAGTTCTCCAATATAACTGCCCTGTCATACAAAAAAAAACCATGGACTAGTGCTCTTATGGCAGGATGCGGTCATATTTATGATAGAAATATAATGTAGCAGAACCACCTTCATAAATCTGCAGGGCTATAAGGACCCTGCGATTACTTCATACATCAATAGCTAAAGAGAATGCAGTTGAGGCCTCATCAACATCACAGCACATGAACTGTGTTCCTGCCCGGTAGCCCTTGTTAAAAACTTCCACAGCGACTAACAATTACAAAGACAGCATGGAAGATCATTGCACATAAAATACTCTCTTTGTTCCAATGCCCAGACAGCGCTCTCAGTGTTGAGAGAACAGATGGATTTGGTTCGGCAAGGAAACTAGAGGACGTTCTTCAGCACCAATCTAATATTTGAAAATGAAAACCGCACTGATCTGATATCGTTGTGTAAGCAATATATTGTGTCAGCATCGTGTACGCTCACCTAAAGGATTATTAGGATCACCTGTTATATTTCTCATTAATGAAATTATCTAATCAACCAATGACATGGCAGTTGCTTCAATGCATTTAGGGGTGTGGTCATGGTCAAGACAATCTCCCGAACTCCAAACTGAATGTCAGAATGGGAAAGAAAGGTGATTTAAGCAATTTGGCTTAAACAGAATGAAACATGGATCCATTATGCCTTGTTACCACTGTGCAGGCTGCTGGTGGTGGTGTAATGGTGTGGGATGTTTTCTTGGCACACTTTAGGCTCCTTAGTGCCAATTGGGCATTGTTTAAATGTCACGACCAACCTGAGCATTGTTTCTGACCATGTCCATTAATTTATGGCCACCATGTACCCATCCTCTGATCCCTACTTGCACCATGTCACAAAGCTCCAATCATTTCAAATTGGTTTCTTGAACATGAGAATGATTTCACTGTACTAAAATGGCTTCACAGTCACCAGATCTCAACCCAACAGAGCATATTTGGGATGTGGTGGAACAGGAGCTTCGTTCCCTGGGCCAATATGGGCCAAAATTTCTAAAGAATGCTTTCAGCACCTTGTTGAATCAATGCCACATAGAATTAAGGCAGTTGTGAAAGGGTCAAAAGCAGTATTAGTATGGTGTTCCCAATAATCCTTTAGGTGAGTATATAGGAACAAATTAACACAAAATTATGCTATGGATTCATACAAAACAACTGGGTAAATGATAATTTGACAAACCCAAATGATGCACAGGCTATAATGGTCTGCAGGGGTCCCCTATATGATCTAATTTTTCAGTTTTTTTCCTGCATGCTTTCTGCATGACTTTGCGGTCAATTGTTTTATTTAATATTACATTTTTAACAATAATTGAATAATATTTTTTTCTAAGAAATAAAAAGGAAAGATTATGGCAAATGTTATGTTTTATTTTCAGAAAATGTCATTTTTATTGAGGTTTTTTTTCTATGATGTCAGGACAATTATATCACCCTGACATTTCTTTTACTTTAAAAAAATGCCAAAAAGAACATTTGTCACTATATGTATCAATTGCATTTTAATATCTTTTTTTTTTTAATGTATAAAAAACACATGCCAAATTCTTAAAATATTTAAATATGTACAATGAATTAACTATTGCTGGACAGAAAACTACAAAAGCAATACATCACACCTGCTACATTGTCATCTTCAACAGCAACAAATGTTAACAGTGTGATGTTCTGATGAAGCTGGTTGACCAGCTAGTTGCGAGCTAAGAGGCCTGATTGGGAGATCCAAAACATAACATATGCTGGTAATCAGCCATTCTGCTCTTTTCAACAAAGTATGCACATAACAGGGAACATCACTTCCCCAGGACTGAAGGTTACGGCATTACATTGTTTAATGGAGAGCAGCCTAGTTACAGAGACTCTGATTATCACATTTTTCCATGATGGAAGACATTCACATCAAAATGCTTCTTTGCGGTCATGGCTTGCGCCCCTCCGTGCTGCCTCAGCTTACAATAAACTCTAACAGTCATTTCCTGATGGACCTCCTTCAAAAGAATCTTTTAATGTGATTGTCAGATTTCAGCCTGCAGTTATGTAGGCTAAGTGAGATTAAATTGAAGTACAAAAATGGGCTGGATGATGCGATGCACATAACAAAGAGTCAGCCCGTCTAAATTGGCCCATGAAACTATGCATGCATTCTGGATCACTATTGACATGCATTGGTCAATTTTATGTGCTATACAAAGCAGCAAAAACTTAAGCCAAAAAATAAATAAATAAATAAATAAATAAATAAATAAAAATTGCCTAAATCACACTCTGGCTTATCCATTTAGCATGCAGCAATGAAATGACATAGGCTAACCAATATTTTTTTTTGATGCATCACCTGCATGATGAAGGAGCTGAGCTTGCATTGCTTTCACCTTGGTCTAATTTGCCCGGTCAGGGTGACTCTTGCTGACTGCATTTCTATAACATAGATCTCTCTCAATCTACAGTAGAAAGGCTATCACAGACACCCTATGTGTGTGTGCGCGCGTGCTCTGTCCTTACGTGACCCTGGATTAGCCTGCATGTCATTTGCCGACAGTGACTGCAGTGAATGGCCTGTCTACTAAATGTATACTTGAAATGACCCTATATGAAATCACTTTACAGAAAAACACGTGAGGTAAACTGCTGATTTGACAAAGCCTCAAAGTCTCATTCTCTCTTCAAATTACATACTCGTTGGATTTATGATTCATGCATGAAATGACATTCATCGGGTAAAAGGATTCATATACCCGGGCAAAATTGTTCAAATTAAAAGAACAAATAGTGTACTTATTTGTTATTTATTCCACTCTAATCAATTTACGTATACTTTTGACCAGGCTGATATATTAAAAACCACACAAAAAGTTTTAGAATGAAACGAAAAAAAAAAAAAAATAATGTAAACTAAACGCAAATTTAAAGCTTTGTGAAAAATAAAGCAAAGATGATGAACAACAAAGGAGAAAAACATACAAAAAACATACAATACAAGCATATACAAGCAAGAGTCGGTTATTAGTTGCCAGAAGCAGCACACCAGCTCCAGGCAAACAATGACACTCAAAACTGTCCAGCTACAATAGCTTATATTACAACAACAGCATATCTTGGTTCTGTGAAACAAAGCAAAACCAATATTACTCACATATGGAGCATGAAACATTGCAACCTTGGCCTTTCTGCTTCAGTCTCTCTAGCACTGGAAAGCTTTTCTAATAGTAATGAGGGTCCCAAAGTTCTTTCCTGTTTAAAACCCCTTTTTCCAGTGATACTTCTCTGACCGTTTCTCTTTAGTAATGTCTCTCAGCCATCTCCCTTTCTACAGTCTTTCTTCAAATCTCCCTCTTGCTCATTCTCTCTCCTCCCTCATCATGAGTGGACACACCCTTCCTGCTGATTGACAACAAGTGTGTTGTGGTGCTCGGTCCGATCCACTTTCAACAGAGTTTCTTAGAAATCGCTTATAGGAAGGGTGGAAAAATGGATGCAGCAAGCACAAATAAAGCATTTGCTAAATGGTAGGGTTAAGTCATTGTAGTTTGTTTTGACAGACTATATGCTAATATTGAATCTGCATATGATATAGTACATCTTACTGCATCTTCAAGTCAGTAGAAATGCTGACTTAAAGATGCAGTAAGATGCACTAGATGGAGATTCAACATTAGCATCTGTCAAAGTGAACTACCAAGACCCATGACCTAAACCTACCATTTAGCAAAAGCTTTATTTATGCTTTAAGTTGCTTGCTGCATCCATTTTCCACCCTTCCCATTGGGCTACAAACGACATGATTATAGTCATTCTGTGTGACCTACCACTTCCTCTTGCAGTGTTTTACTAAGGGGCAGGCAGACAGTTTCTCCTATTTTAACTTAATATTTAAGGCAACAAAAGTGGAAGGTCCCACTGGCAGAGTGCCAAATAACAGGTCAATAAGTCCAGACTCTGTGGCTTCAGTCCTTTTCCTTTCAGGCACTAAAGTATGCTCTCCACCCCCTTGCCTAAACACACCCCACCTTTCACTTGTTCTTCACCATTTACTCAAACACTTTACAACCATTCCATTCTGGTTCATCATTCTGGGTGTTTCAGAATAACTTACATGAAGGAGCCAAATCTGAAACTTTTCTAACATAGAAGTTGTGTCCCAAATGGCCTACTACTCTTGACTCTTCCATCAAGTGTGTATGAATTTGAGAAGGTTATTTTGCCATCCAGGAGCTCCTATACCGTTCTGCTATGTAAGGAAAGCTGCAACAGTTTCTGTTAATTACATGCATAATGCAGGTCCTTTTGTGCTTTCTTTTTTGGGAATTTTCAGTGTGAATAAACTACTTACACTATTTATATTACAAAGTAACATAGAAAAGTGCAAACGCAAGCGAACTGGGACTTACCTAGTACGTTTTTGTGGTAACACTTTATTTACAGTGTCCTTATTAAACGTTACACTTGTCACTTACCATAGTAATAATAATCGAAAATTATGCATAATTACATGCAACTAACCCCCAACCAAATCCTAAACCTACCCTAACCCTATTAATTAATATTACTCAGTCAGTACTTAAATCTATAATTACACTGTAACAATGGCACCTTAAAATAAAGTGTAACCGTTTTTGTTTATGTTTAATTCTCCATATATGCTACCAATCGTTTTGAACTTCATACTGACACCTACCAGCCTGGATGCATTAAGTTTATTTACTAACTGTCCACATCACAACACTGTTTATTGTGATTGTACATTTTATTTTGAATACTAATATGATATTGATATTTCTTTCAAAGGAGAGAGATAGAGATGGACAAATAAAAATGCTATTAATTTATAACAAAATGTGTAAAAAGAATTATTCAAATTGATTATTGAATGTTTCTTTAAAGTAATTTAAAAGTCTAATAATGTGAAGAAGTTAAATATTTGCAATAAAAATATAGAACAAATATTTTACATCATGCATTAAATTCACAAAAACTTATATAATAAGTCCTATATAAAAGGACTCAAAAGAAAATAAATCATGCAAATGAAAGTGTTTTAAAGAAATTATTATCATAGCCTACTTGGACACGCTTTGCTTGTATGCTAATAAATCACAGTTTCATAAACCCAAGCATCTTTGAAAAAAACTGTCTGAAAAGAAAAGCTTATTATTGTTAGTTTAATAACATTTATATTAACTTTAACTGCTAACAGAGCATTTTTACACATGGGCATACCATCACAGACATCCGATCCAAGCTCGCTAGGTAAACTTCACCGCAAAACTTGCATGTTAAACTTTAAGGTAAGTCCAATTCAAGATGACTTGTTATCATCCTGGAAAAGATAAAGTACTCACCGGTGCATACGCTCAATAGAAGTCCGAGGAGGGGTAGAAGCCCATTGAAAAACGTGCTATTCCCAAAGATGTGTCTTACTTCCTCTGCCATGGTTTCTGACTGACTGCAGTAGTAGAGAGTTCCTCCTCGGTGTCTGATCCACACAAACACACTCAGCAGCCGAACCGCGCGTGGGCGGAACCTTCAGTCCAGCAGTGGTTTGTTTCCGACTAAAAATAAACTCGTCAAAAACGCAGGGGATTGCTTGCGATCCTATGCTTGCGATAGCAGTTAGCGTTTACACTCGTTCAGAGACAGACTGATGGCATTATAATAGCAACAGCCTCGAATTAATGGTTGCGCAAAGTTAAAAAGCAAAAGTGTCCCGGGATATCTTTTAGGTATTTTAAAGCTCCTTAATTGAAATCATTAGTGTCATTAAAGTTGTCTTCTTCAACTTCATTTAGTCGTGCTGGAATGAATTTTCTCAAATGTTCCTTGTAACATTACACAACTGGACATTGGAATGGCTTGGCTCAATGGGTGCTGGGAGATGTGTCGCCCAGTTCACTCAGATTAAAGAGTGAGCCATGCTGGGCACGCTTTCCATGATCCTTGTGTTTTATTTATGTCTTTCAAAAGTGATAAATCCCAAGCTGAGTGGTGCCATTTACACCAATCAATCATTTTTATTGGTCTTCGGTTTTCTGAATGTTACTCCATAATGCAACTTCTGGAACTTGATACACATACAGACAAATATTTTCGTGGAGTTCGTGAATAGTAGAGAATAGAGAGCAGATCGAATTTGATCAAATTTTTAGCAATTCTTAAATCATTTCTAACAATCTGCAGTAGGCTACATTAAAAAAATGTACCATTGCTAGTTTGTTTTTAAAGTAGTTATTATAAAGTGTTAGAGTTCCTAAAGGTCGAAAACTTTTTGAAGTCTCAGTAATTAATACAGGCCATTAAGCCTTAAAGGGATATCACAAAGAAATTAAAATGTTGTCATTACTCACCCCTCAAGTTGTTCCAAACCTATATGAGTTTCTTTCTTCTGTTGAACATAGGCCTAAAGGAAGATATTTTAAAGAATGTTGGTTAGCAAAAAATTTATAGCACCCATTGTCTTCCATAGTAATTATTCCTTCTATGAAAGACCAGGTGCCGGCAACTGTCTGGTTTCCTACTTTCTTTAAAATATCTTCTCTTGTATACAACAGAAGAAAGAAACTCATACAGGTTTGGAAGAATTTGAGGGTAAGTATAAGTAGGCTACTGCCAAAGTTTTAATTATTGGGTGAATTATCCCTTGAATGACTGGAAATCAATGAATATGTCTGTAGGAAAGAAACACATCACTGTGCTGGAATATATACGCTGATAGTGAATGAAACTTCAGTTTAAAGAACCTGTATTAAAAAGCCTACATTTTGTATCAGTGTCAAATAAAAAGATAAACTTTTTAGGCTGAAAGACAGTCTCAGTTACCTGTGATTTTATTATATGGGTATATGATGCAATAAAAGTGAATAACAGGTTTCCATTCTGCATTACTTGAAAGAAAAAACTCATATAAATGATTTTAGAAATCTAATCCATTTTTAGTGTATTATCCCTACAACATCTTTATTAAAGTTAATAACTGAAGGAACAGACTTCTGTATTGTAATTAGACTAAAATATAAATTTAGACTAAACAATGTTTATTTTGACATCATTCTCCCAAACATTATTTTCCATAATAAAGCATGCCATCGCCCTCTGTTGGTCAAAACTTTGAACTTCAACATGAAACTCACTAAATTAAAGCATCTTTAACTGTAATTTAATGATAAAACACATTATTATAATAAATGATAATGTCATTAAATAAGTTCATGTTTGAATGACACAAAATACTATAAATGTATAAATCAATCCACTGTCAAGCTGTCCACTGTCATAATTCAGTTCTATTGAATGGAATTCAAATATTTTGCAAAAACTGTTCTGAAGAAATTTTCAATTTATTGATAATAAATAGCAGGTGATCTCTTAAAAATATAAAACAGATTGATTGCAACTTTGCAGAAATATATTGAAAGTATATCACAGGGTGATGTGATATTACAATGTTGCATTACCTCATATCATGCAATTGCATCAAAAAATAAACAATATGAAAATATCTACATAATATACAAATACCAAAACAAAAGTTATTTCTAAAGCAATCTATGGATCTTACAAGCTGTGTTAACAACTTTAACAGGTAATACAAGTTATTTTAAATAAATTACATTTGTTAGACTTTAACCTGTTCAATTGTTATAAACACACATTATGTGGATTAAATGAGGCCTTTAAAACCAGGATCAAAATCCATAACCAATACTCACTGCAAAATGCAAATTCATTTCAAGGTGCATTCTGGATTCAGTCATACTCATTGAGTGATTCACTGTTTGCTACCGAATTGCAAACTCAAGAACATTTGTATTTTTTCTAGTCCTCACGAAGGTAGGCCTCTGGTATATCTTCCAGGTCATTAATGTCAATGCTGGACACATATTCAGCCATTCTCTGGATTTCTTCTGCTTTAGTCTCAGCCAGTTTTCTCTTTGCTTCTCTTGAGATCTTCTAATCTCCTCCACTTTGGACTGTGCAACCTGCAGGTTAGTTTTTGTTGCTGTGCATGCATGCTCTGCCCCTATAAAAATATCAGGATTGAATCAATTCACAGCCTGGATAAATTTCATACAAGAAGTGTTTTTTTAATTGATTGTAATAAATAAAGCCAAATGATAAACATACCTGAATTATATGCTGCCTCTGCTGACAACTCACAGATGTGGATGGCATTCATCCAGTTTGACTCAAAGCGTTTACATGCTTCCAATCGATCACTAACCTGACAAAAGATAGAGACATTGTGAAAGCTCTGAAATGGAGTCCTCTTCAATTAGAAAGAACTACTTCAGATATCAACAAGGTCTGCTAATCAGTTTTACAAATCATTATTCATGTTGTTGCAAAAGGTAAACAACACTTAGATAAACGAAAGCAGACCTTGTTCTACAAAATGTAAACAAACATTTAAACGAACAGTATTTACCTCTACTCGCTGGCCAATGATCACCTGCCAAATGCTGTCCTCTTCAGCAGGGGTCAGTTTTCCTATTGAGGTAATGTATCGCTTCTGAAGGGCAATGAGTGTATGTAGTGCCTGAGAAAAGTTGAAACAATATTTTAGTCATCAATCAAGTCTGCACATTGTGAAGTTTTAATGCAGTTTTTATAAGTATTACCTTTGCATATTGTGTGTGGGCATCCACAAGGGCCAGCGTTGTCTGAGAGAGGTATGTGTTGGCACTGTCTGTGACCAGACAAGACGCCCGACAAATCAGGGATTCATGCGAGAGGTTTTCAACCTGCTGAAGAAAAAAGGTATGCGTTTCAATACACTTTCCACTATGGCACTTTTTTTCACGATTTTTGTAAATGACTCTTGAGTTGGTTCTTTTCAATGAATCAGAAACGTACAGTGTGACAAGCTCCAGACAAATGACTCTTTTGAGCCGATTCTTTTTATCGAATCAACACGTAAAACTGAGTCAGAGTGGAAAATTAACACGACTCGCATTACCAGACTAACCACAAATTTCAAAAAGAAAACCATTTGATTTGGCAACAATTAAAAAAAAAGTAGAGAATCATTAAAAGGATAGTTCACCCCAAAATTTTAATTGTCATTATTTACGCGAGTCATGTTGTTCCAAACTTGAGTTGCCATGGAAGTGAATGGGGCCATGTTTGTTTACCAACATTCTAAAAAATATCGACTGTTCAACAGAGAAAAAAAACTAATATAGGTTTGGAACAACTTGAGGGTGTTTGAATGTCAAAATTTCACATAACATGACATAACTTGTAAATCAACATGAATTCACCCTAACTGATCCCATGATGCTGTCAACGCTCGGCTCTCAATTTACGCGTTTTACAAGTTTGTCAACTGCTCCTTGTCTATAGCGTACATGCCAAATTTAAACATGTTTACATTAGTTACCTGTGTGAAAGGAACAGCACAGAGGCCGCTGCTGACACTGAACGCAACTGCTTTTGGATCGGGAAACCAGGCGCAGGAGACGCTGATGATGAACGGGGCTGCAGAACACATTGGTCTTGGTCTTGTCCCTTTGATATAACAAAATCAATTAGACTGAGTTTATGACTTATTTTAAAATAACACCCTAACACGCATATCCACCACGACATAAAATCGTAACAAAAACTTGCACGCAATCTTACTTGAGAAGTTGAACGCACACAGCGCTGAGTCGCAGCACAGACATGTTTCTCCGGGCAACCAGGAAGTCGGTCCGACCTTTAAAAAGATTCCCACTTGCACACAAACCACAGTTTCTAAAAGCCTGCATATTGCCTTACAGTCTTTTACTAATAGAAAATAAAATAATATTCGCAGATTTATCCCTTAAACCGGTATTTTTCTTAAAGTAAAGCTCTTGAAATGTTTGAAGTTGACAGCACTGCCCACTAGCATTTATATACTGCTGAAGGACTCTGCCCTGCATGCATTGATCTGATTTATTCGGACATTTAATCTTGATTTTAGCGGTTCAAGGAAAGATAGGGGTTGACGCACATTTACACTCTGCGTCAGCAAAAATGTTGGATAACAGGCTGTGGTAAACAGTGAGTTTTTAGTGGTTGTTTTTCAGTAGGTCTATGGTGCAGCTATAGTATTGTACTTAGGCCTATGTATTGAGAACAGAGGCCATTGATGCGCATGGCCTGGCCATTTATGAGCATGGACAGTCGGGTTGCCAATTTCAGAAAAGGAAAATAAGAGACAATGGTTATTTGAAAGTAAGTGATACTCAAAATATTTGTAGCCTGTAGCCTACCACACAGCTCAGTGTCTATTGGTTCCCATAGGCTATAAACACATTTGTTTTGCTTTATTAATACACAACTTAATCCTAAAAAAGAATTTTAACATCAGAGAAAATAAATGTCTGAAAATGAACTGAAAGTTTTTGTAGCATTATACACTACTGTTCAAAAGTTTAGGGTCAGGAAGAATATAAAGAAGAAAGAAATGAATGCATTAAATTTCTCAAAGTGACCGTAAAGACATTTTAATATTAGAAAAGCTTTTTATTTCAGATTAATGCTGTTCTTATGAACTTTCAATTTGAGCACACTTGTTGCTCGTCTAAATTTAAAATAGCTAATAATGGCCACTTAATCAGTGGTTAGATTAAATGAGCAGGACATGAGAGGTCATGTTTGGGAAAATATCAATTAGGCCTTATATAAGGGACGTTCCGGATTGATACGGTACGATTGGCAACCCTACCTACACGTCTCAAAGGGGTGTGGCAGAAAAACAAGTCCACACGATAAGAGAAAAAATTCTTAGTGGGCAAAAATATAGCTATGCAACATGAGGAGCCATAGTTAGCCTACTGTGTGTTTACTTTGGGTTAGATAACTGAAGAAAGCTCTTGATAAAATAGTTCAATCGACCTCAAACAACAACTTATCTTCCAGCTTTGAACAGTAACAGTGAATTGGTCAGAACAAAGAGAGATTATATGGGCATAAATATTGAGAAACCTGACACCAATATGGACTGTAATGATATTGTATTCAATCTACATTATGTTGTTCCAACAGCTTCCACTCTTCTACGCTTTCTGCATGATTTCTTTGGGAAGTTTCTGTGTGGACATATTTGCCCATTCATCCAGTTTACAATTTGTTTAGGTCAGGCACTGATTTTAGACAAAAAGACAATCTCGGAATCAATTTCATACCAAAAATGTTTGATGGGCTCTGTGCGGGTCAGTAAAGTTCTTTCACACCAAACTCATCCAAGCATGTTTTTGCAGACTTTGCTTTGTGCTCTGGTGCACAGTCATGCTGGAATAAAGAAGGCCTTCCCCAAACTCTTACTGCAAAGTTGGAAGCATAGCATTTTCCAATATGTCTTGGTATGTTGAAGACATTAAGATTTCCTTTCACTGGAGTTAATGGGCCTAGCACAACCCCTGAAAAACTAGTATCATACCATTGCTCCACAAATCAGTTCTTTTTTTCTTTACAGGAAATCAGCAGATTATGTTCTCCATTTGCCCAAACCAGATTCACCCATTAGACTGCCAAACAGAGAAGCATAATTTGTCACATTATTTGTAATATTGTGTTTATTTTTTGTGTATGTATGTATTTTTTATTACATTTTTATCATTCAAATGTTCACATGTGTTATTTACAATTTTTTTGTCAAAGTTATTCTTGACAAGTGAATATATGTGAAATATATTTTAATATATATATTTGTGTATATATATATATATATATATATATATATATATATATATATATATATATATATATATATATATATATATATATATAATGATATATTTATATATATATATATATATATATATATATATATATATATATATATATATATATATATATATATATATATATATTATTATATAGAATCTATTTAATATACATATAACATATTATTATATTAAATGTGTCCATTTCTCAGTGTCACATGAATCTTCATTCTAATATTATAATGTAAACACACTTGCCTCATATAGACATTTTATATATAAAATGATTGAGTGTTTGGACATTTATGCAATTTTAGTTATAAGTTTCATTTACCATGATGAATGCAACTGTGTGCCAACTATATTTCACTTTGGCCAGTATTGTTGCTGCACTTTTAAAAACCGTTGTATTATATAGAAAGTTCAGAATCAGAAATCACAATAAAGGCTGTTTGGAAGTCAGGATTGCATCCTGTCACAGTGGCGTGCAAAGACAACAAAACATTATAGACAATAAACATTTTGGCCTTATCACTTTTAAGTTTTATTGCATGACATTTTTGTTAGAGTGTTTGTTTATGTATTGTGCACAGTACATCTTTGAGATTCTGAAAATACTCTGTTTCAGACTTAAGGGCTGTTTTTTTGTAATGTTATAATCTAATGATTTCGATTAACATATCTACAAAATAGTGTGTTAAACCATTTTGTTAGTGATATGTCTTTATATTAAAGGAGATCACATAAACTGATTTGATAGTGTTGCTTAACAACAAAGCTGCATGTGTAATGTATTTATTTTGGATCATCATATTTATCAAGGAAGACATGATATTTGTAGTAACCACTGACAGGCCTATTAGTATTTTCCTAAGAAGCATCATATTGAAAGTGTTCTGCATCCAGGCTGGCATAACATTACAGACATTACACATGGAAAACTTTTGGAAAAGCAAAACAACCGAAATTCTAAATCCAAAATGTAAATTTGTTGAGCTTGAATCATTGTTTATTTGTGTATATTTACATTACTGTATGTTAGATTGACATGATGTTTACTTACAGGATGCAAAATACCCCTTAAACACTTACTGTGTGTATTAAGTGCTTTCCGTATATATATATATATATATATATATATATATATATATATATATATTTTTTTTTTTTTTTTTTTGCTTTGACATGTCATGTAAAGAAATCAATGCTCTATCGAGCCAATAGAGGTCACTATTAAGCAATACACTGCTTCTGAGAGGCACCGTCCAAAGACAGCCAGACAAATACAAACTCTGGATGTCTCTCTTAACGGGATAGCTCACCCAAAAATCATAATTATTCTAAAAATAAATAATATTCTAAAAATGTGATATGATACAAATAATGCATTCAGCCATGTAAAATCACATAGTCACTTTTAAAACATTAACAAATCATGCAGTTTGACTAAATTATTAATAAGACTTTACTGAAATGATTGTTTAATTGTGTCAGATGAGATGGTGTTGTTTTTGCATCTGAAATAGTGAGCTATAGCTTTATAGAATTTCTCATCTCTAAACCCATAGACGAGAGGACTTACAGCTCTAGAAGTGACACGAAGTGCTAGGAAATTAATAAATCGGACAGTCAGATATGATTGAGCATTATACTGCATAACTACACTCTCAATGTAAGGACACATCAACTCAGCAGTACATAAAAACAGCTGCATTATGTGCAGGGAAATGGTGCGCTGCCCTTTAAATGCTGACTTCTTATTGTCACCAGATGCTGCACGTGCAGCAAGGTATATCATTATATAACAAAAGACTTCAATGATTAAAATAACTACAAGCCCCACAATGAACAACAAACCCCTAGCAAATTGATGAATCTTTTCCGTAATCAGCATCTCATTGTGACAGATTGTGAGTTGAGACAAGTATGCACGAGAGGCAGTGCTGACAAGAATGAACAGATCAACAAAGGGGGTTATGGAGCTCAGGATCCAAATCATTAAAATCACCATCATGGCTCTTCCAGAGGTGGAGATCGCACGATGTCGGAGAGGCATGCAAATGGCCACATAGCGCTCCACGCACATGGCTGTAATAGTCAGTGGTGTACATGCTGTGAGCACAACCATCAACATGCAGATGGGGATACAGAAATACAGTGGTATTAAAACTAAGTTGTAAGATAAGAGCACAACAAAATCTGTCAGACAAAGATATATTAGATTAACCAGGAGAGAGTGACCAAACAATATATAGCGTGCCTCTGTTCTGAAAGTCTCTTTCTTGGAAAATATTAAGAGCATGAGGAAGATGAGGTAGACGAAGGGCAACACGAATATCTGGACCAGCGCCAGTGAAACTTTTTTCCAGACGGAGTCATTTAGGATCAATTGTATCTGCCCATTGCCACTGGCATT
Organism: Hybognathus amarus; assembly: GCA_030378365.1. NCBI lineage: Eukaryota > Metazoa > Chordata > Actinopteri > Cypriniformes > Leuciscidae > Hybognathus > Hybognathus amarus. The sequence goes on along the minus strand of JAQIUQ010001696.1, from coordinate 94,141 downwards.
CTGACTGGCCATCGTGCGCACATCTGGGAGAACATAAGACAGAAGTTAGACAAACAAAAACGCACAGCCTATTTGAGACAAACCATGACTCATCCTTGAGAAATAAATAATCAACTTTGATAAAATACATTATCAATAAGCTTCAAATATTTATGTAGCAATAAAAAAACTTTATGATTTCAGTTAACATAATTTCATTCTTGTATTTATACAGATACAAATAGTGGAAAAGAATGTGAAAGACTGACATTTAATGTTAAGTTATGTTTAATCATAATAATTTAAACTGTCCCAGTTGTAGTTATATAAAGATTTAATTGTGACAAACATTCTACAATATTTATAATATGCATTATTAATAAGTTTCAAATATGTAGCCATGAAAAGTGTATTTCAGTTTGCATACAATAAATGAATGTCATGAAAATCAGTTACAAATATCACCTTGCTTCATTACTTACTGACAGTAAGACTCTATTCTTGAGCCCTGGTCATGAAGTGTGATAAATGTTCTGTGAACAAACATTTATATAGAGTTTGACAGAGTAAAACTCTGTGGATCTGCTTACTTGTTGACATCTAGAGCTAAATTTAGTTTTGCTTGTCTATACCCATGTGGAAAAGGTTTGCTAAAAACACCTAACATAATAAACATAATATTGTAAGGGATATATGCTACAAAAGCCACATATATAATTGCATAATATTAATGTATTTTTAATCATAAATGTAATTTATGTCCTACAAACAACTAAAGCCATAAGGTTTTCATGATGTAAAAACATAGGAAAACAATGCCAATGTAACATGTCCAGCATATCTATTAATATAAACACAGTGCGGTTTACCAATCAGTATAAGGCTGTACTTCACTCATGCTCTTGCTCTGATCTTGTTCTAAGTGAAGCCATATGCCTATGGTCAATGTATCATACAATGACAATGTAGAGTAGAAAACTTTTGACAGTAGAAGTTGGTGTGGAGTGGTGAAAAGTAGGATAAGGTATGTCACTGGAATCATCAGGTGGGCACCCTGCTTTATCAATGTTTTGTTGATTGAAGTCACAACGTCTCCATAAGGCTCAACAGTGTACCCAGCGTCCCAGGTACACCCCCTCCATGCCACACCCTCCATATCCAACGCATTCTCATCCCAAGGCGTCATATGAATGAGCTTTTGATGTGCTCGGACCCGACTTCGAATCCGCCTTTTGCCGAAGTCTCTTCTCCCTTTTCCCAACACATATGAAATGTAAAATGTATAACCTAACATAAAGGTCTCTAGCATTATATTTTGCCAACGAACTAAAATCGAAACCATGATGTGGCTTTTTGCCTTTATAAAACAGCACAAGACTTTAAGAATAGGCATCCTGTTAGTGCTTGGGTGATTTAAAGAAAAGTGTGCACTTTTTTGCAATGTAATTGCAATGTAACGGTCATAGACTGTTAATAGTTATTTATATGCCTACAATTCATTGTAATCAACCTAAATGTTTTAGACAATTTTCAATGAGGAGGAGTAAGCTTCTATGTAATATTTTATTACAGCACGTTGGTTATGTGCTGTGAATTGTTGCGTGGCAAATTAATTATAATAACAGATCAATTTAATAATAAAATTAGCCTAGGTCTGCCCTAATAATGATAATACAATAAAACTAATAATAATTTCATGCATAAAAATTGGAGCTAATGCTTGTTTTGAAATAGTGTGAGCACATAAATCCTGAACAATGGCTTTACATCCGTGGATTTACTCGTTCATTGTGAGTAGGTATGATGCTGAAATCACACAGATATCGCACAGTGAATGTTCACCTTAAAGCAGACCCTCCTTCCTTATGCTGAGTTACATTCGACATAATGCCTTAAATCTCTATTTACTCGAGTGATAAAACATTTCAAGAAAGATCCTCAACCAGTTGTGAAAAAGTAGTGATGAGGGTGTGGCGAGCAGTGCGAGGTCGAGGGCTGTGGGAGAATGGCGGGTGGTGTGAATTTTGTTGCTGAGTAATTTTATTATTAAAGTCTTTAAATGTTCGCCGATTTCCACCTCCTTCTTCCCACAACAACAAACCGTGTTACAGAGGGGAAAAAAAGACATAAAGCAAAGGGTTTAGAGCTTGGGGACATACATTACAAATATGATCATTTGAAAAGGCCATGTTTCTCAACCCTGGTCCTAGCACACGTCACATGTCATAGACTGTATTTCATTAAATGTTAGAGAACCATAATGCTGCATATGTATTTAAATATTGGAATTTGATCCAATTTATTTTTCAAACAAATGAACACATTGTAAAAAAAAATACAGATTATGACAAAAAATTGCATGTTTGTTTAGTTATTATCACAGAATAGATGTATTACAGATGAAAGACATTAGAAGTCTTCAGAAAGAGAAAAAGAATTATACATCAAATGCAAATGCTAGATTAATTAACGTTTACTAAAATAATATAATATATTCACAAATCATTGATGCTGAACTGTTCTTTTCTAACATGTGAAATGAAACAGAAATATTAAAAACAGAAATATTTATTAGATGCCAAAATTAACAATCTCATCAAATGTGTATACTGATCTCAAGTAGTCTGCAATTGCATATAACCTGTTCATTACAAAAGTGGATCTATTTGTAAATTTGTATCTACAAGCAGTCATGTAGACTTATGGGAGGTCTCTTCCAAGACAAATCTTGCAGTTGGCCAGACAATTTAAAAATCTCAATCTTTATTATTAGAATATATCGACTAGAATGGGGATGTTTAGGCAGTTTTGACACAGACAAGGAATTTAGACAAGATAAAAAAAATCCCAGAAACACTCTTTAACCTTTAAAAATAGATAATAATGTTTGTTTATCATTGTCAGATGAGATAACATTGTTTTTGTATCTGATATAATAAACCATTGCTGCATAGAATTTTTCATCTCTAAACCCATAGACGAGAGGACTTACTGCTCTAGAAGTGACACTAAATGCTAGGAAATTAATAAATCGGACAGTCAGATATGATTGAATATCATAACGCATAACTACACTCTCAATGTAAGGACACATCACCTCAGCAGTACATAAAAACAGCTGCATTATGTGCAGGGAAATGGTGCGCTGCCCTTTTAATGCTGACTTCTTATTGTCACCAGATGCTGCACGTGCAGCAAGGTATATCATTATATAACAAAAGACTTCAATGATTAAAATAACCACAAGCCCCGCAATGTACAACAAACCCCTAGCATAATGATGAATCTTTTCTGGAATCATAATCTCATAGTGACAGTGTGTGAGTTGAGACAAGTATTCACGAGAGGCAGTGCTGACAAGAATGAACATATCAACAAAGGGGGTTATGGAGCTCAGGATCCAAATCATTAAAATCACCATCATGGCTCTTCCAGAGGTGGAGATCGCATGATGTCGGAGAGGCATGCAAATGGCCACATAGCGCTCCACGCACATGGCACCGATGGTTACTGGTGCACTTACTGCAATTGCTTCCGTTAACATGCAGATGGGGATACAGAAATGCAGAGGGATTAAAACGAAGTTGTACGATAAGAGCACAACAAAATCTGTCAGACAAAGAAATATTAGGTCTACCAGGAGAGAGTGACCAAACAATATATAGCGTGTCTCTGTTCTGAAAGTCTCTTTCTTGGAGAATATTATGAGCATGAGGAAGATGAGGTAGATGAAGGGCAACACAAAGATCTGGGTCAGCGCCATTGAAACTTTTCTCCGGACGGGGTCAGCTTGGATAAGTTGTATCTGCTCATCGCCACTGGCATTCTGACTGGCCATTGTGCGCACATCTAGGGAGAAAATTAGACAGACAACAAAAGCACATTTACAATAATACATAAAATATGTAAGAAATAAATAATCAATGCTTTAGAACAATGTATATGACAATTCCAAATAAGCTCTGTATCAATGTTACATAACCTTGCTATACTATTTACTTGAATGTATTCTTGACTCTGTCCTTAAGTCCTGGTCATATCAGGTGAAACTTTACCTGCATGAGCCAAATGATGAAGTTTGCTGTGAACAGACATTTATATAGGGTTTGATAGAGTAAAACTCTAAAAGACAACACCTACTCAGTTGATGACATCTAGATCTAAATTTAGATTTGTTTGTGTGTTGAGGATGGACATGGAGCCCCGACACACAATCATGACATTAACCTTAAGTAATATATGAAGAGTTCAGATGCAAAAGCCTCTAAATGCCATTTGAAATTTTCTTCTAAAATGACCATTTTTATCAAGCTTGAATATTTAAGTTCAGTAATTTCACTTAAATGGCAATTAATAGGTAATCTTCATTGCCATTTAAGTGAAATTAGTGAACTTAAATATACAAGCTTGATAAAAATGGTCATTTTAGAAGAAATTTCAAATGGCATTTAGAGGCTTTTGCATCTGAACTCTTCATATGCAACACAACAGTTTTACATTGAGTTATAGTGCGCTGCCTGTACCAAAATACAAATAGCCAAAGTATTTGCTTAGGAAAGTTTATGAATTTTCTGCAGCTGTCTGTTCCTTCCTTCCTTCCTTCTCGTGGATTGTTGATTTATTAGCATTCTGAGATCTGTAAAACGGTACACCCTTAAATGTGTTCTCTGTGCTTGTTCTATTATTTATATATATATATATAATTCCTATTAGTTCTATTATCTATATACTTTCCGGGGCTGCTGTGTCGTCCTGGTCCGTCACCCGGTCTGTTTCACTCTCTCCTCACCATGGTTTCGCCTCCACCGACTGTCATGTACACAAATAACACATATGAAAATATTACTACTAAAGTATTTCTAAATGGATTTCTTGAGCTTCTGGTCATATACCAAGTGTAATATGTGAAGCCAAATGATTAAGTATGATGTGAATAAACATTTATTTTCTATCTATCTATCTATCTATCTATCCATCTATATATTATCTATCTATATCTATATCTATCTATCTATCTATCTATCTATCTATCTATCTATCTATCTATCTATCTATCTATCTATCTATCTATCTATATCTATCTATATCTATCTATCTATCTATCTATCTATCTATCTATCTATCTATCTATCTATCTATCTATCTATCTACTATCTATCTATCTATCTATCTATCTATCTATCTATCTATCTATCTATCTATCTGTCTGTCTATCTGTCTATCTATCTGTCTATCTGTCTATCTATCTGTCTATCTGTCTATCTGTCTTTCGGTAAATTCGTAACCTTCTAATACTTTGGTTTTTTTGTGTTTTGTGACAGGCAGTGCACTGTCTGAAATGGTGCACCTTCCTACTTGTGACTTTGTTGTCACAATATGAAGCAATATGCTATCGTTGCATAACTACTACTCATGTGTATTTGTCTGAGATAAATGAGTATCACAAAGTCCATAAACTATAACCACATAACTTTTCTTTCTTTACAGAAAGTTTCAGAGAACTATGTAAGTGTTTTGGGTGCTGTACTCTCTGTAGGCCAATGTTTGTTAAACATATTTACATCATTATAACAGACTGGTTCTTTGTGGTGGAGGTATCGCTCAGGAGACTAATCACAGTGACAAGTCATTAAATAAATATTTGCTTTGCAGCTTGGCTCGATGCAACTCGCAAAGGGATCAAGCAACTTGGCCTCATGTTGCCAGGTGGGATGCAATATTGCCAAACAATTAGGAAGCACAAATTACACTGATATGCAATAACTATGCACTGATAAAGCACATAATTAGTCACATAGGATTTAACTCTGTAAAGATTTGGTCAACTGTTTTCAGTGATCCTTAGGGTTCTTTCAAGTGTTAAGAATGGTAGGCTTTCAGAAACATGAACTCATAAATAAAATAAATAATTGAAGACGTTTTAGTGTAACATAAAGATCTGAATATTTAGCTTATATAACACCAACAAATGTGTTTATTATTTTGTGCATCAGATAGGCCTAGATAGACCAGGGATAATCTCTGCATGCCAGTGGCCCTCCAGGAACGAAGACCCTTTACATTTTCGAACCAATTGTGGGATGCAACAAAGTGGGATCTACAAAGAATGGTTAAAGCACGCAAAACAAAGCAAAATCTTAGAATTTGTAAATGTGATTTACAAATTCAATTACGAATGCTTTTTATACAGTAAAAAAATGTCTAGGGAAAAAGATTCAGATAAAATATATATATATATAGCTCTATATTTATGTGTAAAGGCTTAATTTTCTGTAAAGTTGTTGTCTGGGAATGGTTGATTTAAATGTAAATATGTTAAAACTAAAAGGAACAAAGGCTTAATATTTTAGATAATATAAGTTTAATACTTATATCTCTAAGTTTTATCAGTTTAATATTTACATCACATAGCGAGTAGCAGCACTTCCAGATGTTGACCAAAACATGCAGACTTGTTTTTCAAAGCCCTAACTGCACCAGATCTTCTTTGATAAAGCTTGCTGTTTGCTTTCTAGTTGTTTCCCTCTTCTCTCCTCATTTTAGGTCAGTGCACTTCACAAAACAGACAGTTGTGAGATACGTGTCTTGCTAGTCTAATGAGTGACGCATATGAATATGCAGACAAGCCGTCAATGTACTTTCGTCCCTGAGTACTTTGCTGCACAGCAGAACAAACAATACGGTAAAATGAGGCAGAGCACTTGAGTTCATAACTGATAGCTCTGTTAATGACTAGCCATATGAAACATCCAAACCTTCTAAATACCCTCTTCTAGTGGTGTAAATGACAACTTACATAATTTTTAAAAAGATAGAAAGAAAAATACCTAATAACCCCAAAATAGCTTTACTAAATTGAAGGTAATTTATTGATACTTATAGAGTAAATAGAAGTAAAAAAGGGTTAAAAGGGAGCTATAGGGTCTTGTTAACCAGATGAAGAAATTAGGTCTATAAAACCTTGGATACAACATTTAGAAACTACACACTCACACACACACACATGTTGGTGCAACAGCATTATGAGGACTCTCCATAGGCGTAATAGTTTTTATCCTGTGCAAACTATATATTCTATCCCCCTACACTAACGCAATCCCTAAACCTAACCATCACAGGAGACATGCTGCATTTTTTATTTTTTAATAAAACATTGTTTTTTATGTTTTTTAAGCCTTTTGATTTATGAGGACTTTTGATATGTCCTCATAAACCACCAATAAGTTGTAATACCAGTGTAATACACATCATTATACAAACTTGTGTCCTCATAAGTCACATAAACAAACCCCCCCCCCACACACACACATGATAACTTGATATCATTTTTGTTTGGATTGTTTGGATGTTAATTGCTATAATTATGCTTTGTGTTCATAGCGTGAAATTAAGTCATCCTATGGGGAAACAAATCCCATTCATTTGTCATGAAGCAAATCTTCAGCAATATAAAAGTGGGCTACCCATCTGGCATCTCTGATCATCTTTTAATTTTTCTTCCAACAGAGGCAGCTTGGTGAGTCAACAAGCGTGTGATATTTTGTGAACAGAAGATCAGATGCAGATTATTTAATTAATTTTCCAGTTAACATCACATTCGATTAGATTACATTGCATTAAGTTTAAAGTACGATTACCGACAGTTGTTTTATACCATTTTCATTTTCCACATTCTAATTTAGCTAATTTCCTTTCAGCCTTTGTAACATCAGCAGTGTTGCAAAACCCTTGAAAACATGCAGAATCTGACAGAGCTCTCAGGAAACACAACATCCAGCAACATCCTTTCTGTCATTGTAAAGGTGTGTGTGGTGATCCCATTCTTCATTGCCTTCCTGTTCTTCATCCTCCTGACGTTGTACACCTTTGCATCTCACAGGCAGTTCTTTGACAGCTCCCGTTATATCCTGTTCACCTACATGCTGATGAACGACACCCTGCAGCTGCTCTCCTCTGTATCCCTCTTCTTGTCAGTGATGGGCGCTGTGCAGTTTGCAATCGTCTACTGCGCACCACTGCTGTTTGTGTCTACTGCTACCTTCCTAAACACCCCACTCATCCTTTCCACTATGTCACTGGAGCGCTACATCGCCATTTCTACCCACTTCACCGTCCTGCCATCTGGAGACCGGAATGGATTTGGATCATCATTTTAAGTCTGTGGCTCATCAGCTGCATTCTGCCCACTGTCAACTTTATCTTGATGCGGCTCAAGCCGGGTGTAGATGTCCATTCGACCCCTGTGCTCTGCAAGAGCACTGTGCTCAATGCTTCTCCTATTCAAGCTCTGTTCAAAGTGAGCCTCAATGGGATCTTCTTTGCAGTGGTCGCCGTGGTCATCCTCTTCACGTACATTCGCATCCTACTGGAGACCCGTCAGATGCGGCAGGACCGAGTGTCAGTAAAGAAGGCTCTGCACACAGTGCTGCTTCATGGGTTCCAGCTTCTCCTCTGCATCATGGCTTTCTCACAACCTGTCGCAGAACTCTTACTTGTCCAGCATATAAACTTGCCTCCGGCAGATATATCGTTTTATCTACTATTTCTGCTTCATCCTGCTTCCTCGCTTCCTGAGCCCGCTCAATTTACGGCCTTAGAGATGAGAGCCTCAGAAGCTATATGAAGAAAGCCATGCCTGGTTATGGTGCACGTATTTGACCCAAATAAAGAAGTCAAAATGGCTAAATGAGAGCAAGAACAATTTTGTTGTTTGTTATTGGATTTGTAGTGACAGATCCAGCATTTAAAATTAATGTACATTCTATTGTTTATTTGACACACACCCTAAAAAACTAAAGTTTCATATTTATATTATTTGATGGACAAACGTATTTTCTAAAAAATAAATATGTCAAACTAATATTTGACAATTGTGTTCACTAACAGATAATTTCTTTATGTATTTTTTCTCCATAGAGAACATTTAATTATATTAGAATCCTGAGGTAATATTTATTTAAGATTTCTCCCCATGTACATTATTTTCTATAAATGCAGAGTGATAATATTTGAATGAATATTAGGCTACATTAATAATACTAATAACAATGGAACAAAAAGTGTGGGCTCACAATTACACTAATGTTGTAATTACATTTAAGTTTGGGGTTTGTAAGGTTTTTTAAATGTTTTTTTTTTTCATTTTGAAACATGCTCAAGAAACATTTCTTATTAATTTCAATGTTGGAAACATTGCAGTTTTGCTGCATGTATGGAAACAGTGATATTGTTTTGATGAATATAAAATTGAAAAGAACAGCATTTATTTGAAATATAAATTCTTTGTAACATTATAAAAATGTCTTACTGTTAAATGTAATTTTTTTTTGTTTTGTTTTTAAATCACACTGCACTCAGAAAAAAAGTTACAAAAGCTGTCACTGGGCGGTACCTTTTCACAAGGTACACTTTTGTACCTAAAGGGTGGATATTGGTACCTTAATGGTACATATTAGCACCTTAAATGTACCATGTACCTTTTTTCCTCAGAATGTGACCCCAAACTTTTGAACGGTAGTGTATATGATCTCCACATAAATGTGGAAAATGTGTTCATAGTCTGGTGTGACCCTTTTAATGTTTGGGCAATATTTTAGATCTTATTGTCCATGAAGATATGGATGCTGTTTTACTCATATGCACTTTTATTAGTAAAAATAATTATGACCATTTATGATGCTAAATGTTGTCTGCACTGCTAATGTATGTGTAAGCATGCACTTTTTTAAAGAAGTATAAATATATTACACAACACAAAAAACAATAAAAATACTAAATTGTCATACTAAATTGTTGTTGCATGACTAAGTCTTTTTTTAAGGAAATTTGAAATGGCTGGCCGAGTTTCCATTTGGAAATAATTTCTACATGCTGTAAAACATATCATATACATTCAATGTCTTATGTGGAAGATTAGAATTAGCATGTCCCATATCATAGTGCATAGCAAATAGTCAAGTTTATGCCAGGCTCTTCCTCATTCTAAAGAATTACAGTTCAAATCACACACACCACTCATAACAGCTTATCAGCAGCACTATAAAGCACACTCAGCATCAGTTGGTGTTTGGCCTTGTCAGAGAATACGGACTCACTTAATTATCAAGGAGTCCATTCGTTATCTGGTCAGTTGAAGTTTTTCAAGTCATCGCCCTGACGATCGTCTTTGTCCAACCTGAAAAAATAAGACTGCATCACTATCCATCGCATTATTTTGATATTATCAGCCAAAGTCTCTATATTCACCTGCTATTGTCAGTTTCTGCCATTCCCACAATAAAATTACCAGTTGTTGATTTTACATCTGTCGTCATCATTATGTCTGTGCCTTACAGGGACCATATGCAAAACATTTCTGCAGTTTACATCCATTCATGCTTTTCAGCCCAAATATTGCCCATAACACCTTGTTTGTGATGGGTATCTTTTGACCTTAACATAATATGAAAGGAGGATAAACCTGCCATAGCATTTTTAAGTAAAAGTTAAATGATAATGGTTTTATGAAAATAAATTAGGCTAGAATCTCATGCTTGCATGTAAATATGCAACAAGGGTGTATGGTAGAAGCCAATGCTACATTCTGAAATGTATGTGCTATCACCATCAAAATATACTTTTAGTGTGTAGTTTTATTAGTATTTCTAGTATGCTGTATTTCATCTGTATATGTTTTCTGTACTTTAGTGTAATATTTTAATTTAAATACTTGCGTATGCTAAATTAAACATAAGCTTTTAAAAAGCACAAAGCTTCAAATTATCTGTTGGGGAAAAAAAACAAAACAAATAAAACAACATCCAAAAAGCCGGGGAGCGTTTACTGACAACTTTGGGAAATATTGTAATTACCAGCATGACTTTCTTAGGGAAAAGTAGTACACAAGTAAATCAGACACACAAATATATATTATATATATATATATATATATATATAAGTAAATAATAATGAAGAAGTAATTTATTTATTTAAAAAGTGATGATATAATGGTGCAATGCAGAGAGTAAATGTGTATTGACCACACACAAAGCAGAAATAGTTTGTGCTTATTAGAAGTGTTGTGACAGTTCGATTATCTCCCTTGGGTCTAATTAGAGCACATAGTCATGAAATAAACATGTGTTTTCCTCCTGCTTTGGGTTAATTAACAAAGATAACAAGCAACAATGAGTAGTCTCATGTTACATCAGTCCTTAGTGGCAATTTATGTACCAGATGATCTTCCAAACAACAAAATTGCCTATAAGCATAATTAACTGCATAACATGTCAGGCCCCACTATGAAGACTTCATTAACTTAGCTTATTAACTTTATTAGATATAATGCCATGCTAATACAGAATAACACTGCTAATGTCTAATCATCAGAGATTTGCATCCAGTTCTTCATGATAACAAAGATAAGCATTTCACTTGCTCATCCCTTTTCTAAACTTGCTATATCAGTTAATGCCTGTGTCCCAGTCAACATTTCATGGTGGGGCTTGAGGTATGATCGATGGGCCCTACATGCATGGGTTTGTCCTTGGGTTTCATATGAGTGAGTTAAAAACAGAAACATTTTGTGATTTTCTTAACATTTCATTTTGGTAACACCTTCAAAAAAATAATTAGTTAAATAATTCTAAAGCATTCATTGATCTTAGAGTTATTAGAGAATTAATTTCAACATTTATAGATCACTAAAAATAAAAGTCTTACCTGTTAACATTTTTTAAAGGACCAGAGCTGACGTTAACAGTGCGATTTTAACAGTGCGTCAGGTTTTGGATCTGAGTGAGCAACCCGGTATCACGACAAGACGTGAAAATAATCACGTTGGTCCACCGTGTAGATGTCACGGTTTAACCCCCCACACGTTTGCGTTAACACGTTCCAGTGGAGAGATACCCGGATGTTGACCTATTCTACACGCAATCGCCTCTGCCATAACGACCTATTGGAAAAAAACATTTATTATTTTTAAGGTGAAAAGGATTCATTTGCCTCTGATCCACGCCGAAAAAACGTCTATAAATGTGTATGAGTAAAACGTCTATTTTTCCGGCATCCCAGCTCCTCGTTTTAGCAAAATGTAAAATCTCTCTCTCTCTATATATATATATACACTGGAACGTGTTAACGCAAACGTGTAAGTTTCACGTTTGAGGGGGTTAAACCGTGACATCTACACGTTTTCCAAAGTGGACCAACTTTGCTGATGCATACTTCTGTTAAGGCCTCTGCTGATGAAATTCTGTACAAATCAATCCAGACTTGAAGTCGAATTGGTTTGCTGTAGCCAATATTTGCATTAGATAGTTACAAATATTAAAACAAAATGTGTGTGATTTTTTAAAATGAATGAAATCTTAATATGTTGTGATTTTGTGTCTGTATGTAATATATATATATATATATATATATATATATATATATATATATATATATATATATATATATATATATATATATATATATATATATATATATATATATATATATATATATATATCCACAGTCAATTTACATTTATTTTCCATGTTAAACACAGGTATTTAAATCACTGGACACTCTCTCTTTTCTTACTAACAGATGGCAGGGCCAATGGCACCATCTTGTGGCTGAAAATGGATAGACATGTGATCGTTATCAAATAGTTTAGTTAACTAATGTAATCAGAAAAGTTAACACAGAATGCAAATTAATAACGATATATTAACACATCAAAACTCTAGATAGATTGGTAGGACACAAGTATTTATAATTAACATTATGATTATAAGGTAACGTTACAGTCGCCAGTGGACGCTTCACCGTGAATAGGACAGCTTCTGCATCACTCTGGTCAACAAAAAAGTCTACCATATCTGTAACTGTAATATAGAGATTAAATATATATATATATATATATATATATATATATATATATATATATATATATATATATATATATATATATATATATATATCATACACACTCGACCACTCACCCCCACCCCTCCCTCTCTCTCTCTCATACACACACACACACACACACACACACACACACACACACACACACACACACATACTGTGATGATGGCTCAGCTCATCATAGGCTAGCTGTGTGCGATTTTTCATCTCCAGCGTGAGAACATGGTGAGCTATGAAGAGGAAAAGCTGTGGAATAACAAAGTCAACGCGTTACTATAAGACCACTTAAACCTAATCTCTTATAAGATGTCTTCATACTTTAGCCTCTTTATATTTTTATACGTACTTAATATATCATTCTGTGAAATGTTTACTTCGATGATGAGCGTAAATCAAGCTGTTTTCGCAGAAAAACAACTAATCGATCATTTAAGAATATATATAGATCTGGAGATACAAAGACTTGATGATATTAAAAGGTAAGAGTATATGTCGTTTATTAAGCGATCTATAGCCAAAACAATGGCAATAACTTACGTAATTTTGTCTGAAACTGTGGTCACTGTGGCACATTTTATAAATGACATGTGGTAGCCTATTCTTTCAGATGGATATTGGCATTTTGTTTTCCTATTTTCAAAAGCCTATAAAAATTTAAACGACAAAAGATGAAAAAGCATTTCTGTATCATTTTTTTAAAACATGGCAACCACGCCAACACTAAAACTAAAAAAAAAAAATATCGTTTTTTATTCAATTGTTTACAGCTGTATTTCTTTACAAAATATGATATGTTAACGTTTAACCTTTAAATGAAATATTAACTATCCTTAGGTTCTTTTCAAGAGTCACATCATTACACAGTGACGTGTACTATGAGCCATCCATAGCTAATCCAATTGTTGCATTCAAACTGATCAAAAGACTTAAGTCTGAATGGTTGAATGCTGCCTATACAAATGAACCCGAAGATAATATCAAAGGTAATACTGACCTTCACACACAGACATATTTAAGGAAAGCCTCGAATCTAACAGCTTATTTATTTTTACTTTTTGGCTTGCTTGTCCCACTTAACTCTAACCCTTCACAACTCCCATTCACTTTCCTTAAGCTTTTAGGGAGGGTTACAGTAAGATGGAAGTCAGCTTACCCAAGCTGGAGGACCTTCAGGGGGCTGCGCAGGGGCTGATGAGACTTCAGGATGTGTATGATCTACGTGTGGAGGGACTTGTGCAAGGTCACTTCCAGAAAATCACAAATGGAAATACTGTTGACATTTACAACCCCCCTGTGTCTGATACACTCTCTGCGGATGATTGTTTCCTTATTGGAAAGGTAAAACAAAAACAAAACTTATTCTAAAATCTATTATTTTTAGTCTGCTTTAAAATATGTCTGCTAAACATAGTGCGGCTTGAAAGCTAATAATTCCTTATATGTTACAAACTTCACTCTTAGAGGAGTCGACTGCCCACGCTGTCAGTGTTTGGAATGTTTTTTTGTGAATCTCTGGGAAAGGCTCTGGAAAAAATGTGTTCAGAATGTGTTCCCGCTTGAGCACACTTCATGATGTAGATTGCATATTTCTTAATTTGTTTAGTAACTGGTGCCTCTTTTGTGGTGAATAACAACTACCAAATGGTTTATACACTTCTTTCTTTGTGCATAAAGAAAAACTCAGTTTTTTGTCTTGTAATGAGCACCATCTGTTCTCTTTACCAACATTCATACAACTACCAAGTGAAACGTGCTATGTTGCCAAAGATTGCCAACATTTCCAAAGGAACACTAGTGACTAAGTAGTTTTTGACTGAAATCCGTTTTTTACTGTTGTGTAAGAAGTGTTCTGAGCCCTAGTGTCAGACACGTGGGATGTCATCATCTTTTTTGCTTTTTCTCCACATGTCGTATTTGTGTTATGTTACATCTGTGAGAGCTTTATGTTCGTAGGTGGCCTATGATTTGGAAGATTACTACCATTCCGTGCAGTGGTTCTGAGGAGGCAGTTCGTCTCTTTCGAGGAACAGAATGGAGTCCAGAAAATGAAGGCACACTTGAAGATGCCCTTGACCATTTAGCTTTCTCTCATTTTAAGGTATGGTACCTCTTACAAAATAAAGATTAATTTAAGTAAGACCCTGTTTACACCTGGTAAGATCCATCTTGTGTGATCAGATCTAATCCAATACGGGATCCAACACGTTTTTTTTCAGATCACATTTGGAGGTATTCAGACATGCATGTGGCCAACATTTCATAGTATATCATACCAAAGATTATAGTACCTATTCAGGCACAAAAAATAAATAAATAAACAAATGTTGACATAGCGACAGGGTTAAACACTAAAATCACATTTTTTCTAAAAAAAACTAAAAAGACATTGGTAACGCTTCCTTTTACAGTCCAGTTACCCATGTAAATACTATGTACTTATTTTAGTAACTACAATTACTGGGTACTGAACCCTGAACCTACCCTAAACCTACCCCTGTTCCATGTACTTACCTTATATTAGCAATACTTTCTTAGGTAAGTACACTGTAAGTACATTGTAAGTACTGTACTGTAAAAGGAAGCGTAACCAAAACATTTTTTGTTACTTGAACATTTAACTTGATGTACTAAAAGAAATAAAAATAATAATAAAAACTATGTAAAGACAAATTTTTAAAAACTACTAAAATGACAAAAGCGCACTACAGAAAATGTATTTTGTTTAGTTTGCCTTTCTTTGGATCATCTTTAGTGGTTCGCTTCATGCGAAGAGTAGTTTTGAAATGTGTTTTTCAGCAAATCTACTAATTAATAAATTGATTTGGGGAAACTGAATAGAACATGAGCTGTGTGTGTTTGTGTGTCAGTATACTTCATTCATTATATACTGTTTATATATACAATGATAAAATTATACTATCTATATATGAAAAATATAGATACTAAATTATATGAAATACCTTTTTTTAGACTGGAAACATATCCTACGCCCTCAGTCTCTCGGGAAACTATTGCTTCATGGTAAACCTTCTGCATTCTACTACCTGCCAATAAATGAGACAGTGAGAGAGAAACTTGACCAAAACAGTTACATTCATTTAATTTTAATTCATAAATAAGAATTATTTTAAATTTAGTCTATATGGAACAACTATCAGTTTTTCATCACAAAGAAATTTCAATCTTTTCTTCAAGATCCTATGAACAAAGGGTATGTCTCAATGTGGAGAAGTATGAGAAGCTCCTTGATGAAAGTCCGCCTGTTACTAACCAACCCATGGCTTTGAAAAGGGCTGACACCACTTATCTGAGAACCAGGAATGTCTATGAGAAGCTCTGCCAAACAAAAGGATCTCAGGTATCATATGCTACACACATTGTGATCGGAGACAGTGTAGTGTTCATCAGAGGCTTTACCTTATTATTTGAATCTATTGTTGGAAATATTATAAGCAACTCAAAAATAAAATGTTAGCACAGACGTTAGAAAAGGGAAAGTATTCACACATTGCAACTCATAATTAATTTCAATTGATGATTACAGTTTCTAAATGAATTAAACTTCAATTAGGCTATTATAATATGGCATCCATATTACTATAATACTTCCTATCATAAAAAAATAAAATAAGCAGCCAAAATCAAAAGAGATTTGGCAAATCTTATATGAGATCTTGGTATTTCATCATAGAGTTGCCTGAAGAAAGTTACACAGCAATGTAACAAAAAAATAATTATTTCAGTTTGGGAGCCTGGAGGAATCCATGTGAAACAATGACCTGTTTTATGCAAGTAGAGATCACCAAATGAAGCTTGACTCAACCAATGGTGTCCATTTGGTACTTGTCTGTCATATGGAAGGCAGGACAGTCTCTGAATTTTGTTTAAATATGTTATTGTGTTATCACATTTGGTTTTGTTCATGTTCTTGTTTCCTTGTCTTTTATTTTGTAATTCTCATAGTCATGGTTTTCTGGTTTATCGGGCGATTCCCTTATTGCCGTCATGTAACAGATCCACTTGAGGCGAGTGTAGGACAAACCCAAGTGCCGTTTGATTTAAATCCAAACATGAACAAAATACCAACTAAACAAAAAGACTTGACTTCTTAAATATAAACACAACTTACCAACAGCAGTCATTCTTACAATACTCAACAAGAGACAATGGGAAAATGAGGGCTATTTATACTAATGATTTAACAAGACACACCTGAAAGCAATGAACCAATGAGAACATTACACATGAACATGGGAAGTTCATTACAAGATGCTTATTTGAGATGGGAAACGACTTGCTTACGACACATGATTTTAAAACTCTGACATCACGTTTTATGTGTATACATATGTTATGGGTGAATAAACTTTCTGACAGTACAATACGGGTTGTTATGTGATGTCATTTTTATTAAAACAATATATAAAAACACATGTCTGTGTTTGAAAAATGATTGATAAACACATATTTGGAATGTAATTAAATAACAAGTACTTTGGGTGTCTTGTTCATTATATTTATTTTTATATAAAAGCAACAGAACTTAAATTACATCCAGTTTTTTAGCAACTCTGCATGTTTGTTTGGAATTTTTATGTTTAAGAGTCTTAGAAATAATAACACACTTTCTTTTTACAGCCAAAACATTTTGAGAACCCCAGGTTGTTCTGTGACTATTTCACCAATGGTGACCCTGGTTTACTTCTGCAACCAATTAAAAGAGAGCTAATCAGCCTGCATCCTTATGTTGTGCTCTTCCATGATTTTGTCACTCGACCTGAAGCTAAAAGCATCAGAGAATATGCAATGCCAGGGGTGAGTGCACTATTTGCATTGAGCTGTAATGTGGAAACATACAGAATTGTGTATGCAATAAGTAATAAGCCTTTGATATGATACACAAGCAAGAGTGAGTGAATTTGGATCAGAACTCTCCAAATAACTAAGAAAGGTTTTTTTTTATTTTTATTTGAGAATTGAGTCCTTTTTAATTGAGTCCTTTATGGTATTTGGACAATTTTGGGATTGAGGGAAAATATTGGCAGAGACTTCAGCTCTCATTTGTTGCCAGTTCTCAGCTAAGGTTTTTTTGCTTTCATTTTTTAAAAATAATTTGTCTCAGTCACCAGTATAATCAGTCACTTTTCCTCTTACGGCATGCCAGTTACTGACTGGCTGACGCGAAGAGACAAAAGAGTCTGTATAAAGCCATTTTCTACAGAGAGACAACTTTTTGTGTGCTAGTATTCCCTCCTTTTCCAGAGATATTTAAACATACAACTTAAGCCAGCTTCGAACTGAGCTGGAAAGAAGATGAATAGCACATTACGTGAATAAGTCATGCGGTCGGAATCAACTGTGCTCACAGCTCGTCAGTTATTCCACCCAAAGTGTTTTTGCAGGGGCAGACTGAGCACTAAACCACGTTTCCGTCAATGCTTTTTTCCTTTCTTCCTTTTCTTTCTTTTCTTCTCTTTCTTTCTTTCTTTCTTTCTTTCTTTCTTTCTTTCTTTCTCTTTCTTTCTTCTTTCTTCTTTCTTTCTTTCTTTCTTCTTCTTCTTTCTTTCTTTCTTTCTTCTTTCTTTCTTTCTTTCTTTCTTTCTTTCTTTCTTTCTTTCTTTCTTTCTTTCTTTCTTTCTTTCTTTCTTTCTTTCTTTCTTTCTTTCTTTCTTTCTTTCTTTCTTTCTTTCTTTCTTTCTTTCTTTGTCCCTGCGATTAGTTAAATAATTTTGTTCCTTCCTGGAATTCCCACATAAAAGAAACTTCAATTTTTTTTCTTATGTTATATATTTGTACTTTTTCTAGTTCTCTTACTGTTTCTCTTTGCAAATGTGTACATTTTTCTTCACAGTGAAAAAATATAAAAAAATGCGAATGTTCATGTTTTCCTTCAGCTTAGAAGATCAGTGGTGGCATCAGGATTAAATCAGGCCACTGCGGAATATCAGATCAGCAAGAGGTACAAGTCATTTTTGTTTATAGGCCCAACAGTTTTTTTACAATCACTTTGCTACTATTTTCAGAACCTTGATGTCATTTTTCAAAACTCTAGACACAAAACTCAAAACGGTTGTCTAATGTTCAAAACATTGGAGTGTTCACATCTTTAAAGAAATCTTGCACTTGCACAATCATTGGTTCAAAAAACAAATTTACTGTGAAATACCATTGAAACATAACTATAGATCACCCACACACAAGCAACTGAGTTTCACTGTGTCATTGTTCGTACAATCATTAAATATTGTAGAACAAAATAGGTGATTCAAGTTTCATTATGGTACTATATGTACAGTAAATATACATCTCTGTAAAAGTACTGCAGTAGTACCAGAGAGAATAAAGACATACAATGTAATGTGTGAATTGCCTTTTGAAATAGTAGTACTTTGATGTTAAGTTGTGTCATATTGAACAGGTGATTTATGTTGAATGAACAAATGATCTAAGTTGTATGTGTATTGTATCCAAGCAATTGCGAAATGTGTTAAAGTTTTGAAAAATGTGCATTCTTATCATTGGTTGTGAGTTTTGTGTCTAGAGTTGTGAAAAATGACATCAAGGTTCTGAAAATAGTTACAAAGTGATTGTAAAAAAACTGTAATATCCCCTTTTTTATTTTTGTGTGAAGTGGCTCTCACATTCAAATTTTTGTCAATGATCTTTCAGTGCATGGCTTAAAGAGTCAGTCCATGAGATTGTGGGAAAGGTTGAATCGACGCATAACTATGGTCACTGGGTTGAATGTGCATCCTCCTTATGCTGAATATTCTCCAAGTGGTAAATTATGGCATTGGAGGACACTATGAACCTCACTTTGACCATGCCACAGTAAGTAACAATTTTCTTTTTATTCAGAAATGTCCCAAACATTCATTTAAGGAAACATATATACAATAATTTAGATGTATAATCTAATATATATATATATATACTTTCCAATAGAGAGGTTTCCTACTTATAATGTATTTTGTATATACATTATCAGCCTTGACGCATACCCATTGTGTATACTGTGACTTTTTACAGCAGAAGAATGTTTAAAATCTTTTTATTTTTATTGGCAGTCTGACTTGAGTCCATTGTACAGGCTAAAAACTGGAAATCGAGTGGCTACATTCATGATATATGTAAGTCAATAAATAGTTCAGGTCTTGGTTGCTTTCTTTCTTAATTAAAAGACAATACTACCCAATGTAGTTTTGAGTGAGGAAGTAAATAAATGTGTTTTGTAAGCATTTAGCAGTAACCAAAATTAATTTAATACGATTTGAGTAAACCACTTTACAACATAATAATTGTTTTCTTTTTTTAGTTGAGCTCTGTGGAAGCAGGAGGATTCACAGCCTTCATTTACGCTAACTTCAGTGTTCCAGTAGTGGAGGTAAAGAATTCCATATATCATTCTCACAGATTCACTAAAGACAGAAGACAACCAGACTTCACTCTGCACAGCTTTCAGAATGATATGTCCTACAATTCTGTAATAATATATTGTTTTCTATTGAGGTCAGACAGTTCGTTGGATATCCTGTTACAACAAAAGCTTTGGGTTTGGGAGTCAATGTTGTTTCAATAAATGAACTGTTGGTGAAACCTGAGAGATAGGTAGACATTTGCACTTTCACCTCAAGGCACTCAGGTTTTCACCACCCAATAAGTGGATGTCATCTCTGCACAACCTCTTTCAAAAGAAAAAAAGGAATATACATTAATCAAGGTTCATAATCCAGGATTTTGGCTGTTGTGAACACAATCAAAGGTTTTAGACTAAATAAACATAACTATATTAAGAGTTTTCTTTATTCTCTGTAAGGAGTGTTTCCCTTTTGAGAAAGGTTCACTCTTATTGCGTAGCTAAACGCTTTGGGAAAACTCCTTTTCTCTAGAATATTGTAGACTTTTTAAAAAACAGTGTATCTGCACAGCGAGCACAGTGCAGGCTGTCTAAGAGCAATGATTGACTGGGCTGCATCAACAAACCTATGGCGAAACAGCAAGGACGAGCGAACCTATGCAGAAAGCGCGCGCCTGAATGGACGTGGCTGCTGACTATATAAGCGGCCCATTTCGCTATATGAATAATTTTTAATCTTCTTCAATGAACAACGCATGTCTTCGCTGATTTCTCCGGACAAAGATTTCTCGCGCCCTCTCATTTCCTTCTCTCCTTGAGCCTCGGAGGATGAAACGCCAGGGTCAGAGGGTGAATGAGTGCTCAGAGACGAGCGAGCTCACGCTGCGGACCAGTGCCCCTCTCTGAAGCAGCCGGTCTCGTCTCATTCGGCGGATCAGTGGATGACATTGATGACAGTTTGTCAACTGTTGACCCACCCCCGTCTCAGCCAGACAAAGGCAGCACCAGAGCGAGGAGCTAGGTCTTGACTGGTCTTCACTGGAGGAGCCTGATAGAAGCCAGCTTGATTAGCTGCAGCTTCATTTTTCCTCAAGGTCCACGAGGAGCTCACTAAGTCGTGGCACTCGCCATACTCCGCTTCAGCACTTCAAACCAGCTAAGCGCTTCCCCTTTCCAAGGCACCAGGGTCCCCGGCCTAAACTTGGACAACCTTCCTTATCCAACAAAAAGGGAAAAAAAGGGACCAGGTCTCACTAAGGCCGGACCAGCTGAAAATAGCTTGCGTGCTTATTCCAGCCCCTTCTTCAGTTCAGGCGGATGAAGATGTTCTGGTATAGTTCTTGAAAATGTACTCGGTTACTAACTTAACCTCGGTTCCCTAAAGAGATAAGGGAATGAGAGTATTGTGAATGAGTATTGGAAACGAGTATTGCGGTAGCCGGCCGTGCTATTACGCTGTACGTCCAGGTGCTGTTGCTTCAGTTGATTTAACCTGATTCCTATGGCGAAATGTTCCGCTTATATAGTCAGCAGCCACGCCTGTTCTGGCACGCTTTGGCGGAAAAGCGCCCTGATAGGTTTGCGCGTACTTCAGAGGTTATCTAGAAAAATAAAGGCTTCAATATTCTCAAGAAAAGAGTTTTCCAGTGTTTAACTAGGCAATACTTGTTCCCATATCTTTCAGGGAACCAAGGTTACGTTCAGTAACCAAGTACGATTTTGCAAAGCATTTTCACTTTTTTATGGTTTCTAGAATGGGGCTCTCTTCTGGTGGAATCTTCATAAAAATGGTCAAGGAAATGGTGACACTCTTCATGCTGGCTGCCCTGTCATTGTTGGTGATAAATGGGGTATGATTGTTGTATCACATGGTGTCTTGTTTACCAACATAATTAAAGGACATTCATTTAACAGACAATAATAACTAAAGCTATTTCGATCACATTCAAGGTATACATTTGATTAATTAATTCCCTTGTAATTGAACCAATGACTTGCTGCACCACACACTACTGTTTGAACTATAGGAATGCTCAGGAATGCAACAGTAGATAATAACTGTAAAATAATATTTTAACAAGTAAAAGGAAAAATGTGAACCTTCAATGAATTGGGAATGGTTAATAGAGCTTTTTTGGGTTATTTACTCACCTGTTAAGCTTAAAAAAATATCAAAGATGTCCTTACATGTGATATATTTCAAGGCTTTTAAAAGGGGTCATGAAGTGAGAATGACATTTTCCTTGATCTTTTGACAGTTAAGAGTTTGTTATACTATAAAAATACCCAGTAAGTTTCAAAACTCAAAACCCCCTTTTATTCCAAAAACTGCTTTTATTGAAGCCATGGACAGAAATCAACAGGATCTCAAAAGTGGCGACTTGTGATGTCTTAGCCATAGGGAAGTTGTTTACGACGCCAGGCACGTTCAAGTCACTTTCGTCAGAGTAAGACGCGATTACATTCTTTTACATTCTTCAACTCATAATACAATCTTTATGCGATGACTTGAACGCACCATAACCAGGTTTATTCCAATGCCTGATCTGTAATTACTGATGTGTAGGCTAATCAACAACTTCAGACAGATAATCTTTCTCTCAAAATACTGTTTATGCATCAGTAAATCAAGCCAGTGACTAAAAGATCAACTTTTATATTTTTAGGATGAACGTTTATATTAGTAGGATGAAAATAATCTTATTTAAACTGTGATCATACAGAAAGTGATCATAGAGCGATCCCTTCCAATTCGTTCAAGCTGTCAATTACACAGTGCAAGTTTATCTGGACACTTGCCAAAACTCGTTATGAAATCAATGACGCTGTGTTACACTGCACAACAAAGCTCTTACTGTATTTACATCATGCTTGCATTGTTATTTGGTGAAAGCATTCGTGAGAGTGCAGAAATTGTGTTGCAATGATAAGATATTTTCATTCACGAGATCAACGACTGTCTGTCATCTGCTCAATGCTCATCACTGAAACCTTTCATGTGATGGAAATACTTTACAGTAAAAACGTTTCACGATTCTTTAATCTCGATATCTGTAGTAGTACATTACAATAATAATACAATTTTAAAGTAAAAATCATACTAACATTACAAGGGCACCCCATGAAACATTATAAAATAATAAAATAGTCCAGTTCATGACCCCTTTAAAGCCAAAAGCTTTTGTAAGGAACCCACCAATATAAAGGCATTCACTGTCTTTTCTTTTCCAGTTGCCAACAAGTGGGTTCATGAGTATGGCCAAGAGTTCCGACATCGTTGTAGCCTTAATCCTGAGGAGTGAAGGAAGCATGAGACCATTTAAAATACAAGAGTCAGACCCCCTTAAAGGAGCAACAATAGCAAGTGAGGGAGTGAAAGGCTGAGAATGAAGAGGTAAAGCATTTGAGAGCTAAAACCACCACCTACCTTTATGGCTGACTTGAGCATTGGGAAGAGAGGCACATGGCACACATTCAGACATCCATTTTCATGGATGTCTGAAGTGCACAGCACATAGAGAGATTTCAACAGTGTGTGAATGCTTGTGTGTGGGTTAGGGAATGGTTTGGCATGCAGCCCAAAGGGCAAGCTGACCTCCTGTTCCTGAATCCCAAGATAAACACCAGAATGTTTACTGAAAATGGAAAGTACAGATGTTTACATGGGTACCTGATGATGGTTTGTTTTGATGAGTAGTTTGTGGTAACACCTATTTTGTTCCAACAGCAAGAATTTTAATAAATTAAAATATACTTTGAAAAAGTATAATAATTTACCTGATTGAATGTTGATGAAAGACCTGTGTAAATCTGGTGCAACTGTATGTTGTTTATGGTTGCAAAGCAACTTCCGTAAAAGTTCCATAAATATTGTAAACATAAATAAATTTTGAAATGAGATGAACCTTTTCTTTGTGAACTTTTTTTAAATATTTATTTTATTAGCCTTTTTGGATTGAATTTTCATCAAAATAAATGTATTGTTAAATATATTACATTGCCATGATATAGAATATAAAAATAGTTATAGTAAACTGCTTGAAATGTAATAATAGTGGTGTGACCATGAAGAACCACAGTGAACCACAACTATCTGATGATACTATCTGATCAGAGACCACGCCCACAGAGAAGTGGTGACAGCGGGTGTTGTAATCAGCAGTGATCAGAGACCACGCCCACAGACAAACAAACACACAACAGCACGTGGGCGAGAGAGAGACTATTAACCGTGACAGTACCCCCTCCCCTATTAATGCTTCCTGGTTATCCCCACCATTCAAAGGTTGTGGGTTTGAGTCTAACCCTGGAATGAATATAAAGGGATCTGGAGTCATTTAATTGTGAAATATAATAGACTGAACTGTGAAAACCTGGACTTTAAACTAACACTTTAACAGAGTATATACAAAGGTGGTGATTCACCAAATGAACAGAAATGTAAAAAGAGAATGTGATGTATGTGGGATAGAGCCAAAAACATTGATTCACATTTTTTTGACTGTAAAAGCTGGAACCATTTCTTTCATTTCATCACGTTAGTGAAAAAATGAATGGGAAAAGATGAGACAGGAGATGAATGGAGAAAGTTGATTGGGATAAATGTGAATAAAAAGGATAGGAATGTGAATTTATGGAACCTACTATTAAGTAATGCAAGATATGCGATATGGGTGAGGAGGAATATGGCGTATTATGAAAAAAAGTGGATGTATGGACAATGTTCAAATCAATTTCAAATCACATTTGATGTGGAAATATTTACCAAAAGAGGAATTTGAAATGGTGTTAGTGGAGGGGAATGAGCTGATTAGTATAGAAGAGAGAAAATGGTTATGTATGAAGTTTTGATTAATATGAATTATGATAGGTTGGGTAAAATGTTGATGTTACACTTTAGTTTTTTTTTTTTTTAGATAGGCTTGTGGTTTGTTTCTAAAAACTTATGTGTTTGATGCCTGATTGAAAATGTTATAGGTATGAAGGTTTGAATTTGAGTTATTGTAGTTTTGTAAATATTGTTTTTGCACTTTTTGATAAAAACAAATAAAAATAAAGTCCTG